>VWZO01011820.1:0-11406 GCA_013396975.1 Bucco capensis | reverse complement strand
TCTCATCCCCTAGCCTGTATTGATAGTGCAGATTGTTCCAACCCAGGTGTAGGACCCTGCACTTGGTCTTGTTGAAGCTCCTGAGGTTCACCTGGGCCCACCTCTCCAGCTTGTCCAGGTCCTTCTGGATGACATCTCACCTCTCCAACTTATCAACAACACCCCATAGCTTGGTGTCATCTGCAAACTTGCTGATGGTGCACTCAATGCTGCTGTCGATATCATTTATAAAAATATTAAACAGTACAGGCCCCAGTACAGAGCCCTGAGGGACACCACTTGTCACTGATCTCCAGCTGGACATCGAGCCATTGACCACTAGCCTCTGGATGCAGTCAGCCAGCCAGTTCCTTATCCACTGAACAGTCCACCCATCAAATCCATAGCTCTCTAACTTAGCCAATAGAATGTTGTGGGGGACTGTGTCAAAGGCCTTGCACAAGTCCATGTAGTACAATGTAGTACAAGAATCTGTTCAGAAAAATGGTATTAACCTATGCTGCTGGTATGCGTATCTTTGACACGCATCTTGTTTCTTCAGGGACATGTGGCAATAGATTACTTCTCAATCACAGAAATGCCGCAATATTTATACCAATTAGCTTTGACTGATGGTCCTTATCATTAGCCATTCTTCATTTTTTTCTGTTCTCCTGTCAAGCTTTGGTCACTTAGTTAAACAGTAGATACAAAGTTGTGGGGCTTAAAGCCCTAGTATGTATGGCTAGGCTTGACGAACAAAGATCCAGGGAGGGCTCCACCCACACTCCTCATAAGCGCCTTTTACAAGCGCACTGATAAGAAGAGGATAACAGATAGCACCCTCGAGCCTGCGCAATGGATTTTGTTTTTTAGGTGAGACACAGCATGTGCAGAGCTGGACCCACCCTTTAGTCCTAAGGTTCATCTGCCAGGGCCTAGCAAGCTTGGACGCTGGCAGCCAAGTCCTTAGGACATAGGTTTTATTAGAGTGTCCTTCTCTTAGATGGAAGGCCTTACAGGGCTAAATGAGCTCCATCTGCCCGGGTTTGGAATCAGAGTTGTCCCTCTCCTAAGATGACTGCCAGAAGGCTAATGAGCACATCCTGCCCATACAAGGATTATAGGAACATGGGTATCACTCCCCACACTTTACCGTGGGCAATGAGTTTAATGCTCCCTCTGCTGTCGGCACAGTTATCGCACCAGGGGCCACAGAAGACGCCAAGTGATTTTCAGACTGTGCCTGTTAAATCCCTATTCATGCAAGAATAATTAACAAATTGATACTTAGTAACATTTCATACACAATGGACTAAAATTTATACACAGAAATTGTGTGGATCTCTTCTTAAAAAATAGCAGCACAGTTGGCTACTTTTTTCTTAGTCTTATTACTTCTGTATGAAGACTAACATATACTACGGTGGTGATGGGTGAATATGAAATACAAAGGTTGCTAGCTGCAGTGAGATCAGAAACTTCTTTTCTCTGCCTGTAAATGGCCACCAGAAATCTACTGCCACACACTGCAAAGCTGTAAGACATGTGTTGGCATTTCTCTGGTCAAGAAATTGTATAACCTCATATTGATTTTCAGCACCTGCACTATTTACAAGCATTTGAGTCCTCAGTGTCTCAGTCCCTGAGGACTGTGATGCAGCCTTATGACCTGTTAACCATGAGGATTCATTTCTGTTGTCATGTTTTACTATAATTAAAACTGTCTGTTCAGTCGTTTATAGTAAGTCTGAACACCCAGCTTGAAATTGAGGAGCAGGCAACATAGACTTTCCAATCTATGCAAAACTACTCAGGGTATATAAATAAAACACTCACTTCATTTTTTCCACTTCCATAGCCCTTCATCTCCTTGTTCCCAATCTTTTCCATCCCTACTGCTCAAATAGCTTCCAGCATGTATAGCTTTCTACCTTTGTTCCCAAATCCTTGAAAAACCTTTTCGAAAGGAAAGCAGGATGATCATCTCTTGCCTGTGGTGGGAAGAGATACAGGATTTGGACTGGTCCAGAAAAATTCACAAGAGATACTTTCCCATTTTTTTATAACATTCAGACCAAAATAATTGACATGTTCAGACAGTACCATGCCATTGAATCCGGACTGAACAAGGAATTTCATGATGTTGGGCCCAGCTAGTCCTACAGATTTATGAGTGGGTGTTTAAGAAGCACTTGCTTGTTTAGGAAAGCTCTAGTGAAGATATACTTACAAAGAAACCCCCTAAAATTGAGCAGACAAGACGAACAGTAGACTTGTGGACATCAGACAGATAAATAAACTGTCACAAAACAAATGCAAACCATACAGATTTTTTCTGGAATTAAGTCAGGTCCCACCAGGAACTTTTAACAGATTAAATTAATATCTTTCTTTGGGCTATTTGGATTAAGATCTTGAACACTATCTGGAAATAAAGGATAGCAAGAAAAAGGACAGAGTACAAATGTAAGAACACGTTAAGAAAAAGTTACAGAGCAGGTCAGTAACTTCTTATGGCACATATGTAGAAAATACTATGTCAGTTCTTTTATGCCCTGACCTCCCATGGTAGAGCAGAAATAATGCAGACAAGCATTCTCTAAAATACGCATTAAAAGTTGTGAAGGCAGTCAGATACGCCTACAGGGTCTTTTTTCTGTCTCTCTAAAATGTATTATCAAAGTGAAATTATGGCAATTTAGAATATAGTAGACTGAATGAGATTTAAAGACGATGCAGAGGAAAATGCGATTACTCACTGGTGATAGAGCATCAGCCTTATTTACAGGCCTACTGAGCTTCTATGGCAAAGCAGAATATCAAAGATTTCTGCTGCTTCCTGATTTTTCCTGCACTAGAAACAACAGACTATAGATTTTATCTCAACAATTGTTCATGCCCAAGAGATGCCCAAAGAAAGCACATTAAGATGAAAAAGTAGACATGGAAGAAATGAATAACCCATCCAAATTTTCTGTCTCAATCTCCAGTGTAAGTATGTGATAGAGCAGTTATTTAATAAATAACTACCAAGCTATCAAGTTGCTTTGAACAAATCACTCAGTGTCTCATTCTTCCTATCTATAAACACAAACATTAACATTTACCTTCCAAATAAAGTGCTATATGGTCTGTAAGCTAAAAGCTTACATAAGTTGTTTCCACTACTTACAGCTGTGTCACTTTTGCTTTCTCCAAATTTCTAAAAAAAGACACACTTCCTCTGATATTACCTCCACTGTGTTAGCTTATCATTTTTTTTAGGTCTGTTGCCTGAAGTGTGAATGTAAAGGGTAAATTGTGATTTGGTGTACAGTACTGTTCTTTTCAGGTCAGCTGATTATATGCGCTAAACACTTAACTTTCATCACTGACAATTTTACAGGAGGATTTTGGTGAGTTTGTTCATGTACAGCTTGCAAATCATTAAGAAGTCCAGTAATCACAGTCCTAACAATGAAATAAAATTACAATAAGCATTACATCCATGCCAAGTTTTCTCAACTAAAACTCGTTATTATTTTTCAATAGGATGAATGTGTCATAGATATCAACTGTGCTTTTCTAGTGGGAGCAGGAGGTGATTTTACATTTTCTTTCTGCTCAAGAACTCCTTATTTACAGGCTTCAGAACGTGACATCCAAACCCATACAGGAAACATTTCAAAACATAGCTTGACAGGAAGAAACACAACAGCTGAGAAAGTGCATGATGCTCTATGTGATTTTACTACTGAAGAAAAAAGAGGAAAGAAATTAGTCTCTTCTGCTGTCAGAAGAAACCTTGTCTGTTGGGGTTTTTTTTTAATCAAAGTAAAGAAATTTTGTCCTTCCTACATAAAGTCTAAAGCAAGATGTCATGTGTGTCTGCTGATATACGGGAGGAAATATCTCTCTGTCTTATACTGAGGTAACTCTTCACTGACATGGTCCAGTTATCTTTGATTTATGCCAGTTTCAACATGATTAAGATTTGACCATTTTTCTTGTATTTGTATATATAAGATATGAAAAATGATGTTTTTCAAGCAATTAATAACCAAGAGACCAAACTACTAAAAAAAAGCTGGTAAGTTAAAACGTCAAACAGGCTAACATAACGTTTGATAAATTACTATGTTGTTTCTGGGGGGGGGTTACATTTTAATGTCACTCTAGTAACTTGATTATAAAGTACAATTACGAAATTTGAAGTAGGCTGGGTAGAACATAACTTGATTCAGATCTAGTATTAAACAAACCTGGATGCAACATCTCAACAGAAATACATTTCTTAACCAAACAAAATTGCACTGTATTATTATTGGAGCTTTTTTCTTTCTAGGACAGTGTACAAATTGCTTATCACCTTAAGGAAATTAATTTGAAAAACTCACATTCATTGCCACCTGAGGAGCTTTTATGCTGTGAAACAGGAGACTCTAAAAACCACATTGCTGCCCACAACTTTGCACTCATAGCATACTCCAAAAACTTAGAAAAGGATTAAGAGTGAGATAAGGCCACTAAAGACCAAAATTTAGAGCCCCTTGCTTGTGGGAAACATTTTCTAAATAAATCTCTCATATAAAAAAAATTATCTTCTGCTGCAATTTTTTTACCCAGAAAAGAAGTTTAAGGTAATGCAGTCTTCAAAATAGCCATGGGGTATCAAAAACCCCACTGTTTTTAGGATCCAGAAAAAAGTGAATAAGATTGGGAAAGTTGAAGTAATTTTTACTCACCAGCTAGCAGACAGAAGGAAGCTCACTCAGTTGACTGTCCAGGACCCAGAACCCTAGAGTTTGCAAAGTCTAATGCCAGCATTGATTTTTAGTTCTAAATTGCCAAAATATTTCCATGTCTCATAAAAACTTACTTTTCTAAATCATCTCTCCTATATTCATAAAGAAATAACTTCTCAGTACCAATCTGTGCCTTGAAAAGGAATCAGTGGATGGTAACACTTAAGTATGTAGTTAGACATCATATGTACCTTTTGGAAGGCATATCCAACTGTGATATAACTGATTTCATCTTTATTCTCAACCTTCATACTATCACATAATTTAAGCTAAAGACACTTTGGCAACAGGATACTCACTGCCTTATCCATATTTGCACAAAACACCATGTAGCAAATTCTCTTAGTCATAGTATTCTCCGTGTCTAGAAACATCCATCACCGTGAAGAATGTTTGCTCTTTCTAAATATTTATGAACAGTTTTATTTCCATCATGTTTAGGTGATGTTTTGCTTATTTAAAAATACTTTTTAGTTATACCATTTCCTCTTACATTCCCAGAGTTAAGTATTATTCTAACTTAAATTATAACTGGGAAAAAACCCAAATCACATTTGAATAGAGAAACATGGAATGTGGTTCATTTCTGCAGCCAGACAGAGTAAATAAGAGAATTAGGAAGATACAAACACAGACTTGTGTTCTCCTTCATGTCTGAGGTTATTCAGGTGGTGGGTTTTATTTGCAGCAAGCTGGCCCTGTGACAGCTTTCTTCTCTTCAGCCTGGCAGTTAAGCTTCTCACAAGATTTTGCCCCAAACCATTTCCATCATAACAAGGGAGCAGGACTCACACAAGAAGAATTCATGGGACTTCTTCCAGCATTGCATCCCTGAGAGCAGGAGTGGAGGTAGCTGTTAGCACTGGGGAGGCGATGAGTAGCTGTGTCAGGATGGTGGTGGCCATCTCCTCAGTCTGTGCAGCTGCACAGGCATGGAAATGTTGAACTTGTATAATAGGGTGTCACTAACACATCTGTCATTGAAAGAAAATGTTAAGCAGAATTAGAAAGGAGGAACACTACAGCAAAAATGAAGCCTAAGAGTTCTTGAATATGTTAGGAGGAAGCTCCAGAAAGAAACATTTTAAGATTATAAAATAAGCCAAAACAAACACACAGTACAAAAGGCAACAGATCTTCTGCTGGCAGCAAACTGTTTTATAGCTTGAGACAATACTGCTTATTTGGAAAGGGATAGAAAGTTTTTCATATGTTGTGTTGTTGGCAAGGCAGCCTAAATAGTCCCTGCTGTGATATGTGTCCCTATAAAGGGCCTTGGTGTAGAGGAAGAAGGGATTCTTGTCACTTATAATGGCCAGGAAATGAGCTTTGCTGCCTCCAGGAATTCCAACATTGCTAATGTCTGCATTTAAAATATGTAGGCACCCAGACAATGTTAGCTGAGAGAGATCTTATTTTCAAGAAAAAGTTTTATCTGGGTCCATAAAGAAACTATGCAGATTATGTGTGATGGCAAAGCAACTGTAAAGCCTAAACTCTAAATAGCTTTAGAAAAAAGTACAGGAAGTTTACCCAGGAGACCTGCTTTTGAAAGTGGCAAATTTTCCCCAGACCAAGGGATTTCAGAGCCTTCTTTTGTTTGTGATTGGTCTTATTGTTGTCAGACCCTTCAGGTACAGCTTTCCTTCATCAAATCTCATACCAAGCTTCAACACAAACTAAAAAACTAAAAACTGAAATTAAACAAATTGTATTATACATGCCCAGTTGTGAAATGCTTAGTATGATTAAAAAAAAAACAATAAAATGAAAAACCCCAAACAAAACAACAAAATAATACAAACAAAATAACAAAATACCACAAACAAGCTAAACTTTCCTCTAGTCTTTGTGCCTCAAAGAACAAATTTAATCTCCTTAACTTCAGCTTATCTGTCAGAAGAAAAAACATAGACAGTAAAAACAAGCAAAATGCTGGGATATAGAATTATAAAAATCATATATGCAAAAGATGTATGAGGGAATTTAATCCTTTTACCTGCCATTTTACTCTGACTCCTCAGTGCCCTGGGATGTGTTTTACCCAGTCTGAATTAAAATGTCTGAGCAAACAAGGTTTTTGGTCCAAGTTCCCCTTGCAAAAAGAAATAGTAACTGTAAGTCTGAAGACTATTTTCTTGCATAATTTGTTCTCTTACTTTTTTCCACGTGAATTATCTCTGTTTAGTAATTTTAAAAAAAAATGTCTCTCAACAGCTTGGATGCATAAACATATTGCTCTGGGTGATAAGTTCTTATACATCATCTGATTCTGTGGATCCACTTTCTTAGGCCATAAGAAACAGTAATTCAAATATACAAATACATCTAAGTTGCTTATACTGCAGCAGTGGTGCTTGAAACCAAAGGGCACTTTTGAAGTTAATTTTCCAACTGCCTTCTCTTACTAGGTTTTTATTCACTTCTCAGATACCACACAAAACCAGGAAAAAATAGAGGAACAAAAAAAAAATACCACAACCTTTCAGGTAAGGCTAAACCAAAAGAAATGCTCTAAGACTGCACCCAGTATACACCAACCAACTACTAACAGAGTTTCAAATCAGTGTAGAGATAGTCTGTTACAGACATATGAACCTGTTAAAGACCTTGAAAATCAGAGATGGTGGAATTTAAGGTTTCACTACTAATTGTTTTGCACTAATGATGCTTTTTTATTATGCACTACTTGTTACTGTAGAGATTGACTTAGAATGTCCTTTGCACATCAACGTCAAGGCATTTCAGTTTTGCTACAGCCTAAAATAGCATGTTGAAAAAGTTACCAGAGATCATGGGTGACTTGTCTGTGGTTTTAAGCCTTCAGATATTTCTAGACAACAGTCAAAGATTTTAAAGCAGCTTAATATTTAAGTACTATTAGAAATAAATAAAATATTGTTTATTTGTATTACAATAGAAAATCAAGGATCAAGCAGCCCATTAGGACTAACAACTGATTTTGCTGAATTCTGTGACATAAAGGATGGTTTGCATTCTGAACAGCTTGCTGCCTTAGTGAGGTAGGATATGATTGATGCCTAAAGATTTGGACACATTCTGTAGATTTCTAGGATTAGTAGAGACTTATGAAGCTTCCTGAATTGTTCACATATTAGAAGCCACAAGGCCTGTTCCTAAAGGACTGTTTTGGACTTTCTCATGCCTTGCCAAGGACATGATGTTTTGAAGAAGCCACCTGCAGATACCCTGAAGACTAAACAACAGAAGAGGGCCAAGCCCCACGTGGGCCCTCTCCGAGGGGCCGAGCTGAAGACCACCGGGGGTGGGCCATTGGTAAACCTAGTGCCAGGGTTGGCTATAGTTATCAATACGTTAATTACCAATAAAAATCTATAAAAGGTGTAATCCCTTGGGGCAGGCGCGCGCGTCCATATTGAACACCCTGAAGGTGTGGAAGCTTCCAATTAAAGGTAACTCTATCTTTCTCCATTAACTCTGTGCCAAGTACTTATTTTCCAGAATTTTCAGCATCAGATAAATCATTAAAGGAGTAATTCAAAGGAATGGCTTAATACGATGTTATGTAGAGTTGAGAACAACTCATTTATTAGAAAGTATTTAGATTTTAAATGTACAAATCCATAATGGATTTCCTGAACTGTTATCAGAACATGAAAATCATGCAAATACCACGAAGCAGAGTTGGCTTAAAATTCAATAGTGGGGTAGTAGCAGAAACTCTTTCTTGTATATATACTAATACGTTTAAAAAAACCAAACAAAAAAAACCAAGCAAAAACCAACAAGGAAACCACTACACTACTTCCTTAGTATGTTAAAATGTAATTAAGTAGATCTGAACATGTTAATATGGATAAAACATCAACTAAGGAAATAGCAGTTCTTATACAATTCCTTTCTCGCTGTCAGCTGAAATATAGGTTCATCTACACTGGCTATTTTGCCAGATTTTATGAGTTTAATAATCTGTCCACTGCTTCTTTACTTTGGAGAGTTAAATTATTATTAAGAGTATATTTTGAACAAATTGGGTACCCTGATACAGCCTTTTAGCCTAGCATTTCTAAGCTACTTTGCAATAGTGAGGCCAGCTTTTCAGTTGCAGTAATACAATTCAACTGTTCAAAGCACTGACTGACCAACTATAAAATCAGACTGCAAAACCAGATTCATTCAAAACATTTCACTAGGTTAGTTTTGCACTGGTAGATTTTATGTTGGCCCTCTGATGCCTGTTCATGCTAAATTTCAATTGGACTTTTCACAAATATTTCTTTGGTGTTACATCCTTTCCAATCATCTCTGGACCCTGCAACCTACCACACATTGTACCCCTGTGTTATCTTCCATTCTGGACATATTCTGTACTTAGACTTTTGCTTTACTTTGTTCAGCTATTCAACTCTTCATTTAAGCTGTACTTTGAGGTAGTATTACAGCATTTTGTAGTTCTCAAGACATCCAGCATAATGTCAGTCTACACAGGGTCAAAGATACCATTCACAGGGCCAGCATGCTGCACTGTTTTCACCTTGTCCCCTACTTCTGCACTCTCGGGTATGTTTCTCCTGGAATGTCTCCCTTTCTGGTGCACAAAGAGAGCATCCAAACTGCCCCTACCACTAACAGCAGTGTTCCCTTACATAGAAGGAAAGATGGCGGTAAGAACCCTTAAATCCTGTGGGCTGTTTAACTGCCTAGTTGCAGAGAAAACATTCATCACTCTGATTTTCAGGCTTAAGGAAGCTTGACCCTGCTGGCCAAAGCCACACGTCTAAAGACACATCCACACAGCATATGTGAAAGCTTGGGAGTAAAGAAAAGAAGGGCATGGCAATAAGACAAGATTTAGCAGTAACACTACAGAGGCATCTTGAAGAAGCAAGAACAGCAATTCTGAGACAAAAAGAATGCTTTCCCAGACCACAGAAACACTGCAGCACCATCTACATCTCATCAGCAAATTCCACATAGTCCTGTATCGTGCTTCGTGCATCTGTAACGTAGACCCCTCATACAGGAGATGACAGCCTTTACAGGCTCTGCAAGCTGTGAGGAATTTTGTGTCAGCAAAAATACAGAAACCAGATACTGTAATGTAATTTTTAGTCTTCATTCATTTTGATGTCTGCTTCATCCATGCTTGAAAGTAATGTGCAATATACAAACATAGTCGTCCTGATTAGAAATGGAAGTCAAACAAAAATCAGACTCTGGGCACTTTTCTCTTTAGATAGTCAAGTGCTTATGACCAAGGACAAGCGGGGAAAGATATAGGCATTTACAGCCTGCTAGACAATCCAAAGGTCACTGCATTTAAGTGTCCCCTGAAACTCTCTAGGACCTGTAACAAATGAATTCTCTTCTTCTCAGTGAAGCATAAGGCTTGGTTACCTCATGCAAACAAGCACGTATTGACAGCTTCAACGTAACTAGAGAAGCCTATCTGTGTAAAAGTCATAGAATCACAGAATCATAGAATCATAGAATGGCCCAGGTTGGAAGGGACCTTAGATATCATATAGTAGACCAGGTTGCCCAGAGCCACATCCAGCCTGGCCTTGAACACTGCAAGGGATGGGGCATCCACTACATCTCTGGGCAGCCTGTTCCAGTGTCTAACTACCCTCCAGGTAAAGAATTTCCTTTTAATCTCCAATCTAAATTTCCCCTCCTTCAGCTAATAAACATTCCCCCTTGTCCTATTAAAGTCTGACCAGCTAAAAAGTTTCACCTCTTCTATCTTATAATCCCCTTTTAGGTACTAGAAAACTGCTATAATATCCCCTCAAAGCCTTCTCTTTTCCAAGCTGAATAACCCCAACTCTCTCAGCCTATCTTCGTNGGCTGAAAGGGCAGATAGAGCAGTGCAATTGGATGGGATGGATACCCAAGCCGAAAGAAGACTGCGACAACATACAGTTGATCTATTCAGACCATTGGTAGAACTGCTGATAGGAAAAGAAATTCCTGACACAGAAATAATTAGAAAAGCTCCAGTTATAGTCCTTTCAGGTGGAAGAGACTTTTTACACGTAGAGGCATTGAAGAAGAAATTGGAAATCAGGTGTGAGTATAAAGATATATTTTGTAACTATTGGGTTAAATTCCAATGTGGAGGTTGTCGAAGAATTTATTGTGACCTTAAACTCATAGTCACAGAGACTAAATTCAAATTTATATAATTTTATTGAAAGGCAAATAAGCAAAGCAGCGTGCTGGGTGGCCGGGGAGATGCCTGCTCCACCAAGGCTCGCAACTAAGTATTTCTAACATACAGTCTTTTTTACTGTCCATGGTTTCGATTCTTCTTTTGTGTTTCTACAGTTTCATTTCCCCATCTCGATCTTCTTCCGTATTCGTGCAGTTTCAGTTACACCACAACATTGAGATTGCAACATGTAATCTTCGTAGCAACAAAGCAGGCCTTCAAGCAACTGTACAATAAGCTTTTCTTTTGCAAACTATGCACAACAGGATATTGTTTCATCTTGCAGTCTAACATATACTTTTATGAGTTATTTACAGCATATTGTCCCTTTTTGTTTGATGAGCAAATTTCATATAGTTCACCTATTATAATCCCCCCCCTTTTTCTCTTCATCCTCAGTTTGCTCATCAAATCTTGTAACTACTTCTCGAACTGCATCACACA
>VWZO01011819.1:102938-130914 GCA_013396975.1 Bucco capensis | reverse complement strand
TTGGGTGGTTTGTTTTTGTTTGCTTGTGGGTTTTTGGGGGGGTAGTTTTTTTGCCTTTTGGGGTTTTTTTTTTGGTTGGACTCCATGATCTGAGAGGTCATTTCCAGCCATGAATGTTCTGTGATTCTGTGTTGCTGAGCAGATTTAGTTGTTGTAGTTATGTGAATTTGGTAGAGTTTGAAATTACTTTCATGTCAGATTACTGCCTATTTTTCTGAAGCTATCCTTATTTCTTTTCATGTTTTTATCTTCCCTATATTTACAGCTACATAACTAATCCTGTTTCCTATTGTTGTGGGATTTTTTTCTTAATCTTATTTTCTACCATAAAATGAATTCATAATTTGTACAGTTTGTCCTGACCATGTTGGATCCATGAAAGGATTTTTTTCTTGGAACCTGGTGCAAAACAATTGCACTGGTTTCTTATTACTTGATAATCCTACTCTTAATTTGGAAAATAAAGTAACTGGTCTAAGCTGTAGCCTGGAAGGTCCATCTCAAAAAGCAAGCAAAGGTGATTGTATGTAGCTGGGCTCTGTGGTGCTGGCACAGTCTACAGCAAGTGCTGGAGCTGTCGTAACTGATTATAACCTACTGCAGCTGCCAACACTCCTCTGCAGCCCAGAGGCTTTGGAGCACTGGCCAGAGAAGCTGGCACCCAACTTGTTGAAGCTGATACATACATACACTTCTGTGCTAGGATCTGACAAGACACTGGAAGAAAGAGTGTTTATGTGCATACTCTTACAGCTATACCTGCAGACAGGCACAATCTGAATATCCCTTGTGGTCTCCTGTGGCCCCTGGTGCCATAACTGTGCCCACAGCAGAGGGAGCATTAAACTCATTGCCCATGGGAAAGTGTGGGCAGTGATACCCATGTTCCTAGAATCCTTGCATGGGTAGGATGAGCTCATTAGCCTTCTGGCAGTCATCCTAGGAGAAGGACAACTCTGATTCCAAACCCAGGCAGATGGAGCTCGTTTAGCCCTGGAAGGCCTTCCAGCTAAGAGGTTAAACCTCCATCCTAAGGACTTGGCTGCCAGTGTCCAAGCTTGCTAGGCCCTGGCAGATGAACCTTAGGACTAAAGGGTGGGTCCAGCTCTGCACATGCTGTGTCTCACCTAAAAAAACTCCATAGTGCAGGCTCGAGGGTGCTATCTGCTATCCTCTTTTTATCAGAGCGCTTGGAAAAGGCGCTGAGGAGGAGCGTGGGTGGAGCCCTCCCTGGAGCTTCGTTTGCAAAGCCTAGCCATACATACCTGCAGAGTCTGTAACTGTGCAGCTCATGCAGCAGTCCCTGTCTGAGAACACACAGTCCCCTTTGCAAAAGTAGGTGTTGATGCCAGAGCCCCTGTCTGTCAGCAGTCCTTGATTTATGGAATGCATACTAGAGTTTTTCAGCTAAAAATGAACAGAGTGCCTGATGCATGAACTACTGACTCAGGAGCCTGGTGATCCTGCCAGCTGCTTTTGCAGGACTGACTATGAAAAACAGAAAATAGGAAGAGAACACCACAAAACCAACACTCTAATAAAACCTCCCTGCTAAGGACCTCGCTGCCAGCGTCCAAGCTTGCTAGGCCCTGGCAGATGAACCTTAGGACTAAAGGGTGGGTCCAGCTCTGCACATGCTGTGTCTCACCTAAAAAAAATCCCTAGTGCAGGCTCGAGGGTGCTATCTGCTATCCTCTTTTTATCAGCGCTTGGAAAAGGCGCTGAGGAGGAGCGTGGATGGAGCCCTCCCTGGAGCTTCGTTTGCAAAGCCTAGCCATACCACAAAACCAAGGAGTTATCAATTTGGAATGTGGTGTCCTTGAGAATATAAACACATAGTGTAAATCATATTTGAAGTAAGATCTGATTTGCCTCTATTATCAACAATGCAAGTTTCTTCAACTGAACATAAGTGAAAGATAAAAATAATACACATTTCATTCCTGAAGTTAACTGAAAGCATGTTTGTGCTTGATATGATGGGAAGTAGCTTGAGGACTGTTTTCTTAAAAAGGAAAAAAAAAGGAAACAAGACACTTTAATGCTGCCAAGGACTTTGTATGCAGGTGGTTATCAGTTGAGTAAGTGTCAAGTATTTAAGTGAAAGCTGTCTGGCTTATCCAGATGAGGTTTTTTTATGAGTAGTTTCATTTTTTCAGCCAATTGTGCCAGCGAACTTTATGCTTTGTTTAATCTTTTACTCACCTGAATATATAGTATTTAGTGATCACAATTAGCCTTTTGTGAAATTTAGAAGTGCTGTGTCTGATGCATTCATGAACATATGTATTTTTTATGTAGAAGTAACATCTTGCATACTTGATACATTCTTTAAGGGAGTTTTTCCTGCTTCCTGCATGGTGGTTGGTGAATCTTTGCTATATTTGCATGTGAAAAAAGTGTATGTTGATTTATGGAGAAAAAACTACAGACTAAAAATGCTGCTTTCTGTTACTTCTGTTAATAGCAGCCATTTCTACTTGTGAAGCGGGTAAGAGATATAATTTGGATGTAAATACAGCAGGACTTTGTATCAATTTATGGAGATCTATAGGAGGTTGGCAAACGTCTTAAGATTATTTTTGGCAAATGTCAGGCTCATGCTGACACTGGTGCTCTAGGAAGTTCATATCTAGATGGACAATCATAGGAGTCATTAATGGAGAGTTTCCTCTGTTCCTTGCCAAAATGTCCTTTCTCTTTCTTCCTTCTGGAGCTGATATGCTAGGCAATTTCACATGTTGAGTATAGAAGGACTTGTAGTTTTTGTCCGTGGAAGACATATGGTAAGAAGCTGAGTGGTGTGGTTGCCAGAAGGGCAGGATGCCATCCAGAGGGACCTGGATAAACTTGAAGAGTGGGCCCAAGAGAATAAAATGAAGTTTAATAAGTCAAAATGCAAGGTCCTGCATTTGGGTAGGAGTAACCCTAGATATGAGTACAGACTGGGTGAAGAGCTCATTGTAAGNGCCCTGGGTGACCTGGGCTAGTGATTGGCATCCCTGCTCAGTGCGGGGAGGTTGGAACTAGGTGATCTTTAGGGTCCCTTCCAACCCGCCCATTCTAGGATTCTGTGATTCTAAGTGGTATTTTACAGTATATCTCTTTAAAGGTTTAACTGAAACATATTCAGTCAAAGCTTTGTCAGTTAAAGTAGCCATCTCAGACTTGTTTCAATTTTGAAATTTTCAAAGCAGTCACCTGCAATGAGTTGAGTCTCAGCCTTTTTGAACAGATACTGTGGTAGATCACATGTTCCTAGACCATGTACTGCTAGCCATCTCAGACTTGTTTCAATTTTGAAAGTTTCAAAGCAGTCACCTGCAATGAGTTGTACTGCCCTGGGTGGCAGTGAGTGAAAACCTCCCTTTCCCCTTTGGTTTGCCAGTTTAGATTGGGATTAATTTTAGCCTGTCATTTTAGGAACACCTTTTGACCTCAGTGTTGTGTTGCATAGCATGAAATAAAACTGAATGAGGTGCTACAGTCCTTATTGGTAAAAGGTGTCATTACTTCAGGAGTAAGATACCATTTTTTCTTTCAGTGTTGTACTGTCTCAGTATTTGGAGAGGTTTAGTAGGCTATGCAGTAGCTTATTTTGCAATATTTGCAGATTTATTTTTGCCCTGTTTTTTGTATTCAGTAGTCCACAGATGCCTTTTAATTTAATTTCTTAATAAACATTTCTTCTCTGATGAAACATTTCCTAGTGAGACTGTGATTGTGGCTTAAAATGTTATTGTAATTAGTAGTGATTTTTTAATGATAATCAAAAGCTATGGTAAAAAGTGAAATAGCAATTTCCTCTTTGAACAATTTTAATTCAAATGCATCAGAGCTATCACAACAATTGTGAATTACTGTATTTATGTACTGCTCTTAAATTTGTCATGTTTTTTGATAAAGCGATGCTTTTGCACAGTGGTGAGGAGATGTAATGCCAAGTTGCTGGAGGCTTTTCGGAGGGACAAGCTTTTGAATGCTTCCAAATTCAGCCAGAGGCTGCCTGAGCTGTTACTTGAATGCAGGTCAAGACCTCAGCAGTAACAATGAAGCAACATAAAGGGGGGAACTGTCAGTGACATCCTAAACTTTTTCTCCAACAGTATTTCTTCTTATTCAACGGTGTGAAGGCTTTTTAGAACTGCATTTGATGAGTTAGATTATGTTTTAAAATTCATTTTTGTAGAACTGCAGCATTTGAGTAGATCCCCATCTGCATCCACTCTTGGGGCATAATTCACATTCTTTTTATAATGTAAGAAGATGAAATTTATATTGAGAATAAAAGAATCCATTGTAGATTTTTTTCTATTGATTTTATTGCCTTTTAATTTTTTCTCATATTTTTAGTTTATATTAGGAAGAGATATAAAAACTTAAGAAATTATTGCAATACTTTATTTTGTAAGATTGTATTATAAAAAAGTTTCTGACAGCATGTATTGTGTAGCCCACGGACAATGTCTGATGATCATACCCCACAGCTTTTACTGTGTGCATTTTGCATTTAAAAGAAGCTTTGTGAAGTAAGAAAAAAGTACAACTGAATGTTCTACTATTCCCAAGCCCACAAGAAATAATTGGTGGAAAAGCTTTGTTTGCTGCTATTAAATTTTCACTTACAGCTTGTTGGGTTTTTAGATCCCCTGTCATTTTTGGTATAGATAAGGGCAGTCTTGTTATTTCGCTGTCAAGTGTAACATGAATCCTAAAATGTGCTGAGCACAGATCATCTCTGTGTTTCTTGTGAAGTGGTGTGAACACCAGAAAGAGAAAAGCACCTCTCTCCCTCTCTGTTAGTTGCCCCCCAGCCCTGCAGAATCACCAACTTTTGTATTTCAGTCACTTGTTTACAGTTCTGCTTGCAGATTGAATTCGAGGAAACTACTAATCCTGTTGCCAGAGCTTTGAGGGAAATATTTTATACAATTAATTCTTTTGTAGTCGTAGTGTATAAAATCATTTTTATTCACTTTGTGGTAAAAGCATGGCCATCTTTCTTAGATTCTTTCTTAGATTCCTCGTCCCACCCTGTACTTACCAAAATGGGATACTCAGTTTTACTGTGTTTGCTGTTAACATTTAATTGCATTGGTGTTTTTAATTGCCCTCTACAAGAAGATTTTTGTGGAGTATAGCTGTATATTATTTTTGGTCTGTTTCCCAAGGAAATGAGACTTAAGTGATTGTGCTGTTTGTCATGATAACTTTTGAATCATATTGTCTAAATTCAGCAAAGATGGAGTTTTCCTGTGAAATTAATTTGCTACAAGTTTCACTAATACTACTACTACTCTGAGAATCATAGAATCCTAGAATGGGCAGGTTGGAAGGGACCCTAAAGATCATCTAGTTCCAACCTCCCCACACTGAGCAGGGATGCCAATCACTAGCCCAGGTCACCCAGGGTTGCATCCAGCCTGGCTTTGAACACTGCCAGGGATGGAGCATCCACAGCCTCTCTGGGCAACCTGTGCCAGTGCCTAACCACTCTCTGGGGAAAGAACTTCCTCATAATCTCCAATCTAAATTTCCCCTCCTTCAGTTTATAGCCATTCCCCCTTGTCCTATCACAGTCTGAGAAGAGGGATCCAGATCAATACCTACACTGAAGTATGGGTTGTAGTCTGAGGTCAGTAGTCAGCTGTTGGTTTTAGGCTCCTGGTCACTACCAACTGATCACTACCATGATCCCTGTAGTATGGAACCAGGGATAGATGGGTAGCATCTTACCCCAGACTTTCTCAGGAGATCAGGCTTATGGAAGGAGAGAGGCATGGCAGAAGGGGACATCTGTTACTCCTTTTATCAATCGTTTCAGTCATAGCAGTCAGGTGGCCAGAGAGCTGAGTCCATTTAGCATGCTTGAAAGATCTTTGACACCCTCTTGTCCTCCCTTCCCCTCTCTTCCAGCTCAGAATTGAGAACTGGTAGAACTCATGCAAGGAAGCAGTCAGGAGTCCATGGGTTTCACACGGCAGGACTGACCTTTTTGGCTACCTCCTGTTACTAGATCAGATTAAGTGTAGAATGAAGCTGCTTCCTCAATCTCAATCATTTTTTAGACTGCTCCCAAGATTCTTGTCTTTGGTCTAGTTACATCTCACCTGAACTAACTTTTTTATACAAGAATTCCCTTCTTTATATAAAGATTTCCATGTCTGCTGAATCAAATCTAAATTTACTGTCTTTGGTTTGAACTCCATTTTAATCCCATCTGCTTTTTGTTTCTTCTTTGAATCAAGAGAGACATGAAAAGAAAGTGATTTTTTTTTCCTTGATTATGCTCTTGATACAAGTCAGTGGATAACATCCCAAAAGTTTTACTAGAGAGAGGTTTGATTTTGGCCTTGTTAATTCTTTAAGCAAAAGACCTGTAAATGTATTATTCCTTCTACTGTACACACAGCTTTGATTCTGGATGGTCCATGTGTTGATTCTAGCTTTGATATAGAGATATTTGTGTAACATTTTTGTTTTAGGAGAAATAAATGTGTTAAAGGTGTTTTGCTTGTAGGTAGGAATGTCATATTAATGCAGCTTGTATGAATTCCTTGTTAAACAAAATGTAGGCTCCAGGATGTTTTCTCTGAAAGGTCGCTGGAAAGGTGAGGAGCAGAGATGAAATGATATCATTTCATGTTTACATTTATTATGCAGTGCAGTAGTGAGTTCACCTACAGGAAAATAGATCCATACATTTGAGTTCCTTCACAACTTCCTAAGTCAATTGTTAGTTCTCTCTGCAGGATGGAATTTTAGAAAACCATGTAGAACTGGCAGCAATTTGGCTATTACTGTATTCTTCTTTTCAGGGCTTTTAACTATTTTAACCATGGCAGCATTGTTATAAGCAAGAGATTTAAGACAAGCAAGTTTCTCTCATAAACTCTGCTGAATTTTTATCTAATGTTTTTTCATTTTCTGAGAGGTTTCAACTAATCTGCATGTCATATCTGGTAGAGAACATTGGCAGTATGCCATATAACCTTTTTGATTTCCCCAACTTAAATGCCCTTTTCTGTTTCTCCACCTTTTCATAATCATATCCATGAACTTGTTTGCACCTAAATTTTTCCTTAAGGCTGGTGTTGAGACAATTTGTTCTGTTCTTATCTGTTTCTATGGTGTTCATCTTTTATTGCTCGGTGTTTTCTTACACAATTTTCCGTGGTTGTTATGGCAACAATAAATAGCAAATTAGTCAATTTTCAGGCAACACTGCTTTCAAGATTCTGCATGATACTAAATTGCTGAGCAAGAAGTGAAATATTTTCAGCATAGTTAAGCAAATTCATATGATTAAGGTAAATTATCATGTAGTTTTGCAATGGTGCTACTTCTAGGCAAGGTGTTGAGCACTTGTAATGCTACTTGGGAGAGTATAAATAGAATACATTTGTGGAAGTAGGATAAGTTGTTCATTTATTTGAACTACTTTGCTTTGGTTATTCTAATGGCCAGGTAGATGTGACTGGCATTCTGGCAACACTATCATCCACCAGCTTAGTAGGCATTTAGGTTATAATTACTAGAATTCCCTCTGCAGTACAGACCCTCAGATGGCCTAAGTATAAATGCAACATCTTCCCAGAATGGAAGATATCTGGAGCTATTAATGTCAAAATCAACAGTATGGAGAAAAGGAGGCTCAGGGAGACCTTATGGCTCTCCACAACTACATGAATGGAGGTTGTAATGAGGTGGTTGGTCTCTTCTTCCAAGTGAAAAGCAATAGGAGAAGACAAAATGATCTTCAGGTTGTGACAGAGGATGTTTAGATTGGATATTAGGAAAAATTTCTTCACTGAAAATGTGAAGCACTGGAACAGACTGCACAAGGAAGTGATGGAATTGTCATCCTTGGTGGTATTTGAGACATGTATAGATGTGGTGCTGAGGGAAGTGGACTTGGGAGGGCTGGGTTAGTGGTTGGACTTGATGATCTGAAAGGGCTTTTCCAACCAAAACTGTTCTATGATTTGATGAGATATTTCTCAAGATTGTGTTTAAAGAAGAGGAAATACTGATGGAGGAAAGGTGAATGTGGTTTGAAGTTTAAATGGATGAGGACTGCAAGAAGCCAATAGCAATTCTGTGATGTGTGTTTAAAGCCAGAGTCACTAACAGAAATGGAAACAATCAAAATTAATTACTTTTAAAAATGAACAGATGGACTAGGTCCACAGATTATTATTTTTTATATACAACATGATTATGTTACTATGAAATACCTCTTCATATATTTGATATTTTAAAATATTTTGAAATCATTACTTACATTAATTGTGTCTTTTAATAGAGCCTGTGGTGAGTTTGACATTCACTGTAACAAAATTATTTGCTAAAATAATTTACTTTTCGTTGTCTCTGATATGTGTGGATTTTGCAGCATTGTGAATTCTCATAACTTATACAGTATTTGTAATTTCAGCTGTGTGCACATGTGTGTCTATGTAGGAATATTAAAATTAGAACCGTACCTTTTCAGTGCTGTCCAAAAAACCAACAGAAAATTGTCTTCTTCATGTGTTTAGCATTCTTAAATTGTTAGTGATGATGGGGTGCTGAGACATCTAGTCTTTGATTATAGTCTGATTGCAGACCGTAGGAATGCAAGGTCTCCAGCAGTGTCAGCAGTGTTGAAGTTTTAAAGCCAGTAAGCAGAAAAAGAGGTGTCTTTTTCCCCTATCCAGACTTGAGCTGGCAGTTTTTTATTCTGGGAGAACAGAATTGGCTAGTTGGTCCACTGTTCAGTTGTGTGGTAGTTCAACAAGGCAGTTTGTATTCAAAACTAACAGCTTTTCAGAAATGGTGGCTTAAAGCCAAAAGGCACTTCTGTCACCAGAATATTCTGTCAATCTACCCTGCAAGTTACTTGAGTCTGTCTTCTGGGTGGAAAGGGGAGAGGAGAGGGGACCAGTGCTGGGGACTCTAAATCATTACATTGCAGAGGTTCTTAGGATTTGTAGATGTATGTTAATAGGAGGTTTTAAGCTATTTGATATACTGTTTTCTTCTTGTGCCAGGATGCAAACATGTTAAAGATACTCATGCTCCTTCCACCACATGAAACAATCCTTTTCTTAAATCAGGGAAACATACTTAATACCTGGATAATCACTCAAGGCATAGACTGAAAAACCAGCAGAGAGTGCAGAAAGATTCTACTGAGACTTGGGTCACATCATAAGGGTTTGGAGAGCTTGTACCATTCCCTAGTTGTGGCCTATATAATTGACATAATTTACTCCAGAGATGCAGAAGTGGAATAGCGAGTACTATAAATTGGGATGGGAATTAATGAAAAGTGTTGGCACAAAAGCTAGCACCGTACCTGTTTGCATTAAGTAGTAAATCACAACTATACCTGCAGATAATAATCTGAAAAACCTAATGTTCTTCTGTACTCTGCAACAAAGCAGATAGATCAGATGCTATAGACCTTTCTAGGAGATAATACTGTGAAGGAACGACAGAACTGTGCTAATTTTTGGCCTGATTGCATTAATGTTTGAGTCACAGACAAAATATTTGATAATAAAATATTTCTTTGGCAAATGATTTTGGCAGTTCCAGACTCAGTAAGTGAGTATGCTACTGAATCATTGAATGTTGTTTAATGAATAAATGGAGTTTCTTCATTAATACAGAGTGAACATCACCCTTTTCACAGTGTGGATTGTGTTTGAGAGCATAGAGTTAGATCATGGTTAAGTGTACTGTTCAGTGTTGAGATAGCCTGGATTCCTTGTTCATTAAGATGGGAGTGGTCTGGCTTTCTAATTTAGTGTTGCTTTTAGTTGTGTATTGGTACATGAGTTTCTTGATTGATGTGTTTTGATATGAATGATTGTCAGTTATTATCTTGTTCTGTATTTTCCTACTTTGGGGATATTTCTTAGTATGTTACTTGTAGTGAGTAGCCTACTACGTGTATGTAAAAGAGAAAATACTGTATATTATTTAAAGGCTGCTAGCTAAGTAGTGCTATTTATAGAATATCCATTTCTGGATTTGTTCACTATTTTAGGTTTAATTTAGTCTGGATTAGAAGCAGGACAGTAACTGTCTACAGGATTTAGGCTATTCTAAGGTGGATTTCATCAGGTTGATTAAAGGTTATTTGATAGCATTGATAGCATCATTGGTATGATTCGTAGATAAGACATGGATGGAAGGCAGCATTAGGAAGAGTTAATAAACTACCATTTCAGGTGTGAAGAGATCTTTTTAGAAAATCTCAGTTTTTGAGCACAATAAAAATGTTTCCAAACAATTTGAATTCATTTTCGTAACATGAAAGCTATCTCCAGCCTCTGTGGCTGGCAAGGGTTAGGAACAGTGTCCTTCTACTGTTCAGCAACTCCGTGCTGCTGCTGTTGGGAACCCAAATCTCTTAGGAAGCTGAGTTCTTTCAGTACATCAACCATGTCAGGGGAAGAAGTAAAGAAAAAATGAGGAACTACAAATTGAGGCACATGCATTCTTTAAAAGCCAGCAGTGCTTCTGGGAAATGTTTGAAGTTGCCCAGAAAATGAAACATGGTGCTGTCTAGCAAAGATGCCAGTAGCCCTGAGCTGGGGGATTGCTTCTCCCCTCCCAGATCACTGCAGCTCCACATGCTATGAGGTGGTGCTTAAGCTAGGGAGGCTTGGCTATCGTCCTCTCCCTGGTCCCTCTCCCTTCATGCCTTTCCTGAGACAAGGATCTCTCCTTCTCCCTCCAGTGACTAACAGCTCAGTGAAATCTCTCTGTTTAGCCCTGGCTTTGTTCAGTTGCTGCGTTCAGATTCTGCTCTTTCTGATACTTTGCAGGCCTCTGCCAACTGATTCTCAGTTATACTGCCTTTTTGCTGTCTTCAGTGTATTTTCTTCCTTGTCCCAGGGATTAAGGAACCTGGCATTTGTTGCTTATAAATTGCCCTGAGTTTTGAGACTGTAGGATTTTTCCTGTCCATGTTGTACCAAAAGTCACTGAAAGCCATCCTGCCTTGCATGTGACTACCAGAATGCTTTCTGCATAAAATAAACCCCAGCAAAACAGTATGTCTGTTTTCCATTTTTCCATTTATTAAAGATGATGTGTTATTTTCCTAGACCCTTTCTCAACTGGCTGAATTTTCTTATAAAGAATAAATGAAAGTTGCCCAGCAAATAAGATGTAAATCTATGTGTGTTTTGGGTTGAAGGGGTGAATTTCTCCTCCAGCAGTCTTTTCTGTTAGGAGAGTTTAGTTTCGTTGTGTCAATTTTTGTTCTAGTTTTGAGTGTCAACATTTTATACTTCTAAGAAACTTGAGATTCACTTATATTGTCCCTCAGTAAGACACTGAGGTTCAAGGTTTACGGGTTTAAAGTTTTTCTAGGCTCTTCCATTGCTCTTCAGATTAAACACTTTTCTGAGTTTGGTTTTAACTTCAAGGTGACCTTTGTGTAAGCATGTATATTCTTGTGTCATAACTCATTATTCAATGAGTCTCCATTTTTCTATTTTAAAAATAATTTTAAATAGAACTGTTGAAAAAAATAGCTTTAAATGGTATCATTATGTATTTCATGGGTTTGTAGATTTCAAAATACAGCTTTCTTCTTACCCTCAGGACTTTTTTCATGTTACTTTACTTTTCAATGTAGATTTGCATGTAAAAAATATTGTAGCAAAACTGGGAACATCTTTCATTTTTTATTTTATCTTTAGGATGTTTGGGGGTCTTTATTGAATGGTTTTGTTTTTTTCAATGGCTTTCATCCCAAAGAGTTTGTACCTTTGTTCTTGATACAGCTTGCATTTATGTGCAGACTAGTAGAATTCTACAAAAATGTAATACTGTAATGTAATGCTGCACATTAGTAGTGATAACATGCTCACTTTTTGATACTATTTACTCTAGGTAAAAATTTCCTTTTCATTTTGAAGCTTTATAGCTTTGCTTGCTAATATTTGAAAAGGTGTTTTGGGCTTTTTTATTTGTTTTTTTTTTCTCATGGTTTGTTGTTGTTGGTTTTGATTTTTGGGGTGGTTTTGCTTTGTTTTGTTCTGTTTTTTTTCTTTTTTTTCTCTACAAAAGCAGAAAGGGCTGGAGGGGAAATCCTGTATATTTTTAGATCAGGTGTGGTAGCTGCTTTGCCATCAGCACTGTGTGGGCAGAATTGCAATCAAGTTTAAAGAGCATGGCGAGCATCCAGATGGAGTGTTTTTTTCCTAAGCTTTAGATTATTTACTCTGTTGGGAGGTCCAGTAAACATTTATAGTGTTCTTAAGGGCTAACTGTACCATTAAGCTTGAGATGCCTGGTGTAGAAAATCACAGTATATAAAAAATCACCAAGATCTTCTCTAAGGCATTTTCAGTTTTTGCCTGTGATACTCTGTAAGTAATCTTTAAAGATGTCTGTGATGGATGATGCAATTCTAAAGAGAATGTGACAGCAAATTAAAGTGCCTTGCTTCAGTAGGCTCAGTTGTAAGCATGTGAAGTAACAATACACTCTGTAAGTAACATAGGAAAGAGGGAATGGTAGGATATTTTTTCCTTTTGTACACTTTTAAAATTAAATTTATTTATTAGACTTATCTATCAGATACTAAAGATTTGATGGCAAAGGTGCTTTTTAATGTGTATTTACTAGCTGTCAGGTTTTGGAGTTACATTGCTTGAAGTTGATTTCCTCACAGATTTTTCTCTGTTGTTTTATTTATTTTAGTGAAAGTTATATTCTTCAACAAATTATATATTAAATATATACATTATATATTAAATTATATATGTAACAAATTATATTCTTCAACATTATGTGAACATCAGCTGCTGTAGTAGGTAAAACCAATGTAAATGTAAATGATATTTGAACTGTTATATTTGAATGTTATAATGCATTAATACATACTAAATCTCTGATTTTGTCAGGAACTGGGTAAGATTGCAACAGGAGTTGTTAGCACTGTTACTAATTTTACAGTGGTTTACAATAATCTGTAATTTTCCTTAGATTTCAGTTCCTGTTGTCAAAATTGCTCATGGTGTGTGTGTGTGTGTGTCCCAACTTTTTAGCCTTTTTAATTGCAGAAATGTTTAGATTCTAGCTGCCTCCTGTTGAGTCAGAAATAAAAAGCCACTTCCCTCCTCTTAAAACCCACTTAGGAGCCTAACTCTTAAGGGTAATTTAATGAAGGTGAAGGACCCAGCTCATGATTTTGAATTTTAGTTATGCAAATGTTAGTATGCACTAATGCTCTAGAATTTTTTTTTCTCCCTTTAGTGGTTTACTATTGAAGTGTAACTTTGTGTGAAGCTAAGATAAGCCTTCTAAAGCTGAAAAATGTTGATGGTAGTGACTGAGATTTAGCTTTGTGTTGTTAAACTGATGTACAGTTTTAATGTCTGATTAGAGAGAATTCTGCTAGTGAATATAGGAATTATTCATGGGATATTTCGATTGAATTTTATCCCTAAAAAGACTTTTAAAAGTTATATGAAGTTGTCTGTCTTTAATTTTCTCTTAGTGCTATGTGCTTATTTTACCCCAAAAATGTTTAAGATAACTTCAATCCTGTGGAATGAACTTTGGCTTTTTCAGGCTAAGTTGTCAGTCCTTCTCTTTTGTAAATTTAGTAAATGAGGTCCTTTTTATAGTTATATAGCTCCATGTTTTGTGCTTCATAACAAGGAAACTTGCTCTTCAGGCACTCTGAAATAAATGCTCTCATTATATCTCCTGTCCAAGTTTATTTTCTTAGGACTGCTTTGCCCAGTGTAGTGACAGCAGGGGATGGCAGCAAGTCCGAGCTCTGCTGTCAGTGGGTGTCTGAGAGAGCTTATCACCTGACACTGCTTCTACAAGCTCTGCACGCTTCGCTATATAAGCAAGCAGAGCAGTTCTGCCCCTTGTTGCTGCATGGGAGCAGCTGAAGAGACAATGGAGTATTTCCTTGCACACGAGGCTGAGACAACTACTAAATAAGTGAGATTCACAGATTTTTGGTGTGAATTCGTACATGAGAAAAATTGGTCAGAAAGTCCCACCTTGAACCTTTTGGAGCCTGACTCAAGTCTAACATTTATACTAGTGAAAAAGAGTTTGAAGGCATCAATGGAGCTCATTCTATTAGAGAAAAGAAAACTCTGCTCAGCAGGGGGAAGGGAGTAGCTGGAGAGAAAATGTTTCTCTCTGTCAAGGCCACTAAGAACACAATACAATCCAAGGCATGCACTGGTTAAATCTTAGAAAGTGCTATGGGCAACCCACTTTTGCAATTGCCACAGAAAATTATTGTTGTTAGCCATTCTGTTGATAGTTCATATTGTAGGAATTACTAGCAGATGGGAAAATAGATGACTCAGAATACAGTATTAACAATCCATATTTTTTTAATCAAAGGCCTCTAATAAAGCATGTTGCATCTGTAAGATTCATTTAAGCAGTTGCTAGGAAGAATTTGTTTTTTCAAGTAAACACAACAGAGTTGATATAGATTATTTTTTGATTGAATATATATTTTCTTAACAATTTAAAACCTGAAAATACATTTGCTTGTTTTCATTGCAGCAGCTTAATGGCAGTATTCCATAGTTTAGCTTCATAGACTGGAGATTGCAATGGTAACTCATGCATTATGGAATTACTAATGAAATCTAATTTTATCATATTGAAAACATCACAGGCCTAGAGCTTTTATTTACCTCTGCTAGCTGTCAAGGGTGGATTACGATTATAGTGTGCTACAACCACTAAAATTTTGGCTCCTGCCCCCTGAAAAGTTTGGATGGCTGTGGATATGTGCTGACCAAGTGAGGCTAATGAATTCCATACTCTTTTCCAGACCCCTTTGCCTATGGATTCATGGAGTGCAAGCACCACCACCATACATCTCAGATGTATGTCCTTCCTTCTGACTCCTGGGCTGGACATAAGTGGAAGCCAGTAGTCAGGATTTGCACTGCACCCTTTGACTTGATGGCTTTTGAAAGTCCATTTTTGGTTCTACTTTATAGAATCACAGACAGAATCACTGAGGTTGGAAAAGGCTTGATGATCTTAAGATCAAGTCCAGCCATTGGCCCAACACCACCATGCCCACTAAACCATGTTGTGAGGTGCCATGTCTACATGGTTTTTGAACACCTCCAGGGATGGTGACTCCACCACTTCTCTTCCAATGCTTAAGCACTCTTTCAGTGAAGAAATTGTTCCTTATATCCAACCTGAATCTCCCCTGGCACAGCTTGAGGCCATTTTCTCTTGTCCTATCGCTAGTTACCTGGGAGAAGAGACCAACACCTACCTCACTACAACCTCCTTTCAGGTGGTTTTGTCTGCTTCCTTCTCAGTTTATTGCTATAGTGCTCAGCTATGTAGCCAGGAACACATATATATTTTCCAAGTGCCCATTTTTGTCAGTATGATTTGACTAGGGTTGTGAACAAGCTATGTAAGATGCAGTGTGGGTCCTCCTTCAGGCAGAAGTACTATTTATTTTGCTGAAAATACTGATCCAAATGAAGCTGGTCCAGTTGGTATGCAAGAAGTCAGACTGAAAGACCAACAAAGTAGAAAGAGTTGCACTTCCCTTGCTAAAGCTTAGTTTGCATCAGCATATGGGGAAAGAATTCCTTCTGTGTCACTGTTCAATGGCATGTAAAAAAAGCAGTCGACCCGAAACCAGTATTGACCAGAGTAAGAATGTTTTCTGCATAGAAAACATTCTTCCAATGAAATGCTAACCTGCACTGTATTTGGCCAATCTTCAATGGTAGCACTGAATCATTCTTTTCTTCAGCTACAAAACTTACTGCTTCTAAACCCCCAGATTCATTAGCAACGGTTACTACCACCTTCCCACAAGAGGAGAGTACACCTGTCTCTCGAGCCTCTCGAGCAGTTGTAGCTTTGACCTGTGCTCTTGATCACAGCTGGATCACTTCACATCTGGTGCTGCCCAATTTTTGGATTTTTACTGCATCCCAGCTTAATGAAGATGGTCACACTAAGAAAAGCTTGTTAATGATTCCTGATCTGCTCTGCCACTTTTTGACTTCTACATTTAGCCTTTCATAGAAAATCCTCTAACCCTATTCGTCATGGCTAGGCTTCGCAAACAAAGCTCCAGGGAGGGCTCCATCCATGCTCCTCCTCAGTGCCTTTTCCAAGCGCGCTGATAAAAAGAGGATAGCAGATAGCACCGTCGAGCCTGCACTATGGAGTTTTTTTAGGTGAGACACAGCATGCACAGAGCTGGACCCACCCTTTAGTCCCTGGAGCCACCCGCCAGGGCCTAGCAAGCTTGGACGCTGGCAGCGAGGTCCTTAGGATGGAGGTTTAACCTCTTAGCTGGAAGGCCTTACAGGGCTAAACAAGCTCCATCTGCCCGGGTTTGGAATCAGAGTTGTCCTTCTCCTAGGATGACTGCCAGAAGGCTAATGAGCTCATCCTACCCATCCAAGGATTCTAGGAACATGGGTATCACTCCCCACACTTTCCCGTGGGCAATGAGTTTAATGCTCCCTCTGCTGTGGGCACAGTTATGGCACCAGGGGCCACAGGAGACCACAAGGGATTTTCAGACTGTGCCTGTAACCCTATTACAAGCAAGTTGAAAAATGAGCCAGGAGGAGGTGAAGGATTGGTGTCCCACTTGCCCAAAGTTGGAGATAAGGTATACCAAGCTTCCAGACTTACCAATCTCCTAAGCATGTGGCTTGAGTTGCCTTTTTAGTTATGCTTTGCTTCTATGCTTATTGTCCTGGCTCAGGTTAGTGCTGCTGAAAGGATCATCTGTCACTGGAAGCTTGGGTTGATGGAGCTCTTTTCTGCATGGGTGCCTTTCTTCCACCAGGATTTTCCCTGGCATCAGGGAGAGGAGAAGGCAGAGGCAGGAGCTTCTGGCACTCAGTGTCCAGCTCTGGGAGGTCACCCAACAAGGAGGAGTTTTGGCTGGTCTCTTTGTAGGCAAGGTCAATTTCTCTGCAGAGCAGATAATTTCAGTGGGACTTTTTGGAGTGCAGCTGTGTCTTGAGAATTCATCAGCTTGTAAGGAAAATTTTTCAACGTTATCTGACTCTGGACACAGTTTTGCTTTTTTTTTTTCCCTCGCTTCCCTTAAACGTCGTAACACTCTTTAGTGATTAGGTTACCAAATACACCTTTCAGGAGAAGATTTTTTTCTGTACACACCTAATTTGTCTACTGGTAAACTGAGTTTGCACACCTGCTCTAGTGTGTAAAAGAGGTGCACGTTCTTTCTGAATGTTATATATTATGCATGTATTTGGTAGATTCATGGCATTATAAATTGGAGTTAGGGCTGTTGCTGTCCCAAACCCATGGGATTACCTGGTGATATGAAGGGTCCCAGGGAAGGCATACACTTCTACCAGAAACTTTATTTACTGAAGATCTCTGTCTTGGAGGTGGCCCATCCTGACACTGAGTGCTGTCTGCAGTGTGGTTGTGGGTGCTTGAAGGACACAACTGATTGCATTATTTAGAGTAGCAGAAATTGTGAGACAAACTATCTTGATTACTGAANAACCCCTGACATACTGGGATACTTTTAAAAAGCTATCAAAATATAATTTAAAGCCTTTTTGAATTCCTGTAGCTTGCACAGCTGAATGCTCTCCACTACCTTCCTTATTAACACCAGTAGCCCTAATTGTTAAAACAACAGTCTACATGGGAAATTTTTTTATGGCAGTTTAAATTGCTAACTGGTTGTAAATAAAAGTAAGTGAGAGCTGAGTTTTGTTGCTTTGAGAGTTTGAATCAATTTATCATGCAGGAGAATAAATTACATAGCAATAATTCAGTATCTTGTTTGACTTATTTCTGTTCATCTCATTTGATGTATTTACTGTTGCATTCAGTGTTTGGACTTCTGCAGCCTTTCAGGGTTTGTGAGGTAATAGCTATAGCACAGACAGAAGTCAAGACAAAGTCGTTTTGAATTTACCAAGGAGACATGCATATGCATGGGCACACACACATCTCCTAGATTCAGCTGTGGCTCATTAAGTGGTTTTCCCATCTGATGTCAGATGGATCAGACCTTCATAACTCCCTTTTCAGTTTCTTAATGTCCCTGTTCTCTGTCATTTACTTCCTCTGAGTGTCCCAAGCATTGGCCATTCATCTGAGTACTGCAGCTCCCTGGGTCCCCTGGGTGATGTGGCTGAGATCATTGTGAAAGATTCTTGTTCTCTGGATTTAAAAATTCATTATATTTTAATTTCCATCCCAGCTGTCTGTGATCTTTAAAGAATATTTAATTCTCTTTGCTGGCTCTATTTCTTGATTGAAATTTAAATAAAAACTCACCCATCACATTCTTCTCTGACAAATCATAAAAAAATGTTTTTCAGTGCATAATAATTGTGTGATTGCATCAGTTGGAGTCTGTTCTGTGCAGTTTAAGCCTGATGTCTACAGTGGTGACTGAGAGGGAAGGAATGGCTGCCCAGGTTGGCCCAGGGTGGGTAGGAGACTTCAGCAGGGGCAGTTCTCACAAAACACTCACACATGAGCTTAGATTCACAGTGACTTTCTTAAGACTGTTTACTGGTCCATGAAGCCTCAAATATATTTCTTCTGTCACACATGCTAAAAACATAGTTTTGTTGTTCCTCTCACCTGTGCTGTGTTGGGATCAATTGAACAGAGGAATTGGCACTGTTATGAGTTCCCATTATAGTGCAAGTCTCTGATACTTCATTCCCCTAAAGGAATATCTTCACTCAAAAGTGTCTATCATGTGCCAGTTACATTTACCAATGGACTAAAAATTAAAGAGAAGGATGGGCTTTTTTATCTTTTTTTTTTTCTTTAAAAAGGGAAAGGTGGGGTTTTTTTCTTTAAAAAGGATAAGGTGTTTTTCTGAAAGAAAAAAAAATTGGTGCTGAGGAATTATGATTCCTTTCCCTCATCCTTTTTTGCTTTTATCAAATGGGAGAAATACAGTAAACTAGATGATATTTAATTCCATGGGAGGCAACTCTTTTCCTCCTAGGAAATGAAAGGTGCCATTTGTCCTTAGGAGAGACAGATGTTGCTGCTGAGTGCATCTGAGATTTCTGCAGGTTGTACAGGTCTAAGGATCTGTAGTCCTGGAAGATATTTTGACATCTGGGGTTTAGTTCTCATCTTCATTAAGAATCTTATGATTCAAATGAGGTTGCATGAAAATGTGCATATTTTTCCATATGCTTTACTGTGAATTTCTGATCTGCACTCCCTCTTTAATATGACTTTAATTTATTTGTTTACTCTGTACAATGTAGTCTGTAAGTAGAAGTCGTAAAGCTGGGGCTTGGACTGTGTGTAGCAGTGTGTGTTGCTAATTTATATGCCTCAGATGCTGACAAAAACATCAAAAATAGTATTTCATTCATCAGGGAAAACAGATCAGACTGTGTTGATGGAAGACTGCCTTAGATTCATAAATGATGTATTGACTCATTAGTAGGTTAATTCAGTGAATGCTTGGCTGGGGTGTTTTGTTTTTTTCCCCTCAGTGAGGTGATGTGCTTGTTTGCAGTGTCAGAATATTTGCAAACAAAGAGATTATCTCTTTCCTAGGATGAAATTATTTGTGCTATTTGAAATTTGTTGGTATTTTTCACATTCAAGAATAACTGGCGCATAGGCAGTTCACAGTATCACAGTATCCCAGTATGTCAGGGGTTGGAAGGGCCCTAGAAAGATCATCTAGTGCAACCCCCCTGCCAGAGCAGGATCACCTAGACCAGCTCACACAGCAATGTGTCCAGGCAGCTCTGCAATGGCTCCAGACAAGGAGACTCCACAGCCTCCTGGGCAGCCTGGGCCAGTGCTCTGGCACCTGCACTGCAAACAAGTTCCTCCCCGTGTTAATACTAAACCTCCTGTGGTCCAACTTGCTCCCATTCCCTCTTGTCCTACCATTGGATGACACTGAGAAGAGTCTGGCTCTCTTCTCCTCACACTCACCCTTAACATATTTATAAGCGTTTATGAGGTCTCCTCTCAGTCTCCTCTTGTCCAGGCTGAAGAGACCCAGCTCTCTCAGCCTGTCCTCCTAGGGCACATGCTCCACTCCTTTCAGGATCTTGCTGGCCCTGTGCTGGACTCTCTCCAGCAGCTCCCTATCCTTCTGGAGCTGAGGGGCCCACAACTGGACACAGGATTCCAGGGGAGGCCTCCCCAGGGCAGAGGAGAGGGGAGAAGAACCTCTCTGGCTCTGCTGGCCACGCTCCTCTTAATGCATCCTAGGATGCCATTGGCCTCTTGGCCACAAGGGCACATTGCTGCCTCATGGGCATCCTCCTAGCCACCAGCACTCCTAGAGCTTTTTCCCCAGGGCTGTTCTCCAACAGATCAGTTCCCAGTCTGTACTGATCCATGGGGTTGTTCTTTCCCAGATGCAGTACTTTACACTTCCCCTTGTTAAATTTCATTAAGTTTCTCCCTGCCCATGTCTCTAGCCTGTCCAGGTCACTCTGGATGGCAGCACAGCTCCTGGTGTGCCAGCCACTGCTCCAAGCTTGGGATCATCTGCAAACTTGCTGAGGGAACACTCTACCCCTTCATCCAGATCATTGATGAATATATTGAACAGTCCTGGCCCCAGCACTGACCCCTGGGGCACACCACTAGTCACAGGTCTCCAGTTAGACTCTGCTCCACTGACCACAACTCTCTGGGCTCTGTCCTTCAGCCAGTTCTCAATCCATCTCACTTCTGACAAAAGAAATGCAGAGAGGCACTAGACTGCATCAGGGAAGAAAGGAGCATATTTCAAATGTTGATCCTTCCCTGCAGTAGCAGGTGAGCCAGGAGTGCCTGACATGCCCATGTACTGGATAAGACTGCAACCTTTATTTGCAGCAGCCAGCAAGCCAACAAAGTGATTTACTTCTAATATGATCTGTCGCTTTTAATGAATGAAATTTAGTGAACTGTTTAACATTGTGAGAAAATATTTTTATGAAGAAAAGAGCTTGGACAAAGATAACTTCCTTCCATGAATCCAAGAAATTATTTCATGTATTATTTAAACACTTTGTTATCAATTTGCTTTGACTAGTTCTGCCGGCAGTCTGTTGAGGAAGACAGGTGCCCTATCATTCTTACCAGAAAGTACCTCGAAATATGTCAGGCTATTGCTTACAGCAGCTGCTTTTTAGGCTTCTTTAAGAGACTGAATATCTTTAAGAAGTATTGATTAAACAATATAATTTATAACTATGAATAGAATAATAGTGTGTACTGCTTTTTTCAGCTTGAGTTAAACTCCAGCCTTAATTTGTTTGCAACCTACTTGCAAGGTTTGCAAAGTGGTTTGTTTGTTTTTTTTTTAGATAAATGTACTGTCTGTATTTGTGTTTTCATATGTTGTTAAATAATTTGCTGTGAAGCATACTAAGGTTTTTGGTTATATGAACAGTTATATATTATAGAATCATAGAATTGTCAGGGTTGGAAGGGACACTAAAGATCATCTAGTTCCACCCCTCGTGCCCTGGGCAGGGACACCTGGCACTAGAGCAGCTTGCGCCCAGCCCCAGCCAGCCTGGCCTGCAACACTGCCAGGGCTGGGGCTGCCACCACCTCTCTGGGCAACCTGGCACAGTGGCTCAGCACCCTCATGGAGAACAACTTCTGCCTAACAGCCAACCTATATCTCCCCTCCTCTAGCTTGCATGCATGTATGTGTATGCGTGCCCTTAAAGTGTGTAAAACCACTGCAATTATGCCTTAAAAGCTTATGAAAGGTGATGGGTTTCATTGTTGTTGTAAGCAGTTTTTAATCTTCGTTGTGTTTTTTGTTTTGTGTGGTTGGTTGTGTTACAGTTAAAGAATCTGAGTTTAGAAGAATTGCAGATGCGATTAAAGGCTTTGGACCCTATGATGGAAAGAGAAATTGAGGAGCTGCGTCAGAGGTACACGGCAAAGAGGCAACCTATCCTAGATGCAATGGATGCCAAGAAACGGAGGCAACAGAACTTCTGAGTGGGTTCTACTTTCAGAGATAATACTCTGACTCGGTGTGGACACTGCTTGGTAACTTTGTAAGTCTGAAGGAATCCAATTTTGAGAGTTTTCAAAAATCTAATCTTCTGCCTTTTCCCTCTCAAGCAATGACAATTGGAGCAGTGAAAGAACAGCCGTGCAGTGTTCTGCAAAGGCAGCGAAACACAGTACCACTTGTTTGGATTGTCAAATATTTAATGTAATAGAAGTTTAATCTGTTACTTCCTAATCTTTTTCAGGTGTAGAGTGGTAACTTGATGTTGTACTTTAGTGGTGTTTTGGAGCACCTGGAACAATTTCTTGATTATGCAACACTACAGAGCCTTATGTTGCAATGTAGTTTCCTCCCACTTAGTAGCATATTTATTATGTAAACTTTGATTATCCTATTTATTTTATACCTGTTTTCTTTTTTATTAGGAAGTATTAGGATAATATTGTGGAGAGCAGAGCCAGATTAGATGAAATTGTTATTGTAATGTAATGAAAAGAAGCTCACCACTGTATTATCTTCTGAAACTCCAATTTCAGCAAACATCCCAGTTCAGAATTGCACTTGAACATGTATCCAGCCCATTCATATCTGTAAGAGTTAAGTATAAAATAAGTAATAGGCATGTGTTTTTCTGCTCTCCTGAATCAGGGGCTGTGGCTGTAGCTGAGCAATATATTTGTTATGCTACAGAGCATTCTTTTAGAGAATATTTCTATCACTTTTACACACACTGAATGACCTCTCATTACACAAGAAAACAAGTGCCTAATCAGTTTAGATTTTTCTGTTATTCAGGAGAAGCAATACTTGCAGTCACTTCTTCAGTGTACATTTCCAATTGCTATTGCCATTCTGACCAGTATAAACCTCTGGTTTGTACCATAGTTTTATAAGAAGTAACAGCTACACTTCCCGAATATGTTTTTTGGTTCATTTAATTTTTCATCACTGTTTTGAGGGGAGTTATTAGTGGTTTGGATTCACATTATAGTTATGAAAGGATAGTAATTTAAAAGCCAAAGAAAATAAAATTAATACTTGTAGTTAATAGGTAATGAAAAGAAGCAATGTTTTTGCAGTTGTCTGAGGGTTTTGTCCTGCAGTCACTAAACATTCAACATTTCTGTAGTCTTCTGTGGTAGGTTGTAGGGAACCAGAAATGCAGGACCAAGCTCTTAATCTCTTTTTTACAAGTTTTTCTGTCTGGTTTGTATTGTGGGATATCTAGCAGGTAGAATTTACAACATTGCAAGAAATATTTCAGAGTTAGCAGAAAATGTGTCCCACTTTCTGAACAATCTACTGTGTTCTCTAGCGATATTTTTACTATCGTTGCCTTTTGTGTAAATAACTTCACTGTGATAGTCATACTTCTTTAAACAATACAGCTGAAAAGATCTTTACAGTCAACCTTCAGCTGTTAAAACATTTAATGGTGACTACTGTATGGGCATCTTCTGTTAAATGTTTTCTGGAAGTTAGTAATCATCTCATACCTCTGAACATTTACTGTCATCGTACATGGACCATTTAGATGGAACACTGCAGATTTTGTAAATGGTGCATTAGATCATAAAGCTGATGTAAAATGAAAACAAAAGTTTTTACAAGGTCAGCATACTACAGCCATGCTGGGACCATGCTTGAGTTTGAGCTGTATACAGCCATTGTTGTCACTGTCATTCTCTGTGTGTGTTTGCATGCACGCCATGCTCAAACAAATAAACCCTAGAGTCACATAGATTTTAGTTGTGATTACAAGAACATCCTTACCCTCAACTCTCTTCATATTTCTTAAGGTAATATGGAAAAGCAAGAACACAGAAGATCTATAAAAATTGCTTTAGAGAAGATAAAATGCACCTGGTAGTCTTATGCCTCACATTTATACAATGAACTGATGTAAAGTTAAAAATGGTATGATCATATCACCATGTCATTAGATTATAATCATAAAGCAGCAAAAAATAAAGCACCAACCTCCCCTTATTGGTATGGTTCTTATTTATTTGAAATTAATTTCTGATTCTCAAAAATTCACAAATGTGTATGTACATGCATGTGTGTATACATACACAAATATATATATATGCATATCTGTATATCAGAGAGAAAATATAAAACAGATTTAAACCATCAGGAGAGGAACCTAGTTTGCCTTTTCTTGGTGTGCCTTTTAAGCAGGGTGTCATTGTCCAGACGTTCTTGCTGCCATCATTAGCAGCTTTCTTTTCCCTTCTTCTCCTAAACTCTTCCCACCAAAAATAAGACTCTGATTATGAGTAATGTGGCTTTACAGTGTAATAGACAATGAAATAAAATGGTCACAGTTTTCATATTTTGTTTATTCTGAAGACTTCAGCAGTGCAGTGCACTAAATACAAATTGCTGATCCAGAAGGGGTTCCAGTAAAAAACTGTTTTAGACTAGAGCTGTTGTAGTCTGAAATCTGAAAGGTATCAGAAGATAAAGGACATCCTTTCTTGTCTTCACTCCTGATCTGTCTGCATAGAAACAACTTGAATAAATTCTGTACACATACCTGCACACAAGTGGGGATTATACTTGCAGGAGAAAAAATCTGAAAGCCATAGAATAAAATAGAAACTATAGAATCATAGAATGGTTTGGATTGGAGGAGTCCTTAAAGATTATCTAGTTCCAATTCCCATGCCATGGGCAGGGACACCTTCTACTCAGTCAGGTTGCTCTGAGCCCCATCCAACCTGGCCTTGACCACTTGCAGGGAGGAGGCATTCACAGCTTCTCTGGCAACCTATGCTAAACAAGCTGCTTAGAATGGATGAAAAAATAGCTTCTGATATGCTGTAAACTAGGTAGATAGAGGACCTTTGTGACCAAAGAATACTTTCACCAATTAATATGAAATGAGTGATGTTGCCCTTCTGCTGTGGTGCATGCTGCAGTCAGTGTAAGAGCTGGCTTTGGCTTCAGAAGCCACTGCGTTGGACTCTTATGTGTAAGCAGTAACATACAGAAAGAGGTTTTATCTTGAGATATATGCAACTTATTTTTTTCTTTCTTCTGTTTATATAAATGAATCAAATCATCCATGTTGATGACTACACATCTCTGCTCAAGAATGAGCATCTCTGTAAAGAAAAGGCAATATTTTAAAAGCAAGCCTTGCAGGAAATCTGGTAGAACTACTGACAAGTTAACCTTCAGTAAGATTGTAACCAAGCAATTTCTTGTTTGCTTCTGACTTTTATGTTCAGGTTTAGTAAGTAACAAAAAAAATTTGAAAAATCATTACTTATTCCTAAACATTTGTAATAAAAGCTAATTTTTCATGTATAATTGCTGTCTTGTTGTTCATTCTAACTGATGTGAAATTGTGTTCATAGTTACCATTAATGTTCATTTCCATAGTCCTCTCTCATGCTTTTATTTTCTTCCTCTAATACTGTGAGCCCAGTTGTGAGTGCAGGAAGCCACATCTCTCAAAGGCAGCTCGGGAAATGATTTTCGAGCTCAAGCCACTGCTGCAAGCTCTGTAAGTCTGAGGTTCTCAGTGGAAGAGTATCAGGCCAGCTTAAGGACAGAAATCCTCAATGCTCTGTGAAGTCCCTCTCTCTGCAACCTAAAGTTGCTAAAGGCCTAATCCTGAGGGAGCTGAGCACCATCCCAAGACACTGGGAATCTTCATAGACATCCTTTACTTGGAGGTACTAGCAGACATTAGCAGCCTTAGATGCTTCTTTGATTTTTAGTGTAATGAGAACAACAGGAGGAGCCTAACTAGAAAAAGTGAATACATTTAATGTCACAAATGTGATTCCATAGCCCATTTCTTTTCTGATCTTTAAAAATCATTCTCTAAGAGTTTGCCCACAATGACACTCATCAACAAAACTCCTTTGTGAACCACAATATATTTGAAGTAACAAAATTCTACTGCTAGTCTGAATTAATCTGACAAATGATTGGATATTATAATTATTTATTATTTATTTAAAGTAAATAATAGCTTGCCTGTATTTGCCCAGTTCTATTCAAGTGAGAGTGCACAGTGGGACAGCCAGTGTGTTGAACTTCCAAATATAAACATGGCTCATGATGAGTGCACAAGTACATCACATAGCCTTACTCACCATTAATAGACACTGGTGCTTCCAAGCAGAATTTATACTGTACCACTTCTGTAAAGCACTTTGTGTGCACACTGTTTTATCAATGTGATATGATGAGGGTTACCTTTTTTTTTTAAGTGTATACATGGTTATAAAACTAATTAAAAAGACCTTATGACATGAGAAAGTCTTTATTTCTTTGCATTTGTAAATATTGAAGGCTCTAGCTTACTGTGGCATTTCTTTCTGTACTTTAGAGGCAATGGTGGGTATTCTATAAGATCATACAGCAGGTTGGAGGATTGGCTTTACAGTATTTCTGTAGCAGGCTGTGCTGCAGCAGTGTTATGCCTACTAGTGTCAATGAAAGCCTTGGAGAAGACAAGTCCTGGGTAGTGCATGGTGTTTCTCACCATTGTGTTGTGCTAAGTGAAATAATGGCTTAATCTTTTTGGGAAAAGGGAAAGTTGTATTGATAGTTTAGTGTGAAGTCATTAAGTTACACTTGGGGACTTGCCCTGTTAAATTTGTTATATAATACCTTTTCACAAAATTTATTTCCCCTCTCTGTTTAATATATTCATTATGGTTCCATATACATGGTGTGCTTTTGTCCTTGGTTTGTTTTAATTTGTTGGGGTTTTTAAAGAATACCTGAGGATTGCCCATATTTTGCTGCTTCTCTTCCCCCTGCTTAGGAAGATGGACATGGACTTTACTTTGAAGAGCATCCCCTGAGCCAAGTATCCCAACTGTGCACAAATGCAAATGTCAGTTTTTATTCTCCTATTCAGAAATCTTGACTTTCTTGGTTTTTTCCTTCATTTGAAAATATGGGGTGTTGATATTCTGACAAAATCTTTCTCTTGCAGAATATTTGTTAGTCCCAGACAGAGCAGACACTAGGTACTTTTTCCATTGTTGGCTTCACAAATTCCTTGGGATAGATTCATGGTTAGTTTCACTAGGCCTCAGAGAGTCATCTGGGTTAGTGAAGAGCTATGTTTGTCACAGAAACCAGAAGAAACAAAGAATTGGGGAAAAAAAATTCTTCAGTGAGGAAAGAAAAAACATGGCATCTGCATCTGGCCAGGTCACTTGTGGGACTCACTCTGGGTGTTAGGGGAAAAAGTGTCAGCTGACAAAAGCAAATCAGGGAGTCATCTGTGTAACTTAGTGTTCTACATTGCTTTTTCACATCTGATTTTCTTCATTCATGCTTACTGTCTTTATGTTTGTGCTTTATTTATTCAGTTGCCAAGTTAGAAGTTTTCATTTTTAAAAATGTTATGAATGTAAACATACCATGGGAGTGCTGAGTAAATAAACATGCAAAATAACCCAAATCAAAGTCACTGAAAGGGTGATGTTTTCACCTCCTTTCCTTGCCTACTTCTGGGGTCATGGAAGATTTTGACTGAAGGCTGTGCTGCCATCCAGAGTGACCTGGACAGGCTAGAGAGATGGGCAGAGAGAAACTTGATGAAATTTAACAAGGGTAAATGTAAAGTACTGCATGTGGGAAAGAACAACCCCATGGATCAGTCCAGACTGGGAACTGAGCTGTTGGAGAACAGCCCTGGGGAAAAAGCTCTAGGAGTGCTGGTGGCTAGGAGGATGCCCATGAGGCAGCAAGGCAGTGAGGTTTTTCTCCCCTCTACTGTGCCCTGGTTAGGCTTCACCTGGAATACTGTGTCCAGTTGTGGGCCCCTCAGCTGCAGAAGGATAGGGAGCTGCTGGAGAGAGTCCAGCACAGGGCCAGCAAGATCATGAAAGGAGTGAAGCATTGAACATTTATATGGCCATACCACCCTGAGAAGGCCTGATCTCGGAAGTCAAGCAGGGTTGGGCCGGGTTAGTACTTGGATGGGAGACCACC
>VWZO01011819.1:71786-98954 GCA_013396975.1 Bucco capensis | reverse complement strand
GTTGCACTAGATGATCTTTCTAGGGCCCTTCCAACCCCTGACATACTGGGATACTGTGATATGTTTATAAAGCACTTCTAGTACTACAGCTGAGAAGTCCCATGGAAAAAAAAATGTCAAACCTGATAGCTCACCTGCCAGGCTGAATGTGAAAGGATCTGAGAAGGAGCTGCATCCTAACTTTGGCCAGTTGAGATATTCCTGTTGTGGGGGCCTGCCTTGCCTCTCTACTGACTGTGCAAGGGAAGGGGAGATGTAGAAGGGAGAGCTGGGTGTGGGTGACCAGACTCTTCCTGCAGGTGCTCGCTCATGGCACCAGGCTCCTCCTAAGTTTCAGCTGCCTTCTGCAGAGTGTAATCCCACAGGGAATACTGGGAGCCTGGCTTCTGCCTTTGGGTTTTCAGGCTGAGGATCAAAATGTTCAAAACGGGAGGGAGGGAGTGAGGGAGGGAGGAAGTGCTAGCCCATGGAATAGCCTTGGCACTGGTACAGTAGAAATAAATTAGAATTTACTTGATAATTAAAAGGCTCCTATTTAAAGGAGCCATGCTGTGTATATATGCAGGAATAGTCATGTCAGGATGCAGCAAAGATGGTGAAGCAAGAAGTTACAGGACTTAAGATGGGCAGAGCAGTGGCTGCTGGTAAACAAACTGTGATGTTTGAGTACTACTTATCTTCCAAATGTGATGGAAAGTTTTCTTTGAAGGCCAACCCTGTAATCAAGTGGAATAGTCTGCTCTGAACTGCACAGAGCACCTGCACATGTGGTGACAACAAGCAGATGTTAGACCGTGCATCTGAAAGTGGGCAGCTCTCTTAGGGTGCTTTAGATATATAGAAGAAATTGACAGATTTATTGCAGACTTTGGCCAATCCCTGAAAAATTTAGCCCTGTTTATTTCTGAACATGGATCAGTAAGAAGCCAAATCCCACTGGTACCCTGAAATGAAAAACAGTGGGAGGTGCTGATATTTCTTCTACACTTCTGTGAAGTTGAAGTGTTGGAATTGTGCTACTGCTTGCTATAGCCATATGCATGTATTTATCCAAGTGAGGACTTGCATGATTTAGGGTTGTGTGTAAAGGGTGAGGTGATGTCAGGCAAACAAATTTCTGCTGTGTCTAATGGGAGGTCACTTTGAGTCTCAACACCTGTGAGATGATTCTCCATCCTCTGTACTATCAGGAGAAATAAATACCAGAGCCAGACCTTTGCCAGCAATGTCATGCTCTCTTGGGAAACACTTTCTAGACTGTTTGGAGGTTGCCTCCTCCAGCTGACAAACCATAATTTTCTATATGAGAGGTGAAGAGATTCACAATCCTTAGTGAGGGTGATGTTTCTTAACAACTTTAATGATTGCTCTGAAGGCACAGGTATTATGACTGTGTCTGAATCAACTAAGGAGAAAACTGCTGCTTTGAATAATGTTTGCCTGTTGTTGGACTGTTAATTCAGTATATTATTCCCAGGTGAGAAGTACCTTTTTTTTTTTTAAGGAAAAAGCAGAATCAGTAAAAGATCCTTCAGAAGCTGTGTGGGAATATTTATCTAACCCTGCTTAAATAGTGGACAACTTGAAAACAAGTTAAAGGAAATCAAATTAATTTCTGATAGAACTTAACAGAAAGCCAGGTGCATAAATGGGAAGAAAAAAAGAATAACATGATGAGAAAAGAATTGTTCTGGCCCAACACCTCCCTGAGGGATATGAGTGGTGACTGTAGTTCAATGTAAGTACCATCAAAGGTAGATTAAAGTCAGGAGTATTGTGAGAGGAAATGGATAACTAGCACAGCAAGAGCAGTTATTCCAGGGGCTTTCTGCTGCTTATATGTGCACAGCTGGGGCCTCTAAGGATGGGGGTTGTTTTGGAAGAGATGAAAGGTCATGTCAAGTTGATTTAGCACCTACAAATGCTATTGGTATATTGTTTAGTCCCTAATCTGTGAGATAGAGAACAAGAAGCTTGCACTATTTACTCAACTGAAAAATGTGGCTTCCCCACCACAAACACCAACTAAGAGCATTTCTAAAAATAGAAATGTAGCCTGATGGGTATGTTTAAAAGAAAACTATCTCCACAATGAGATCCAGGCTTCTCTTTGGTTATATTATTTACTCAGAAGATCCTGAAACTTAAATCAGTTCTTAATCCCTGCTGAAATATACTTTTAAATGCATTTAATTTCCATTTTGTGGCACAAAGCTGACTTCTTGGGTATGTTTCATGTTACTGGGACAAGAAAAAAACCCCACAGAGAGCACCAGATACAGTACTTCCATGCAGTCTCATAAAGTTCTGTACAAAGAGTGCAAATACTGGAGGTATTAAAGTTGGAAAATTAAATGTAGAGTTCTTTGGTTTTAAGTTTGCAATATGAAGTAACTCATGCTATATGTAGTATGTGAGGAAAAAACAGTCTGCTTTCAAAATGGATAAAGTACTCTGCAGGGAAAGAGAGAGTCAGCAACAGATTACAGTGAATAATAAACCAAGCAATAATACAAACACTGAACATACATAAAAAGCTTGATCACAATCTCTCTATATATTTTACAACTCAGGAAAATAATGTGACATATTGCTTCTCAAGGACATCTCTGACTCTCATAATAGCCTTTGTACTAGAAATCAAGATTCTCTAACAGTTTATCTCTGGCAATAAAATAAATTGCCTCATTTGGAATATTGCCATAATCCTCATTTCAGCAATCCAAAACTCTCAGACAAAAGAAAGTAGAAGCACCATTTGCCCTGGTGCCAGGAAGGTGACTGTCACAAGGCAAGAGGAGCACATAATAAATGCAGTGTTCTTCATTAAACTGCACATCCATAGTGAGCAGATCTCGGACTATAACAATGTTCAAGTTTCAGACACTAGAGAAAGAACTCCAATAGTCCTTTTACACTTCATTTCTAGCTGTTTTAAGGAAGTGAAGATGCCCTGCTCTCACAAAACAGTGATCAAAGAAGTCTGACAAAAGTAGTGACTACTCAGCAAGCATACCACCTCTTCTCCTCTTGAAGGTTTGGAGAGATTGAATTTTCCCTTCAAAACATTAACATTTTTCTGTGACTTTTATTTAATGAGAGATGAAGATTCTCTGCAGTTACTGGACTGAGCCCTAGAATTGAGATTGCTTCATAAAACAGCAGGAAGGGTGTGCCTCATTCTTCCTTACACAGATATTTTGGGAAAGCTAAACCAACATTACTTAAATCAGAACAATTGTTATCCTCCTCGGTGAAAAATTCTGTCGTAAGAAAAAGTGATACAAAGCTGGCTCAAATAGACTAAATCTAAGCAGAAGTAATGCAGAAAAAAAGGCTATGTCCTCTAGGATGGTGGGGGGAACATGACTTGCAAAGAGAAAACTGAAAGGAAGCTTGGCAGGTGCAACCCTATGAAAATAAGCATGCAAGGGCGTGTGGTTGCTGGCTATAAATACACCATGCACACAAACACTAAGAGGAAAAGGAAATAGTTAAGCTAAAGAATAGTGGTGGCATGGGAAAAACATGCTATAAAGTAGGCAATAATAAAATTATGCTGAAACTTGCACGAGTGTTGGAGGGCAGTGCAGCTCTGGAATGCTCTTCTAAAGGAGAGGGGAGCAAAAATCCATCTACTTGTAACATGCAGTTAGTTCAGTTTGTGAAGGGAATTCCTGCATACTGTGTAAAGTCATTGTCATGATAATAAGAACATATTAAATTTCAGTGCTTTATTTATTTAGTGTCTTTGATCCAAAGCACTTATATAAAAAAGCAATAATGAAAATTCCTTTCAAGCAGTACCATAAAAGTCATAATTCCTCGGGGTATTTCATTTTCTTTAGTAAAACACAATTTGGACACATTCCATTCCATATTTGCAGAAATGACAGAGTATCAGCCCTACAAATAATAATCAATCTAGAACATAAGATGAGCTATAGGTTATTGAAATGATGTGTTGCAAAGTTTGGGTCCAACCTTTGCAGTGCTAAACTAGCAACAGATAAGGAAACTTTTGACTCTTTGGCAAATTTACAGGTCTCTTCAAATAACTGCCCTGAAAGTCATTGGTTTTCAACTGCTTGTGAAACTGAGATAAAACCACTGTTTGGAGCTGAATGCTCTGAAGGTCCCCAACCAACAGACCTAGTGAGAACCCTCAGTGTCCTTGACACCTCTGCATCACATAACCTGACCAGAGTGTATTGTGCTGCTCAAGCCAATCTCTTCCCTTATTCCTTTGACAATATTTCAATCCAACAGGAAACTAGTGCTGTGTTTTGGGTGGATGTTTGTAAGTGTGTGAGAGTTTATACATGTGCAGTATGAAGCAGGGACAAGGCTATTTAATTTATGCCTGTGATCCAGCAAAGAACTTGAAACAGCCCTGCAGAAGTGAAAACCTTAGCAAAATGTTTTGATTTCGGAGACCTAACTCAGGTTATGTAGGTCTACCTTCAGGGTCATGTGTATGGCTCTTCAGTTTTCAGGGATAGCAAGGAATGTCTTGCCTATTGACTTGGTAACTTCTACAGGCTGTGTTGAAATCTCCAAGAGTTTTATTTGGTAAGTTTAGAAAGGATCCATTTCCCTCACACTTCTTGGCCTAAATCTACTACTAACTGAAGTGAGTGAAGGGTGTGCAAAGGAAATGGGTAAGTGTGAGGTAAGTTGTTTTACACTGTGTACTCTGTGATAGATCACTGGGCATTCTGATCCTGGGTGCTCAGCTTTCTGCTTTTAGGTGGAGCTGGTACAGCAACAACATCAAAAGATCCAGACCAGACAGCAACCTGCTTTATTGTGCCAGTTGGGCCACTCCTTGTTGTGGCATATGAACAGGTTTCCAAACATGACAATCTTAGATTTAATGTCTTTTCCAATTAGTTCGAATTTATTTTTGGAACCTCTCTAGTCTTCACAAGTAAGCAAAAAAATTAACAAATAATTAATTGGAACAGTATATGAAACAAAGGGGATGGAAAAGCAGNTCTCTCCAGCACCTCAATGTCCCTCTTGTATTCCCTCTTGTTGTTCTGCCCACTAAGTGCCAGTTTAATGTTTAATAGCACAGATCCTCAGAAGTATAGAGGGAAGCAGTGTCTTCTGCCTGTTGGCTGCAATTGTTTGAGTGCTGTACAATTGCATCAGGGAAGAGACTGAGCACTCAAAAAAATAAGTTTATGTAATTCAAGCATACTCTTGAAAACCCAGTTCAGTTGCTTTCATGCCTTTTTTATTAAAAAAACCACCAACAAAACCCAAAGGGCAGGCCAGCCCTTCAAAGGATTTAAACTGACTATGTCACAGGAGCAGGTGGGAGGATCAGCCCACAGCTCTTTATCTGTTCTTTTCTTAGACCCTTCTACTCTTCCTTAGCTCTAAGTTGCGAGTTCCCTTCTGAGAAAAAATGTGACTTATAGGGCTTTTTTTTTCCTTAGATTTTCCTTGGCAGAAAGCTTAATGGAGCTGTCTGCCATCAACACCTGCTTTCAAGCTTTCCTGATAAAATTAGATTTTATATCTCAGCCTCACATATGGCATCTTTATAATTAGTCTTTTTGCAGTACATGAATGTCAGTTCCTAAAATGCTGCCTGTACTGTTCATGTGGGAATATTTTGCTTCATTAAACAAATCCAAGTTTTTCATTGGAGCTGCTAATTGTTGAAAACCTACGTTTTTGTGTGTCTAATCTCAGAACCATTTTGTTGGACTGAAATACAGTTCAGCTTCACTGGAGCTGAGCTGTGTGCACATCTCTTCTGGAGATGGGGACCTGAGATGTCTTCATGGGCATAGAGTCACCTGGAAAAATGGAGTCTTTGAATGTGTAGCAATCTGAAAATGAGAGGTGGGCTTCTTCAGAGGACTCAGTATTGACCTAATCTTGGAAGCAGAGGTAGGTTTATGCATAGGAGATTTTGAAAAAGATTACCATACATAGCATTTCAGAACAAGAACACCCAGTTTTTAACACACATGCTCAAGAGTAAGCAAACTTCCAATGAAATGTGAAGATCAGAGGTGTTTTCAGACATGTGACAATAAGAATTACCAGTCAGAAATTTGAGGAAGAGTGTTCCCATGTCACTGATTCACAGTTGATTGTTTTAAACTGCTGTAAAAATGCATGGGAAATCCTACACTAGTACAGATACTGGTATAGGTGACAGGTGATTTTTCATTACTTGTGTCACAGCTGAGAATTTTTATTCCACTTGGGTACATTCATCTCTCTGCTCAGATGAGGAAATGCACAAAGTAACAGATCATTACTCTACTGCCAGCACTAATGTAATGGAAATGGGAACATCCGTACGGAAAAGTCGGCATTTAGTGCCTATGCAACAGGATGAAAATGTGCAAACTGTCAACTTGTAATAGAAATGAGTTCAGTTTCTCAAGTACAAAGTTAGTGCAGTGTCAGCAACGCTATCCTCTAGGAAAAAAAAGAAGACAAATAGGAAACATTTATAAACATAGCTCTTGATAGCTCTCATGCAAACTGCTGTCAGACTTGTACACTAATGCAGTGAATCATTCAGGCTTAGCTCACTGGGGGTACTCCTGCTCATATTGGTAAGACTGGCCATGAGAGATTTAACTTTGTAAGCATAGTAGTCCCTTAAGTTGACTGATGGAACTTCTTTCATGCCATCACCAAAATCACAGCTTCTCATGGCACTCTCTAACTGCTTCTGACGCCTATAGAAGTGGGAGAATTTATTGAAGATCAGTGTAATGGGAAGCACTACCACCAGGATGCCAGCTAGAATACATGCAGATGCTGTCAACTTGCCAGGAGTGCTCCCTGGCACAACATCCCCATAGCCAACTGTGGTCATGCTAACGGTGGCCCACCACCAACAAGCAGGGATGGTGGCTAGCCCCTCATTCTCTTCTTTCTCAATGGTGTAAGCCACTACAGAGAAAATGGAGATTCCAACAGAGAGGTAAAGTAAAAGAAGCCCCACCTCTCTGTAGCTATACTTCAGGGTGGCTCCAAGAGATCTGAGACCTGTGGAGTGTCTAGCAAGCTTTAAAATACGAAAGATCCTCATGAGTCTCAGGACTTGTGCAACCCTGCCTAGATTTGCTAAAGTTGGACTACTTTCCACCACCAAGTTGACAATTAGAGTAATATAAAATGGAAGGATAGACATTAAGTCAATCAAATTCAGGGCATGCTTGAAAAATTTTAAGAAGTCAGGAGCTACTGCAAATCTTGCCACCAGTTCAAAAGTGAACCATGCAATACCAAAATGTTCCACGATCTCAAAGCGAGGGTCTTCCCCGGGGTTCCCATTGCTGTCAACAAGCTGAAAGTCTGGGAGGCTGTTCAGGCACATGGTCACGATGGAGCCCAGCACAACCACTATGGAAAGGACACTGAAGATTCGGCTTAGGACTGAGTACCCAGGATTATCCAAAGCGAGCCAGAGCTGCCTCCTGATGTTTCCAAAGGGCTGTTTGTCAAATTTAGAGGCATCATTGTAGAATGCCAAAATCTCATCAAAAGAAGATGTGGTACTTTCCTGGTCACTTTGTTCCTCCCATTTCTCTTGGTCTGGCTCCATTTTCCTTCCATGGTAGCTGTAACTGCAGCAGGAGTCTATAAAGAATTCATTGATTCCCCAGTATTCAATCTCCTGGCTGAAAGAAAACACACAGAGTTCACCCATCACATGGAGCTTGCCAGTGTTATAAAAGTGTAGCACATAAGGAAAGAGCTCAGGGTTCCTGTCAAAATAAAATTCATTCTTGGTGTCATCATAGTCATCGCAGAGCTCCAGTATTGACTCCTTTGAGTGGCAGCTCAGCAGTTTGCCCAGCCTGGTCTCAGGGAACCTTAATAATGTGTTGGATCTCATCTTTTTCTTAAAACCCCCAACGTTGATGCTGATCTCATTGTCTTCAAAATTTGCTTCAGATAAAGCCTTCAGACTCTGCCCTGTCATAGTGAGCTCCTTCCAAAGATGTATAGGCAATGAAAACCTAGAATGCAATTGCACAGAAAATCAGCAGAATGAGAAAATCTACAGCATGTTCACCTCTTTCTTTCTCTTTTTCTTTCTTTCTTTCTCTTTTTCTCTCTCTCCCTCTTTGCCCTTTTCCTTCCTTTCCCCCCTTCTNGGCAATGAAAACCTAGAATGCAATTGCACAGAAAATCAGCAGAATGAGAAAATCTACAGCATGTTCACCTCTTTCTTTCTCTTTTTCTTTCTTTCTTTCTCTTTTTCTCTCTCTCTCTCTTTCTCTCCCTCTTTGCCCTTTTCCTTCCTTCCCCCCCTTCATTTCCCCCCATTCTTTCTCCCACCTTCCACTGAAGACACTGAGGACGGCTCCTTTGTTCCCGCTGCAGGCTCCTGTCCCTCTCGGTCCCCTTCACCTGGCCTGTGGTTCTGTGGTTGTTCCCCCATTTACTGACGGCCTTTGCTCAACCGAGTCCGCACGGATCTTTCCCTCCCTCCTGCAGCGGCCCGGCCCGGCCAAACGAGGACCTCCCGCGGCTGCCGCCGGCCGGGGACGCGCTCCCCGCCGCGTCGCTCGCCCAGCCGCNGAGAGGCGGCCCGGCGGAGCCGGTGTGCCGGTCGTATCTCCGCTCGCTCGCTGTCGCTGGTGGCCCCGCGCACGGCACCGGCGCCGCGAACTCGGGTTTCCTGCCCGCGCGGTTCCGCCGTACGCCAGCTCAGAGCTGCACAACTCCCCGGGTGGAGGGGGGGAACCTCACTCACAGCCTCTCACACCCCCGCCCCTCTGCCTTCTCACCCTGCCGGCGGGCGCCGCGGCAGCCCGGGCAGGGCCTCGGGCAGGGGCCGGGGGTGCCGCCCCCTCCCCCTCCGCCCACGGCACGGGCGGGTCGTGCCGCGGCCCCTCGCGCTGGTCAATGTCCCTGCGGGACTGAAAATAGGAAGGATGGGGACAGTTGTCTGAGCAATGAGGTGTGATGAAAGTGGGGCTGCGCGCTGAGGCTGGCCGCCGCCCCCTCGCAGACTGGCTAGGAGCCCCCCGATCTCCACACACAATGATTTCGGGAGGAATAATCGTGACAGACTGCACCTCGAGAGCAGGTCGAGGGCCTGATCTCCTGCACGGCTTCTCTTGGCAGGGCAGAGTTTTAGTGCTAGAATGTGGAATAATTAACTCCATCTCAGCCAAACCCAATACAACGGTCACCCATGGCAGCGTCTCTGCCCACGCTGGAGGCAGCTGTGAAGAAATCTGCCTCCTCCTGCTGAGCATCGCATGAGGCTGAGTTTCCCTGGGGAGAAGCCTGCTCCTCGCGGCTATGGGAAACGGTGGCAGTCCCTGAGGGCAGGAGCAGGCTGTGCACCTGATCCGCTCTGAGCGTGTAGCTGGGGGCGCAGAGTACGTATGCTACTGAGGCTGGTGCTTTCTATCAGGCTAATCTGCATCGTCTCCTGCCAGCTATCTCATGGCCACCTCCCAGCCACGATCCCATGCATCCAAAGCCCGACTCCTGGAAATGGATTGCTGTCAATGCTTTACAGGATTAGAGGGTGCAGGGGGGCAAAGCCTCCACTCTTACCCTGGCGGAGCCTCGAGCACTTCACCCCTATGCATATTCCTCGGCTTGTTCCTCCCTTGGAGGTGGAGAGGTTATGCACCCCAACACCAGGCACACGTGAGCCCTATCTGCAAGAAACCCCTCAGTATTAAAGAACAGTCCTAGCAGAGCCCAGATATGGAGCTGGGCAAGTCCTGGTATGTGCTAGTGGCTGAGTCTCCAAGAGCTTGCTCAGCTTTCCTACCTGGGGTGTTGTGATCTCCTACCACATTCCACCAATGCTGGTGCATTGTGTAGCTGGAGCCCCCCACCTCTGGGGACAGTCCCACAGAGGTGTGCATTGGACCTTTAAGCATGCCCAGCCCTCCAGGCATACTTGAGAAGATCCATGCTTCAGGGATGCTACAGGTGTTACCCCTGCTTGCCTTCTCTTGAGTGGTGCTTGCTCTTAACTTCTCTCTTGCTGGTGAGTGCTTCCTGCCTCTCTTTTCCCCTGCAGTCCTCTGGCATGTCCCTCCCTTTGCTATAGATGCACTGGGTTGGGGGGCCGGGTCGCACCATACTTCACTGCACGTCCAGTGGCATCTCACAAGGCACTGAATCCACACTGAACTATGCACACCAGGCTATCCTCCTTCCCATGGAAAGTGGTGCTGCTTCTCGCTTAGGCCCGCCCAGCCCTTTCCCCTCTGGGAAGGGGTACTCAGGAGACAGAAACTGCACGTAGCAGGGAGGAGGCTTTGGAAATGCAGTGGTGACCTGCATGTTTCCCTGTAACACAGCTCTTCATCTCTAGAGAGGCAATTCTCCTTCTTCTCAGCGGTAGCACAGTTGTTAGGTTACTTTGTGACAGCCTCCTCCTCTCAGGACTCTGCTGGCAAACGGCTCACAGGGGAGCTCTAATTATACTGGCTTTTAATGCCTGGGGCAAGGGATGGCAGGACACAGGACTGGGAACCACCGCGTTGGGATTTCTGAGTTGGATGCCCCCTCATGTTCCCCAGGGCTTGGATAGATCACAAGACTTCTCTGCTGTAATTTCCCACTCCCTGTTAGGAGAACAAAAATAACATATCTGAGCTGCTGCTGGTAGTGCACTGAAGTGAAGTCTGTGTGTTTTCACCAGCTCTGTGTTATTCTAGGTACCTATTTGGGGCTTTAAACATACAGAAATATCTTCAGCAAATTTAAAAAAAAAATCATAACTTTCATTTTTAAATTAGATAATTTTCCCCTAATACTTCTTTGGAAGAAACTAAGAAGAAATATGTCTAGAGGATTTTCAAGCTTTTGTACAAGCGTTTTGTTCTTGCTTTCTAAGCCACTTGGCTAACAGAAGGATTACAGCCAGCCTCATATTCCTTTATCCACCTCTGTTCTTTACCCTGAAAAAACCCACTGATCACTTTTCTAACCTGTATTTTCTCATTTAACAGTGAAGTTTGTGCAGAGATACTGGAAATAAACAGCAAAGTAATATAACTGTGTAAGGATACAACTCTCCCTAGTCTAATATAACTGCTCCTGTAATTAGGGCTAATTGGCTTCACCAGACCATTTTGCTAATAAGGCTAAAATGCTTCCAGTTCCCAAGATAGTAATCCAGAACTCATCCAAATGTTTCTGCAAGACACACAAGCAGGTCTGGTGCTATTGTAGTGCTTTTGCATTTCCCAACAGTAACTATAGGATGAATTTCTGTGGACACATTACCACTGGGGGAATCCAAGGGGAAAAGATCTGCTTTGATATGTCAGGAGGAATCAGAGATGTTGGTTTTGCATAAAACAAGCTTGCAACGTGTCAGATAAGAGCAAATTTTGAGATGCACTAATAAATAAATATAAAACAACACTTTGTCTCCACTGTCCTGTGGACACTTCTTGGACTGGGGAGAATGCAGATGAGGTGAGGGTGGGATGGGACTGTAAGGAAGCCTGAAAGAATTGGCTGTTGGAGTGGGGAGATGAGTGACTCATATCACCCCAGGGCAATACTAAAAAGCTCAGCTAACTTTGGGTCTGTTGGTGATAGTTGTTGACTTTGGCATTGTGTGAGAGAGACAGGGCTTGTTTTGTTGGTACACGATACAATGCTATTTCAGGAATATGAGCCTACACAGGAATATGCTTTACACAGCCAGCACTGTGTAAAAACAGGGGATAGGTACAGTGGCCCATCATAGCCAGTCTGGGTCTGGAGACATACTAACTGCCCTGTTGACTATACATGCTGCTTTGGGCTTATCGTGACCTGAACTGTGCAAGAATGTGGAAATTATTGCCCCACTAGTGACTCAGTGTAGGAAGCTGCTGCCTAAGAAACCATGTCCTTGAACAACAGTTCCTATCTGGTCCCTGTTTGCTGTCCCACCAGTACAGCAGCTGCACTACCCCATAGTGAAGTTACTGCTGATGAGGTACTGTGGTCTGCAGGCACACAGAATCACTGACTGTTAGAGGTTGGAAGGGCCCTCCAGAAATCATTAGTCCAACCCCCCTGGCAGAGCAGGATAACCTAGAGCAGGCTGCACAGGATGTGTCCAGTCGGGTTTTGAATCTCTCCAGAGATGCAGACTCCAGCACCTCCCTGGGCAGCCTGGGCCAGTGCTCCACCACCCTCAAAGTAAAAGAAGTTCCTCCTCATGTTCAGATGGAACTGCCTGTGTGCTAATTTTTTCCCATTGCCTGTAGTCCTGTCACTAGGCACCACAGAAAAAAGCCTGGTCCCATCCTCCTGATAAGCCACCCACGATACACTCGTATCTTAGATGCATTGTCACCTTTGGAATAAGTGAAAATGCTATGCCTAATACTAATTCTACAGTGTTAGTGAAATATTAAGATCTAAAGGAAGGTGTAAAACCTAACTTAGTGGCTTTATCAGCACTTCCACTGAATGGTGGATAGAGTCACTTTGGGCTTGAGGACACAACCATCTATCAGGCTGAAAGTAGAACTTCAGTCTGAACCTAGTACTGCTGGAAAATCTCCCTCTGGCTCTGGAGACAGATGTGAAGGTACATTCTTGTTGACCATTTCCTTTTGCTCCAGATGGTTTGGAAAATCCTGGAGTCTTAATGTGTTAGTTTAAGATCAATAGATATGATCTGTTTTTCTCTGCAAAGCCTCTCAAGTGGCTGGGAGCAAAGCTGAGATCCTTTCATCATGGCATTTCGACTGCCACAACTATTGACTGTGGCCAATCAGTAAATATGTTTAAAAGAAAGAGAAATAGTTTGGCACGTAATGTTCATTTAAACATTGGAGAAGAATTGTTGCAGACTACTGCCAAGTCTAAAGGAATGAATAAGTTCATAATGGCTTTAAACAGATTCGTAAAGGCTATGCCCCTCTCTAGGTATTTATCCAAATGATCTGAGTATAGCCTGACTTTGATGGAACCCCTGACTGAGAGGTAATATTGCAAAGGAGAGACTCTTGTAAACATGCTTGGTTCCTATCCCCTCATGTTAGCAAGGTAGCCATTCTAAGGATGTTTGATTGCTGGCAGTCGAAGCCAGCCTTTTCTAAGTGGAAGGTTAAAAAAGCTGCATGATCTTTCAGCTGTTCTCAAACTTCCCATAACAACAGGCAGAAAAGAAGTGCTATTTGTTTATGAATCTGCTTTTTCTGTAAGTGCCCTGACACTGATGCCTGCTTTTCTTAGGAGCCACAAGCTCCTGTGGCATTTGCAGTATAAAACTGGGGAGGGAAGAGAATCAAATGCTTCACTAAGCTAGAAGTCAACAAGGCAGTGAGGGTGATATCTGAAAACAGACCTCCACTGTGACAGAGTGGAACTCCAGTGGTCCACAGAAGGGCCATCTGGCAGCTAAAGAAACTGAACCATGCAGTGAACATGAACTGAACATTCCGTTTTGGCTGACTGTGCATCAGTGGAGTGACAAATACTGTTCTTTTGTGATGCACTGATTGCATGAGCAATGAAATTTTACTGTGATGACTGCAGTATTGTGCCTTTTGTTGTGAGTTGACCTGTTTAGTCACTGTTGTGCCTGCTCCACCTGATTCTTGTCTGTGAGAGACACATGATAATACCTGTTTTTGCAAGCCTTGTGGGGAGTGTTGTCTTCCTTAATTACATCACCATATCCCAGAATCATGGAGTGCAACGTAAAAACTTATCATTAGATATTTGTGACTCTCTTTTTGCATAGATTGTAGAATGTCAACCTTCTGTTCCTTACTGAGAACTGATGTCTGGTTGTTGTTGTTGTCATTGCTGATAAAAAGAGGATAGCAGATAGCACCCTCGAGCCTGTGCTAGGGATTTTTTTAGGTGAGACACAGCATGCGTAGAGCTGGACCCACCCTTTAGTCCTAAGGTTCATCTGCCAGGGCCTAGCAAGCTTGGATGCTGGCAGCCAAGTCCTTAGGACAGAGGTTTAACCTCTTAGCTGGAAGGCCTTCCAGGGCTAAACGAGCTCCATCTGCCCGGGTTTGGAATCAGAGTTGTCCTTCTCCTAGGATGACTGCCAGAAGGCTAATGAGCTCATCCTACCCACTGGTGTCTGGTATGGGTTAAATGAACCACACCTACAGACCTCACTGACAATATATTAGAGGAGCATGCAGTGAGTATGTTTTCACGAGCATTTTACTTGGGATTGTGCTTTTGAAGTGACCCTCTTCATCAGCTACACAACCTTGATTATTTTATTTTTTTTACATGGAGTCTGAGAACTGTGTTCCTTTTGGATGAAAACAGCACAAAATCTGAGCTGCAGGAGTACTCATTGCCAGCAGCACAAGTAATGGGAAAGCAGGGGTTTCACAACTGCAGTTTTGGGTGCAAGATAATGACCTAATACAGATCAGAGGTCACTTTCCCTCTGCCACTGGTGTAGTCAGCACTAGGCAAACCTCTTTGATATTTGCCTGAATGGAGATGAGGAGAAAGAGGATCTTGCTTGGATTCAGGTAATTGCTATTAGTTTTAAATTGTGACTAAAAAGCCTAGTTCTATGCTGTCAGCCAGCTGACTTGGAGCACTTGAAGGTTATTTCACTTACATTTGGAACCTACCCATGTGGAAAAGCCATGGGAAATCCAGCCAAAGCATAGCTCCTCTAGGCAGATCCCCAAATTGATATATTCTCAGTGGATTTGCTCTCACTGAGAACCTGCCTCATGTTTAGTTACTGCAGCATGTTTCAACTCCATTTTACTTCTGTGCACTTCTGAAGAAGATGAGGAAACTGCTACTTCCTCTATGCAAGTTAGAAAAAGCTCACCCAAAGCTAATCTGGGCTCTCTATTGTAAAAAGAATAATTGAGATAATTTCTTGCTTCCATAGATATATATATATACATCTGTGACAGAGGAATCCCCATCTTAAATAAAAACCCCAAGTTGAACACAAGCAGGAAGAGCAGTCCCTACATTTTACTCAAAAAGTGTGATTATGAGAAACCACATCCTAACTTACCTTTACTTCAGTGAGGGAGAAAAATGGATTTTTATTGTAAAACCAGCATGCAGAAGGGCAAGAGAAACCTCTCAAGCTAGTTGACCCAAGCCATATAACACTGACATTCCTTGTCAGGTTTAACTCCAAGGAGGCCTTGGCTTTTCTTGTTTCATCCCTGCAAACTCTGATGACACTTTTGTAATTTTCCCAAGTGGCTAGTCTTTTCTTTCAGGCACTGTAAACTTCCTTCTTCCGCCTGAGGTTTTTTAGGAGTTCCCTGCTCAACCATGCAGGCCTCTTCCTTCCCCTGCTCGGCACTAGTGTACCCTCAGGGATACACTGATCCTGAGCCTGGAGGAAGTGGTGCTTGAATGTGGCCCAATTCTCTTTAGCCCCCAAACCTTCCAGAGCCTTCACCCATGGGATTTCCCCAAGAAGTTTCTTGAAGAGGCCAAAGTTAGCCCTCCTGAAATCCAGGTTTGCAATCCTACTTATTCTTTTACACAAGCCTCCTGTGATCCCAAACTCAATCATCTCATGGTTGCTAGACTGAGATTACCCCAACCTTAATGTCCTCCATCAACCCCTCTTTGTTTGTCACTACTAGGTCCAGTATTACACCTTTTCTTGTCAGCTCCTCCACTACCTGAGTCAAAAAGTTATCATCCATACACTTGAGGAACCTCCTGGACTGTAGATGCCTGGCTGTGGGGCTTCCCCAGCAGATATCAGGATAAAGTCCCCCATGAGAACTAAGGCCTGTGATTGTGAGGCTACTTTCAGCTGTCTGTAGAAGGCCTCATCAACTTCCACATCCTGGTCAAATGGCCTGTAATAAACTCCCACAACAGTGTCACACATGTTAGCCTTCCCCTTAATCTTTACCCACAAGCTCTCAACTCACTCATCACCTGCTTCCAGGGAGAGCTCAATACATTCCAGTTGCTCACTCGCAGAAAGAGCAACTCCACCACTTTGCCTAGGCTGCCTGTCCCTCCTAAGGAGGACATAGCCATCCATGACAGCATGCCAGTCATCTGAGCAATCCCAGAATGTCACAGTAATGCAATGAGAGCATGGTTGGGCAAACGCTTTGTTGGGTTAAAAACTGGATAGATGGCTGAGGCCAAAGAGTTGTGGTCAATGGAGTTCAATGCAGTTGGTAGCCAGTCACAAGTGGGGTCCCACAAGGCTCAGTATTGGGGCCACTCCTGTTCAACATCTTCAGCAATTATTTGGATCAGGGGATGGAGTGCAGCCTTAGCAAGTTTGCAGATGACACCAAGCTGGGTGGCAGTGTCCATCTGCTTGAGGGAAGGGAGGCTTTCCAGAGGGATCTGGATAGGCTGGGTCACTGGGCCAAGGCCAATTCCATGAATTATTATTGGCCATACCAACCCCCAGCAGTGCTCTAGGCTTGGGGAGGAGTGGCTGCAGAGCTGCCAGGCACAGAGGGACCTAGGGGTGCTGGTTGACAGCTGAACAGGAGCCAGCAGTGTGCCCAGGTGGCCAAGAAGGCCAATGGCATCCTGGCCTGGATCAGGAACAGTGTTGATAGCAGGAGCAGGGAGCTGATCCTGCCTCTTTACTCAGCTTTGGGGAGGCCTCACCTCGAGTTTTGGCCCCCTCACTACAAGAGGGACATGGAGGTGCTGGAAAGGGGACAGAGGCTCCCAAGCTGCTAAAGGGCTTAGAACATAAGCCTGATGAGGAAACACTGAGGGATCTGGGCCTGTTTAGGCTGGAAAAGAGAAGGCTGAGGGGAGACCTCATTGCTCTCAGTGCCAGGGGAGGTTCAGGCTAGACATTAGGAGGAATTTCTTTGCTGCAAGGGTTGTCAGCCATTGGACCAGGCTGCCCAGGGAGGTGCTTGAGTCCCCATCCCTGGAGGTGTTTAAGAGACAGGTAGATGTTGCATTGGGGAGCATCATTTAGCAGGTTGCTAGGGCTAGGACAAAGGCTGCACTGATGATCTTCAAGGTCTCTTCCAGCTGGAACTGTTCTATGATTCTATGATGATCCTGAAACTGCACACAGAGCTCCAACTCTTCCTGTTTATTCCTCATGCTGCATGCTTTGGTATAAAAACATTTTGGGTATGCTTTTTTATTCTTATTGCTTTTTGAGGCAGGCAGAAAGATTTTACTAGCACTTAGCCTCTCAGACTTCGGAGAGCTGTCCCATTGCTCAACACTGTCCTGCCTGGTTCTGTCCCCTTCCTCCCTGTCAAATTCTTCTCATCCATATGACCACTCCATACATCCTATTCCCTGCCATGAGACCTGCCCCACTGCCTTTGACACTCTGTTAGCACAGACTTCACTAGCACTGTCTCTGTTCTGCCTGGCTGCCTCAGGTGCAGCCTAAGAGTGCTCTGTAGAAGGGCCCAGCCAGGCAGCCTGCCCTTGCCTTTAGCTGGCCAGCCTTGTTGCTAGGGATATTGGCACGGGTGAACTGATCACTTCATGGCCAGCATCCACAAAGCATGAGGCTAGTCTGCAGTGGGCCACGTACAGCTTTGAATCATAAGCATCTTTACTTAATTTAAAAAAACCCAAAAACTAGGGGAGCAGAAGAGAATGTTATACTTCATCTGTCATAATGTATTTATTTTACAACTGAGAACCTTAAAACCTAGCTTGGTCAATGAATGAGATAAAACAAATAAGCAAAGGAAATAGAAGGCAGGCATAGCAGCAATGTTGCCTGCCCCTGCAAGAGGTGTTTCTGCAGGGACAGGGTAGAACATGCTTTCTATGCTTTCTACGCTTGACTTGTCACTGCCACCCCTCACGCTGCTCTAGCAGCTTAATGTTATAATATTCAGTGTCTACAGCCATATTTTAGCTTAAGAGGAAATAGCAGCATGAGGCTGAAAAGGAATGGTCCCAAATTGGCAGCACAGGTACATCCTTCCTGCCCAGCATTGCCAAAAGGGAGCAAGTGAAAGGCTCATCACACCTAGTCAGTTTTCTGAATTTCCCCAAAGAGGTGCTGTGAGCACTCTTTCCCAGTTTTTGTGATCCATTCACAATTACCTTATAAACCACCACATCCAGTGTGTGCCAGACGGGAATTTAAGGTAAATCTATCTCTCCTTGAGATGTGGCATATAGCCTGGAAGGGCACTATCTGGGATATACATGACCATTATACACTACCAGTGAAGTATGTTTCTGTAACAATATCACCTTCAGCTTTCTAACAAACTAGAGCACAAAGAGAAACATTTTGTGCCTCACAGAGCCTTCCTGTGATTGTTTGTTGTTTTTTTTAAAGAAATTCTGTTTAGTGGAAAACAAAGAATCAACTTCAACCATTCATTCTTTAATAACTGCCCACATAGCAAAAGGAGTTTAAAAGTTTTTTTCATAGCCTGCAAAATGCTTCTGTCCCCCTTTTTTGAATGGTAGAGCACTCCCCACCCTTTGGAAAATACCAACAAACTGTTTGCAGCAGCAGTCAACCCCTGAGTCCTTCACTACAAGTGTGCAATGGTAGTACCTTTCCTGAGATGTATCTCAAAGGCAGTTTGGGCTCTAATTTATCCAAAAGGTCAGCCTTGCCTCTCTGAGGGTCTCACCAGAAGTATGCACATTCTTATGTGCCTCTAAATGTATTCTGGTTTTTAAGGGATTTCTCACTAGTGGATGAAGGATCAAGAAACTATTTCCTTTGGATTTTTGGATTTCCTTTGATATTTTTGGATTATACTTAAAGCAAGAAGAAGCCAATTTAAAAAGAAAAAATAAAGGGGATGACTAAATAAGATTCTAATTAATGTTTCCCACTGCTATCATGGAACAAAAGGGTTGAAGTTTCTGAAACATGTTGGGACATCTGTGCTCAGTTTCTATATACAATGCAGAAAGTCCATAACATCATGGGAAACCTTATTCTGAGGGGATGCCAGTCCAGATGCATGCTCTGAAGAGTTTCATGTGGTTCAGATCAGTTTATAAAAAATGCCTCTGAACTGTTTTATTATTAGCTAACGTGATTTATACTTCAAATTTTTTATCTCAATTCAACAATGCACTTAATGATACACTTAATTACAGCCACCTCTGCTTTTCAGAATCATGCTTTTCTTTGCTCTCCTAGAGACTTTTCCTTTTACAAAAAGTAAGAAGAAATAATGAAGTATCTTTTTTCATTAGTTTATATAATGGAAATATGAGAATACAGCAGTAGTTTCAACTTCACCATTCAGCTCACTGATTCATTTGATATAAAGTCAAGTGAGGTCCAGCATGTTTGGAGCAGAGGAAAAGCTGAATTCCATTCTCTTAGTTTTTCTTCTCAAACTGCAGCTTTGTGGAGCAATTCTGAACTTTACTGCAGTCACAATGTTACACTACCCAGCCGCTGATCAAAGACTTCACTGAATCTAGGTCAGGACTAATTTGTGAAACTCACAGAGTTAGTCACTATGGCAGCTTTCTGAAAGGTACAGATGGAGAATCCATGAGCTGTGGAAACAGAATCACAGAGCTTCTTCTCACCATCAGTTTTAATGCGATTTGTTTTATTTCCTTTCCCAGAAGTTCCTTTTTCTCAGAGTTTCTAGTAAAAGATTAAACATGACAGCCACAGCTGTTTTAGGAAATTCCTGTGGAGATATCAGGTTGGTAGCTGCCTGAAATGATGTTAAAAGTGAATACTTCTGGTCTGAGCAGGTGGTCTGTGAACATTATGGAAAAGTATGTAGCCTTTTATAGTGACTTTCATCTCAGGATCTCAAAGTGCTCTATAAATACCAGCTAATCATTACAACAGCCCTGTGAGGTGGTCACTTTGTAATAGAAGGGAGTGGGCTTTATGGCTCACAAATTTGCTGCTGGGTGTGAATTCCTATTTGTGACTCGCGTGATCTGCCACAAGTAGAGCAGATGTATTGCTGTTGTGTCTGGAAATAACTGTTTGAGATGCAGTGGTGCTTGTGCCACCAGTACATAGGTTCTTCTTCCCTTCTGATCTACCTCACTGTCCCTTGTTCTCCCATTCTTGTTTCCTGGTGCCCTGTGCCAAGTGTACACATTAGTCATGCTTTCTTTTTCCATTTTTTCTTGTGCCATATTTTCCAGAGGGAGCATGACATAGCTGTGTGCTTTACAAATTCATAGAATCATAGAATTGTCAGGGTTGGAAGGGACACTAAAGATCATCTAGTTCCACCCCTCGTGCCCTGGGCAGGGACACCTGGCACTAGAGCAGCTTGCTCCCAGCCCCAGCCAGCCTGGCCTGCAACACTGCCAGGGCTGGGGCTGCCACCACCTCTCTGGGCAACCTGGCACAGTGTCTCAGCACCCTCCTGGGCAACAACTTCTGCCTAACAGCCAACTTAAACCATCCTTACTCAAGCTTGCGTCCATTGAACATAGCCCTATCACTGCCTGACATCCTAAACAGTCCTTCCCCAGCCCTCTTGTAGGCCCTGCAGATCCTGGAAGGCCACAGTAATGTCTTCTTGGAGCCTTCTCTTCTCCAGACTGAATAATCCCAACTCTCTCAGCCTGTAAATTGTTTCTCTGAGGTTCCTAGGATAAAATGCCTGCTAAAATGTACTTCAGCCAGCCTTCTTCCAGGTGTAGCAGTGTGGAAAGCAGAAGTGCTCTCTGTTCTCAGTGTTGCTGCGGTTAATTTCAAGGGTTAACTTAGCATCACAGAGACCATGTCAATAGATAGTGGATGTCTGACTGAGCCAGCAGAAGCTGTCTTGTACATCAGTCCTTTCTGCCTTGCATATGGGCTGGAGCATAGGGTTCACCATGTTTGCCTCAGTGAATATTACTTTTGTATTTGACAAGAAACCATGAACAGGTTTATTTCAGAGCCCATCCATAACGTGACAAATATTATTTGTGTGCCTGTGTAGGCACTGCTTATATGGCAACCACCAACATTTCTTAGACTTTAGGACAGGAGTTGCAGACAAAATTAAGATTTTCAGTGCAGTGGTTTTTTTATTGTTATCTGTTTCCATAGCTGCAGAAGCTATTTCTGTTGTCACACTATGACTTGTACCAAACATACTTAAAAGTCAGCCATATTCTAGGTCTAATCTTGGCCTCTTGGGACATGGCCATTCAGGCTCTCCAAAGACAGTGTTACTTCCTTCAGTAAAACCTGGGATGGGGAGCATAGGGGAAGATTAGTCTTTCCAGATTAAAATACACCCAGTTGCTTGAACAGACATGAGGCTCTGTTGCTTGTGTGATAACACTCACGTTATAAATATTAACTTTTGACAATGTCAACTCACAATCCATGATGCTGCTTGATAAATCCTGGTTTGTTGTTTTAAGCATCCTGTAAGTTATGATTGCCATCCAAGGCTGAAAGGAGAGTCCCCACTAGTGTTAGCCTGGAACTTGTACTGCAGATTATACCTCTTTGTATAATAAGGTTAGTAATACCAGCTCTATTCCAGCCAATACTTACAGCACAAAGAAATCCTTAAATGCAAAGATATTGGAAGGTTTTATGTTGTTAAATCAGAGGAGAGCTTGACATCAGATTTTCAAGCAGTTATATTTTCTACATTTGCTTTGTATAAGACTTTACCTTCCTTCCTCTCTCCATAGCAGTCAGCACATTCAGATCTCCACCTGATTGTGGCTTCTGGCTATTGTCACAATGCAAACATTAAACAAACACAATTATTGATAAAGTATGGGCAGATTATTTCTTCCCTTGATTTATGGTTTAAAAGATTTCCATGGACATGCATTGTTCCTAGTCTATAGCTACCAATAGATTAACAAAATAACCAGTGTATGAGGACAGTGTCACTGAATTAAAACCCTGAGGTTTATTTCTAATGGCTAAATCAAAGTGACTGAGTTCAGCTTTCAGTCCATTTGCATTTTGTCTATATCACAATATGCTACAGATTTCTTAGCAAAAAAAAAAATAATTGAATGATCAGATGGAATTGAAAACAACCTGGAAGAAGTGGAAGATTTTACTGGGGGACAAGAAGCAATCAGGAAGTTAACTACTGTAGAAGTTTGTTCTGTAGCCCAAAGAGGGGAGCAAGCAGAAAAATTTCTTGGAGATGAAAATGTGTAATAGCAGGCAAACCTTGGTATACTCAGAGCATCCAGTTCTCAGCACAGCAAACAGAAACCTAGAAACATATGTGGTGAGCAATAACACTCATAAATCTTAAGAGATTATGTGTTCCTAATGTCAGACTTCAGACTGATCTACTTCGTTAAGTGCCAAACTTCAGCATGATTCAATCAAGTTTTGCTTAATCTGAATTTATTTACTCTTTGTGATGATGATTCATTGAATATGTCTGTTGAAATAATTTATCAGGCATCTTGATGGATTGGTGATTTGTCTTCTCTGAAGATTTCATGGTTTATTTATTTATATCATCTGGATTGTGTAGAACAAGAACTACAGCTCTGCTAAGAATTAAGCATTCCTGAGTGATGCCTTTAGTAACAGGAAACAATCTTTAGATAGGTATTTTTGTTGCAATGTAGCCAAAAAAAGTTAGGAAAACTTCTTCTCTTATTTACAGATCCCATTCCCCTAACTAAATTCCTGTGTTAACCTGGATAGAGCTGTCTTAGAGACACAAGCTGGCAAAGCTGAAGGGACAACAGTGATGAGGTTTCTCTGTTCAGAACATGGAGATTTCCTGGAGGTTGGCCCAAGAGTATAGGTCATCCCCAAAAGAAACAAGACGTGAGGGATTTGCTTACACAGCCCAACTAACATGCATGTACTGTGCAGAGGCATTCTCACACTAGCTGGCCTTTGGCTCTTAAGGATAATGACAGTATGAGACAGGCCAGGCTGGACTTCAGCATAAGTTGGCAACTTAAATACATTCCCAGAATGGTGCTTGAATTGTTGTTTTCTACTGAAATCCATGTTACTATGAGCACAGTGCTGTGGCTACTTGCTAAAGCTACCCTCAGAAGAGCTATGAGCAGATGCTGTGCCTACCTTCAATGCAGCCACGTTGCTTTGGCCTTCTCTTCTCCAAGAGAATATATTTCATCAGATGCTTTCAGAAAGACTTCCAACTCCCTACCTGCAATGAAATTGAAGAATAAATACATGGAAGAGGCAAACTATTTCCCAGACTGGAGGGTGCGGTTTTTCCATATACATGGGCGGAAAATAAGAATTCTTTCTCTCCCAAAGGGCAGTCTGGTAGGTCTGCAGAAACTGATTGAGAAAAGAGGTGAAAAGAAGGTGGAGCCAGACTTCCCTCTGTGGTGCTCAGTGACAGCACTAGAGGTAACTGGAACAAGCTGAAACACAGGGAATTCCANTGAACCTGCTCCATCAGCTCCATGTCCTTTCCACTTCTTCAATGCAAGGATGGTGAATCACTGGCACATGCTGCCCAGAGGTGTTGTGGAGTCTCAATCCCTGGAGATATTCAGCATCTGATTTAACTGGGCAGGGGATTGACTAAAGGATCCCCAGAGACTGCCAGCTTCAGCCATGCCATCAGATTAAATTAAAAAATAGCAAATATTTTTTAGTGCAGCTTTTCCTGGCAATTGATAGTGGTGAGCAGAGCATCTCAGTGTATCAAGTAGACTTTAACCCTCTTGATTTTGCCTTCTCATTATAAAGAAAGAAATTGTGACAATCTGATGTTATATGGATTTATACTATAAGTCACTGGAGTTGTAAGTGGCAATGATCAGACAAAAACATGTCCTTTTTTTATGCTCTGATACTTTCTTCTGGCTTCCCAAGGTACTGACTTGCTTGGTAGGTTAGCTAGCCCTCAATCAAAAAACAATCGGTTCATATCTGAGGACAGTGAAATGCATTTAAGATATCCCAAACACATTTGGCATGTCTAAACACATCCTTTCATCTTGTATTGTTTCATACAACTTCTGAATGATGATAATATCATTTATTTTGGATGATTGATTGTGTGATTCTTGCTTCTACATCCCAAATGCAATACTTCCAGCCTTGGCTTCTTTTCTTCTTTGGGGAAATGCATTAGACTTCTTCAGTTATTCTAGAGATGAGCTGGAACACCAAGACTCATTTCCATACAGGTCTAAAATTATTGAACAACTAGAGGTACTTCAAATCTAACTGTTTTATTAGTGCCTCTGTGTTGACTTTGATTGAGGTAAGAGAATCCTCTTACCAAGGAGTGCCAAGAAGAATTGAATTGGGTCTTTATGTACAAACATATGTATTAGATCTTTTGTGAATTTTTAACATGGGAAAATAGTCATAGTTGATAAAAAGTATTTGTATAACACTGCTGTTACATTTTAAAGAGTATCCTTTTGCTGGTGTCACTTATCTGAAAATCGGTGCTCAGTGTAATTGGAAGTATATAAAACCTGTGGAAGATCAGAACAGAGATTTATGCTTTCAGTCTTATTTTAGATTCAGAATCAGCACAGGGATTATTCAGTTTCAGGAAGAAGGTATCTAGCTTTCCTATCCAGTTAGAGATCCACAATAGGTTATTTGTCCTTAAAACCTATGGAGACAAATGTAGCCAACTGACCCTTTTTTAACAATATGGCTTTATTTTTTGTATCTGGAGGATACCTAATACACTGTTATACATATAAAATTAATATACATATAAAAAAACATACATAATGAAATTAATCAAACCTGAGGGAAAGAAGCTAGAGTGACAGAAGGAGATGTCAATTTCTTTGAAGAGTATATTTTTCCAGACAAAAAGCTGTACCACTGTTTCCATGTGGAATGCACAAGTGGTATCTGAAGATAGGCAAATCATCTGATGATAACAGAGTATCAGTATTAGCAGCTCTGCCAGTGTCTCTCCACTCACCCATTGAAGTGTGCTGATGATACAAAAGTTCCAGCTCTGCTGTTTATCCAGCTGTGGATCAGCTGGTTCCATATGAGAAATTTGTCTTTACAGTTTGCTTTTGTAAAATCCTAAGAAACTACTTGAAACAGTAAAAAAAATAAACCTGTAAGAGCATGATGATTGCCAAGGCAGTCTAAGGAATGCCAGAACTAAACTTGCCATAGTTCAGATCCATTATATGTGTTATCTTCCAGTTTCTAATTGCATGACTACAGATGAGTGAATGTAGTCCTTTTCTTTCTTTCTTCCCCCCCCCTCCTAATTGAAGAAGATGGACCTTCTGTGGGATGAATCATGGTTACCTCATTGCAGAAACTGTGGAATTTCAAGGGTGATGGCAGAGGATTTCAAGATAGGAAAGGATTGTATTATGGTTTGGGAAACTGAGTGTTGTCCTGGTATTGGATTTTGTTGCTATTATGGATTTTCTTATTCTCCTGAATGTCATTCCTATGTAATTCTGGCCTAGTGACTTAACTCATAACTTTTCACAGATGGTAATGGATTTTCTGGAAACCCTGACAACTGGAATCTGATATGGGATATGCTGAATACTCACTGTTATGGGAACTGTGCTTTGAAGATATGTTTTAGATTCTGAGAAAAACCCTGTTCTCTCAAACGAGAAACCCAAGTCTGTGCTTTCTTTTGGCAATTTTGACTCGACAACAATGAGTAAATGTAGAAGGTAATAGTTCCTTCTCATCTTTAGGAGCCCTAGGAAGATAAACTGTCAGTGCTTGTAGAGTACCAAGATCCTGTGATGGTGAAGACCATAAAATGCCCTTTTGGGGAATAATTAGCTGTGTTTCAGCATGGTATTCAATGATAGGTAATTAGGGTAAGATTTTTCAAATATTGATGCTGCTATTTTTTCATAGTGAATTAGCAGAGAACCAAAACAAAGGCATTGAAAGTTCATTTGATCCACTTACCACCTTGGAAAGCAGGACAAGCTAGGCCTAACATATGCCTGTTAGATACTGATTTCAACTCCAGTGACAGAATTTCAGTAATTGCATGACTTTCCATCACTTTACTTTCCTTACCATTAAAAAGTCTTTTCCCAGTAGCTAGCTGAAATGTCTTCTGCTGCACTGCTTGTCTAGCCCTCAGGGGAGAGGCAGAAAGGTTCACCTGTGGGACTGCCTCACAGTGCACATGTAAACAGTGTAGAACAGCAACAAATTTATTTATTTATTCACAAAGCAATTTTAAACTGTCCCAGACCAATAGTCTTCAACAGTACAAGGTGGAGCTTGAGTGCCTGGAAGGCAGCTTGGCAGAACAGGACCTGGTGGTCCTGGTGGACAGTAGGCTGGCTTTGAGTCAGCAATGTGTCCTTGTGTCAAGGGGTAGGGCTGAGCTGGTCAGTAAAGGAGTGACAGATACTTTCTATTTACCTGTCTCACTTCCCAAGGGGAAGTGAAAGGGAGTAAGGGAGAGAGATTTATGGACTGGAAAAGAAAACTAAAACTACTTTAATGAAAATAATCACAATAAAATGAAATATATACAAATACATATATATATAGAAGGCAGAATGGACAGACTCCTCAGATGCCAGCCATTGATGAAGAGAGCTTGACCCTCACGATCCCTCAGCTTTGTATTGAATATGACATACACAGAATAGAATATCTTGTCTGTCAGATTAGGGCCACCTGAAATGTCTGTTTCTCCCTGCAGATGCAGCCTTTTACTCTGCAGCCCCCAATGTGGTACATAAGATTTAGCAGTGACCTCAGTCAGCATACCAATCCTTGGTACTAACATGCCATTAATGTCAGAAACTGCATTTCTGGAGAAAAAAAATTAGCTAAAAATTAAAATTGTTGAACAGAAGTTCTATTGTATCTCAAGCCAGGATACCTTGCAGCAGAGAAAGCCAACAGCCTCAAGGGATGTGTTAGGTAGAGAGCACTGGCAGCAGGTTGAGGGAGGTGATCTTTCACCTCTGCTCACCACTGGTGTAACATATCTGGTGCACTGAATCCAGTGGCAAATTCCCCTGTGCAAGAGAGAGATGGGTATAAGTAAGCCAGTTCAGTGAAAGGCCATTAAGGGATTCAAGCATCTATGAAGATGATTAGGGAACAGAAGCATCTTTTTTCTGAAGAAAGGGTGAGAAACTTGGGGGTGCTTAGCTTGGGGAAGAGAAGGCAAATTTTTCATTTTTCACCAAGCTATGGGGTGCTGTTGATAAGTTGGAGGGGCAAGATGTCATCCAGAAGGACCTGGACAAGCTGGAGAGGTGGGCCCAGGTGAACCTCATGAGCTTCAACAAGACCAAGTGCAAGGTCCTGCACCTGGGTCAGAACAATCCCCACTATCAATC
>VWZO01011819.1:50424-65253 GCA_013396975.1 Bucco capensis | reverse complement strand
TGCAGGGGGGTTGGACTAGATGAGCTCCAGAGGTCCCTTCCAACCCTAACCATTCTAGGATTCTAGGATTCTATGATTCTATGTCCCAGCAAACATACTGACCAGCCGTATGTTTACATGCAATTAACCCCTTTTATTTCCTTATCCCTCTCTTTTCTAATGCTTATTCCTCTAAAATAATCTTGATCAATCTCTTTTCCCACCCGTGGTCCTTCTAATCATCCCATAAGTCCCCCTCAGCCTGGAAGGTGCTCTGGAGAGCCCTTCCATCGATTCCCCTTGCTGGGTGCCACCCATAGCCCATGGAGCTGATCCCGCCTTGGTGACAGCCCTTGGAACGTTTGGGTCAGGACCTCTGTCTCTGCAATAACAAATCATAACAGGCATAAAGTAGTATCAGAATTTTCTGATAAAGGTCACATTTCAGAAAGAAAATACAGAAAAAACAGAAGGAAAATGTGAAGAAATATATGGGTGAAAAAACAACAAAAAAAATCAAAACCTGATTACTGACCAAGACAGAAGGATGGTTTCCAAGGGAGATATTAAGGGCCTTCTCTTGGACTGTCCCTGAAAGCCTATGTCTAGCAGTCATGCCTGAAGGACAGGTTATGATGTAGAAGTCAGCTCTGCCTCATTTCTGCAGAGACAGTAACTGACTGGGTGCTTCTGGGTGAAACCAGAAGTGCCTGTCTAAGTGTTCCAATTAACTCACAACCAACAATACGTTTTCCTTACGCCTGGGTTGCTGGGGCCAGGATATAATGTGGAAGTTGCTCAGAGAGATGCAGACAAGCACTGGCACTCCCACCTTCTGCCACTGCTATATGGCAAAGCTGTCAGATTGGCAGTGAATAAGTCTGGTACACCCCTGGTGCCATAACTGTGCCGACTGCAGAGGGAGCATTAAACTCATTGCCCACGGGAAAGTGTGGGGAGTGATACCCATGTTCCTAGAATCCTTGGATGGGTAGGATGAGCTCATTAGCCTTCTGGCAGTCATCCTAGGAGAAGGATAACTCTGATTCCAAACCAGGGCAGATGGAGCTCATTTAGCCCTGGAAGGCCTTCCAGCTAAGAGGTTAAACCTCTGTCCTAAGGACTTGGCTGCCAGCATCCAAGCTTGCTAGGCCCTGCCAGATGAACCTTAGGACTAAAGGGTGGGCCCAGCTCTTCGCATGCTGTGTCTCACCTAAAAAAATCCCTAGTGCAGGCTCGAGGGTGCTATCTGCTATCCTCTTTTTATCAGCGCACTTGGAAAAGGCGCTGAGGAGGAGCGGGGGTGGAGCCCTCCCTGGAGCTTCATTCGCGAAGCCTAGCCACAATGATGATGAAGTCTGGTACACCAGGTTTTGTGCTTCTTCCTCTGCAAACATGTGAGGAGGATAGGCAGTGGACTAGTCACCTTGTGAAGCACTTCTGGGGAATGTTGGGCAAGAAAGCTGCTGGGATGCACCTGTATGGAGTTGAATGAAAAGAGCATTTCCTTACCTTCCTTTGAATGCATGGGCGGTTTGGGTTTTGTCACTTGAGCTGGGGGAGTAGAAAGATCACAGACCTCTCATTCATGACCTCTCATAGGTGTCACTGTAACACAGGAGATACTGGTTATTATCAATGAGACTTGGATCTCTTGGCCTTAACAGAAGTCTCATTGTAGAGCCATATGCTTTCTTAAGGATGCTTCAAATGATAAGAGCTACAGTTTAAAGATACTACTTTTGTGAATGGAGGATAATGGTAGTTTTGTCAGCCTTAAGGAAAAAGAATGTAACCAGGATTGCTGTAGCTGCAGATCATCTGACTGAGGAGTAAGGAGATCAGGAATTTTTGCTCTTTGGCACAGGTAGCAAAAATGTTGCAGAGAGATCCTGGTTCTTGGATTACATGGGAATAACAGTGCAGAAAAATCACTTTTCTATTACTTTAGGGAGCAGATTTTCAGCTTTATTCTCTACCTAAGCACATAGCAGGAATAAGCGTATTAAGGTGAGTCCTTTAGGAGCTAAAAGCATTAAATGGTATTAAGCTTCTCCAACTCAGTTTGAAGCCAGAGTACATGAGAAGATTAGAAGCCATTAACTAGTCCCTGCTGTCCCTGCTTCTCAGTTTTACTAAGTATTCTCAGCTGCTATGGAGGATCTGGACTTTTCTGTTCACAAGTGAAAATGTTTCCAAGGTCTGTGTTTTTTAAAGGCACAAAGCATCAATTGCACCAAGTCCCATAGCCTAAGTGCTGTGTTCAAATGACTAAAGCCACTCATGGTTTGAATGACATCTGCAAATGCCATTAAAACTTGGGTCATCAGCCAACATGGTGATTCTAGCGAGAGGGTCCCCAGTGCAGACACAGCATTTGTGAGCTGCCAGTGCAATTCCCAGCCCCATGCACTGTGCTGAAACCACATCTGCAGTAATGACACCAGACTTGGATGGCTTGGTATGGAAAGTTATGGCCATCTCTGGTCTCTGGAGAGAGGAAAAGGGAAGGGTTTAGAGTGACTTTGCACCTGTGTAACAATGTGCTGCTGTTGCAATTCCCAGCACCAGCCAGGCTTTGCTCCAGGGAGGCCTGGAGTGCTTTAGAAAGCTGTTTGCAATAGCTGTGCTCACTAGAAATACAAATGAAGAAAGAAGCTATTAAAAGATTTTTGAAAGGCTCTGTGTTGGTTTCTGCTCCCTCTAGCTGCTTTTGGAAAGGTTAAGGATGCAGTGAATGCCAGATGATAAGCTTTGCAGTCCCCAAGCACTCCTGAGACCTGAAAGAAATCTGCTGGTAATTGTTCTAAGCTAATGATTCCCTGCAGGTTGATTGGTGCTTATGTGCTGAGGGGAGAGAGGCTGTAGTTACAGAAGTTATGAAAACAAATTGCCTCTGTGTTAAGGAATGCCAAGCTTCCTGCTCAGTCTAACCCACTTCTACATTTTTTATTTTAAGGTCTGTTTGCAAACTCTGAGCTTGGGCTGTGTTGATTAAATAGCCCCCTGCTAAAATTACTGGGATAAATCCCTGAGCCACAGAAGGGCATTGATAGCAGGATACTGTCTTTCCTAATTAAATTAAGGAGGACTTAAATGTGTTGCATTTAATGCAAATCACATCGGCTATTAAGTTCTTGGGAACTTCCTTCTTTTGGAAAAACAGGAAAAAAGATGATCTTTTGAACAGATGGAAGTTGTGTTTAGTCCCCGTCTGTGACTAATCAACTGCCCCTCAAAGGTATTAGACTTGTGTTAGAGATGGAAAATCACCTAGTCTCCAGAAAAGTCAGCAAGGAGACTTCATTCTGGGGTTGAATTCTCCAAAGGACTTGGATACACAAGTTCTGTCTGCATGGATCTGTAGGAGCCACGCAGAGCACAAAATATGGTTCCCAAACACCCTAGCTCATTAACTGTCTAATTCTAAAGACATCTTAGGTCCCTGAAGAAAGGTGCAAGAAAGTCAAACTCCTGCTGGTAATTAGCATCAGGTTTCTAAATGCAGAGTGGATGCCCAAGCCTGTTGTGCAGTGTCTTTGCAGAGCATTAACCTTGTCTGCCTGCCTGGACAGCAGTGCAAGCAGACACAGGCAGGTTGGAGACTGCTGGCTTTGAGTTTCCTGGCATATAAGGCCAGGCACTGCCTATAGCTGTCCAGTAGGAGAAACTGAACCACGATGTCCCAACTTTAAAATCTTTAGGTTAAGACATTTTGCTTAGGCTGCAGCCCAGAGTAGTGTCTTCAAGTAAAGGCGTGTAAAATGCAGGCCACTCCCTTGTGTTGGGTTGCCTCATGGCTGCCTTGGGCAGCAAAACCCAAGCCCCACATTGTGCCACCAAACAGTGCTGTCCCTCAGTTCTGTGCCTCCTGCAGGCTCCTTGCTGCTTGTCCAGAGAAGCTGGGAGCCCTGTAACAGTGCCAGGCTCTTGGCTGAGATGCCTGCTGTACAGGAAGACTGTCACCTACCAGGGCAACTCAGCTCATCTGGGGCAGCAAGGTGAGCTGGCTTCTGATTTAGAGATGGTTTTAAAGTGTGAATAAAAGCAAGGTGTGAAAGAAGACAGAGGGATCCTTTGAAGGGAGAATGTTCTTCAAAGCATTGTACAGAGAGTTGACCTTAGCATCCCACTAATATCAGTCAGAGGAGAAGAAAACTGCCCCAGGGAAGGGTTTCCTCTATCCCTATGCAGCCTAGTAACCAGCACTGCTTAGGTGCTTAGGAGCACCTTTGCCAGTGCTCATGTGAGGAAAGGATGAGCAGAATACACCTTGATGTTAGTAATGGTGATGTACCCACTAAACTGCAGAAGGCAGAGTGGGAGCAAGAGCACCTGCAGGAGATCCAAGAGCAGAAGCTCTGGCAGGCTGGCAAAGGAGCAAGGGGAGCCACACAGGAACTTCACTTTTTCATAGTAGAAGGCCTGGGGAGGTGACACTGGGGCTGTGAGTCCTGTAAGCCAGGGACTATGGTAAGGTTTAGACCTGGGACTGCCCAGCACCCACTGCAGCAGCTGTAAAGGGAGATGCTCTGCTTTCTTAGTATATATATATGGAAGTAGAGCATGAAGTGAATATATAAGATCTTATCTCTGACCTTGGTTTGTCCTCTTCACCCCCTGTACCAATATGAGGAAAATGTGTGAATTCAACCTTCAAGACTCAGTACTGGCCACTTTCAGTTTACTGGGGAGTTGTTAGGGACCTGGCAAGCTGGGCAGAAGAGATGAATTTGGATTTTCCCCTAACTCTCTCTGCATAGCTGAGAGCAAAAGTTCCTCACAGACCACCAGACCCTGCCTTAGCCCCAATGTCTGTGGGAGGGATTCCCTAGCAAGTGTCCAATGCACATCATGTCAAACCCACACTAAAAGCCCTCTGCAGCAGACTTGTCTGCCTGACATAGGCTGTGGGATGCCACTGCAAGGACACATGGAGTAAATGTATAGTAGTGGAGCTGGTTCAAGCATTCAGGTGCCTGTGCCATGCGTGTTCAAAGATGGAAGGGATCTAAATGCTCTCCATTGATCATACAGATTTCACACCTGAGTATGGGCATCTCCCCAGCCTATGTACATGGCAGGTGATTTGGGCCTCAAACACAGCATTAGGTCCAAGCTTGGCAGGTAATATAGACATAATACCTACAATTTCAGCTTTCTTTTGAAACAAGGATTCGTTTTGTCAGTCCTTTAGGTGGTCCATCAGTAAAAGTGCTATTCCCCTTATTATTTCTAACATTATGTTTTTCACTGTGACCAGCCCATGCATTACTTCTAAAACAGTAGCATGAGTCCTGATTTTTTTCCATCATGTGCAGGCATTGAAATCAGCAATTAGGACACAAGCTTCTCTTGGAACCTGTGCATTTTATGTAAGATGAGTATGTCATCATTTTGAACTCGAAGGCTATTTTTGTGATGTGGGGGAGAGAGAGGCAGTTAGAGCTGAGAGTCTGGATGATTTCAGAGGCATGCTGAGCTTTACCAAGGGAGGTGAACTTTTCCCCTTTCTGGAGCTTGAGTCTTTCAGAGCATTCACTGCTATGTTTTCTGAGGAAGCCAGCAATGGGGAAATATTTATTATTATTCACTGTGGGAAGCGAAACACATGAGATGTCTACAAAAAAGAACACATTCTTTTCCTGAAGAATTTTAACTGATCAGAGTGGGAAGCAAAGTTTCAAACACAGTATTATTACTCAATCTGTTGACATGAAACCTGCTCTTTCAGAATCAGCAGGACCTTCACAAATCTCTTAATAGTCAACTGCTGCTTAAAATAATGTAACACAGACCTGCAGCCAATTGAAAGCAAGAACAGTAGATTGCCTACATATCCATGCTTTTCTCTAAAAAACACATATTGATTACACCCTTTTCTGAAAAGTATTCCTACCTATGGCAATATTCTGTTCATCTATAGCTAGCTGTAAGCTTCCAAGTCGAATAAACTAGTAAGTGTATACACATTTATGTTTCTCTTGGTAATCATGACCTTTCCATAGTGTTCTGCAGGCAAATGCTTTAGCTGTCAGTGATACAATACAGATGCAAGTTTCTCTGTCAAATAAAGCTGTGTAGTAGACATGCAATCTCATTGCTCTTGAAATAAAATCAACATGAGAAATATTTTTATTTTTGTAGTAACTTAAATTAGCAGAAAAATTGCAACTGACTACAATCCCCAAGCAACTAAATGGTATGTGTTTTGGAACTTGCTTCTCTAATAAATTGACTACTACAGTCAATATGGTCTGCATTGTCTACATTAAAAGAGTGCTTTCTTCCCATCTGTACAATAAGGCACATCATAACCTCTGCAGGCCAAGAAATCCTTCAGCAAATGTACAAACAAGGAAATGCAACAACAGAGGCTCACAGCAAACATCTGAACAATTGCTATCAGTGCTGTTTTTGATGGTATCTGTCATCTCATTTTAGATTTCATTAAGTGGTACGTATCACTGCCAATCAAAACTTACACTTCTCTGTTCTAAGAACATTTCTCTGCCCACTACACTTGTGAGGAGATAAGACAGTTTTTTAGTAGTGCAGTTCATAGGTGCAGGGGATTTTTAAGCCCAAAAGTGGCTGCTGGTTGAGCCCAACCTCCTGTGTATATCCAGCTTTTCATTTACTTCCCATTGCTTCTAAGTCCATCAACTAGGGCTTTTTATTAAAATTTAGCTTGCAGAAAGGCATTCAGACTTGAACAGGGGACATTATGAGAAAATGATGGAAAATCCATCCTTTCCAATATTTTTTGTCCAGTGGTTAATTGTTCTCACAGCTAAAGATCTGTGCTTTATTTCCAATGTGAGTTCATTTGGCTTCATCTCCAATCCATGGTTCTTGTTACACTTTTCTCTATGAAAATGAAGCACCCCTTCAAACTGGGTATTTTCTCCCATTAACATGCTTCCAAATTAGTTCTTTGTCCCCTTTTTTTTTTAAAATCAGACTGATCTCTTTTCAGTCTCCCAATATAAAGCATTTTCTCTGATCCTTGAATATTTTGATGTCTCTTTGCATCTTCTTTAGTTTCCCAGAAGCCTTCTAAAAAGTTAAGAAAGACTACGTTGATGATATACAGTACTGTGGTTTTGGTGCCCATACTTGGTGACAGACTTTAGTTAGTTCTGCTCACCATCAATTCCTCTACAACATTGCACTGGGCATTTCTGGTATGGTATTTGTTTACTGGGACCTAGTCTGAGTCACACATCCCAGGCTAGGATCCCTCCTCTCTGCAAAGATTTGGCCTCCATTCCTTGTTCAACAATATATGATGTAGAATTTACCTGTATTAAAGGGTATTTAGAAAGAATGAGTGCAGAGTCTCAGTCTTGCATAACTGTCCAGCCTGCATAGTTATTTACCTTTCTCTTACTAAATATCTTATTAGCAATGATTTTATGCTTCCGGATCACCAGTGAAGTAATCAAATAGTGCCAGGCTCAGCACTCAGTCCGACAGAGCCTTAATATAGCTAGCCTGATTTGATAGTGGCTTTCACTATGATATGCTGGCTCCTCATCAGCTGAGCGTTCACCTCATTGATCTTTTCTATCACTATCATCAGAACACTGTGTAGCACTAGAGCTAGTACCTTGCCAAGGTGGAAGTGCATTATTTATACAGATTGCCTTTACCAGCTGAGGGTGTGCTGAAAAAGAAAGTGGTCTTGTTGGAAAAGAACTACTCNACAGACATTTGAGTGGCAAAAAACCCCAATGTATGTGGGTTGCAAACCATGTGTAGACCCTTTTCTTCTCTTTGCAGCTTCTTCTGCAGATCTGATGATTTCTCCTTGATGGCAGTGCTCTACTCTTTTCCTTTGTAACTGAAGAAGCTTGTTGCTAGTTTGTGTTTCTGAAGAAGTGTCACCATTTATTGCTCATGTGCAGCAACGAGCTTAAAAATAAACCAGCCAGTTGTTGGAGACCAGAAACATGCATTTGAATTAGAAACAGACAGTAAGCAATATCTGGGAAAATTTATATCATCAAAAGCTTAGAAGTTTGTAGTCTTGTTCTGTTAGGTCATAGGTGAAGCTTTTTGAAAATAGGATCAATAAATAGGTTTGTATGAACTGTGAGTGTATTTTTAGTGAAACAAATTTTAACTTGGATTTAACCATTTTCCCATAATCTACAGCCTGTACTGTATCTCTATGCTGAGATACTGTGGGAAAGGGAGGAAAGGATATTGAACAGAAATAAGCTGCAAACACAAATGAAACTAACTTGATTATTCTAAGTCCTGAGCCTGAACTTAAAATGAACATTACATATTTTAATGGAACCATTAAAATATGTAAATTTTTCTAACATGGTCATTTTCTTTCTCTTGGCAAAGGCTGAGGAATTCAAAATATTCCCCCATCACAGAATGTTCAAAATTACTGATGCTTATAGTGAATATTCAGCACTGAATGCTGTCTTCTGTAGAGGATATGATACTCTTGTGATGACAATATAGGATATTTATGAATTTATAAAGCAATGTGGTACCCCTTCGAGAGCTCATCTCTGAGCAGAAGGATTCTGGTGCTGAAGGTGTTTCTTCAAATGAGAATGTTAGAGGACTGTGGGAGGAGTTGGGGGGGTTGCAATAGGATCTTAACTGATATCAATGCATCTTAATGGCTTATCTGCTCAAATATGTTGTGCACCCATGAAGCGAAGGTTTGTTTTCCTCATCCATATGACAACCAAAGGAAGTTATCCTCTAATATAGAAAAAGTGGCAATTGGTGACCAGATTGTGATTTTGTGAGTAAACTATGTGTTGCTCCATATTCTGAGCTATTCTCTTCCATGGGAAAACTCAACATGTAAGACAATGCTGCCAACACAGATTTTAACACAAGTCCTGTCATATTTCTGTCTTTTTTTTCCTTAGAGTTGCAGAGGAAAGTAATGAGTGAGAATCTTAGCTTTATTTAAAAATGAAGGACAGTAAAGGAAAATATCAAAACATGATGCACATGCATCCTAATGCTTCAGAAGGCAAAGAAAACAATGAATGGGTTTATTGATCTGTTATGAATCTTCTACTTAATGCAATTTCATGATTTCTGTTTTGTTGGTATATCTCCTGAGTGTTTGACAGCTTTGGGCAATTCAGATGCTGCAGCAGGAAACCAAATTGAATGTAGTAGTGGAACCCAAGTTTGTGAACTACATTGTCGTGGCCATTCCTACCAGTCCAGGTAAAAGAGCAGTTTGGCTGTTGTTTGCATGCCAGTTTTAAGCTAGCATATGTTTATGGACACTCAGGGAGCAGCTCCACACCAGCTGGATGCAGACCAGGGTGTGGTTGCTTCAGCTGTGGTCCTGAGAGGAGCCATACTCAGGCCCAACTCAGCTCCTGCTTGCTCTGGCCCTGGGGCACCTCTGGTGTGTTGGAAGCTCACTCACATAAGAACTTGGGGCTTGACAAGAGTGGCAAAGATGTGAAGGGCTAAGCTGGAGTAATCGAGTCTTTCGGTGCTTTCCTTGCCTGTAAAAGGCTGCAGGATCCTTGCAAGCTTGCCTGAATGTGGAGCTGCTAATGCAGGATGAGCTTGGGCAGAGGGTACATCACCCTCCAGCAGCAGTGGGCCATAAGCAGTATGTCTGCCCTGTAGGAAGCAGGAGCTGCTTGATTCACAACTAGTGGCTGTATTTGGTCTCCCTGTGGCAGCTGCTGGTGATTTTGCCTGCATCTTAGGCACATTGCTTTACCTCTAGCATCCATTTCAGTGGCCTCTGGACTGCACAGTCCTGCTGGGGCCAGAAAGGATATTTGCCTGTGACAAGGGGAAAGTGGGGCTGCTGACTGAGTGTTGCTCCTTTTCTGCTCAGGAAGCACAGAGACAATGGCTATGGGATCCCTCTTCAGACATGAAACGTGGTGAAGGAAAGGGATGGCTGCAAACAGGCCTCAGCCAGTTTGGGTAAGTAAATGAACTCATGGCCAGTAATAATATCAAAAGGACAGCAGAAAAATTACAGCTGCAAGCCTGGAATACAACACAAACACAAAATAAGCCTTAAAAGCCCCTAGAGAGGACTGCAGAGGTGCCTCCACCCTTTTAGGTTGTCAACAAACATCTCAATGGCAAAGCGAGTGGAAGGCACTGAAACACACTCAAAATGCTGCATCCCTCTAGGCTCATAACCCACAAAATGCAGGCACCAGCTCAACAGGCAGATAACATTTTATAACCTATTTCTATATATATATATATGTGTGGGTTGGTTTTTTTTCAATAGGAGCAAAAAGGTGACTGGACTAATGTGTTACTAGGATTCGTGAATTTATCTGCTCAAATGGCAAGATGAATCATAAAATCATACTGAGTTGTTTTCCAAGCTGAAGAAGAGATTTTAAATTTTCCTTTCACAAAAAATCACAGGGCCAAAATTTGACAGTTGCTGCTGGCAAGTCTCTTCCAATGAAAATAGATGTCCTTCACATGCTGAATCCCTGTGCAGAGTCAGAGCCTGTAAGCAGAGTGCCTTGCACTTGAAAGTCTTTCTGAGGAGGAGCTCCCATCGTGAAATCTGTAACATGAGGACCATGTTCTGAATTACAACACAGGGAAGAATTGGCAGTGACTGACTTGCCTAGTGAAGGTTACTGGCCTTCCAAGTAGTCAGTCTTGCCCTAATGTTCCTAAATGTGTTCAGTGTGAGCTACTCATGCACAGATGCCTGTGCATTGCTCTGGCTTTTCTAGCTTGATTGGAAGCAGTTAGTGATGTTAGTGTTTGATGCTCACAATTCAGGCTGCAGAAGTTTCAGGAGGTTTTTTTGCCTCCCTCAGAGCAAATGGTTTGTATTGTTTTGGAGCCTCAGTTAAAGGATGCATTCAAGTATGTGCTGATCAATGGATGGGACTGAAAGCAGGCTCCCAGGGTACTTGTGTGCAAAGCTGAGTTCTTAATTTTTTCCTGTAGCATTTGCTGATGCTGCCCTGTTCTGGCTCAGAAGCCTGCAAGTACAATCACCAGCCAAATCCAGTGCTCTGAGCAGCTTCCTTACCAAATTTGCCAAAGATACACATTCCAAAAATCTCATCTTTCAGTTCTGACAAAAGGATGTTTATAGTCCTCATTACCGTGGAATAAAGTGAAAAATGTATAAAACATGTCAGTGCTGTCTTTACGTCTTTGTTTTTGACAAGTGGAGCTCATTTAAGACTCTAAATGCTCAGAAGGCCATGGATAAATTCCTAACTCCTGGCTGAAATAAGCTGCATGTCTTGGACTACATCTCCAACAGCATCTGTAATGGCAGTCTGAGGACCACCATTAAGAGGAGCTGTGCCACCCACCCTTACTCCTACTCTCTTTGGCATGATCAGGGCCATAGCCTTCACATCTACTCTAGGGCATGTTGGAATACATCTCCAGACACAGTTGCATGATGACCTGCCAACAGGCAAAATCTTGCAGAAGCAACTAGTCAGTGGTCACCAAGCAGCCAACTGACCTGAAGATGCATGGGCTGCTGGATGCATCGTCCTTCAGATCTATGTAGACATAGTCTATGAGATTAAATGACAAAGTCATGGGGAAAACAGATGAGAGTTTGAGCCCACGGTCTACTGAGAATGTAGCAAAACACTTAAGCAAATCAGCAGCTCAGCAAAACACTTAGCATGCACTTAACTTTAAGCATTTAAGTAATTCATTTTTGAGTGCTCATAATTATAAGAAATCAAGAAAAGCTGTCCTATGATATATTAGTGAGCAGATTCACAAGCCTGCTGTATAATGTTCTGAGGATGGCCATATATTTTTCTTCCTTATTGAGTGAAATGGGACCTTCCAAAGCTTTAAAAATGTCCTGCTGATAATTGCTAGATTGATTAGCAGTTACTGAGAGGAAAGTAAAATGACAATTGGATCTTTATTCCTCAAAACCTGCCAGGTAGACAGCTGCTCTCCTTCCCCAGTGCTCTTACCAATGCTCCCTTGTAATACTGCATAGCACAAGCCCGTGAATATGTAACACTTAAAGAGACTCTAGCCCTGTGCAGTGTACAATCCATGCTTGTATATTTAAGCTGTATGAGTCACAGTGCACATAGATATACTATATATATATATATACTTATATATGCATAAGCATACATATCCTTCCAAGTAAGTGTGATCTATTTACAAGCATGAGTAGGTTTTCAGAGTTTCACAATAGCTGGCAGAAGAACATAATATATATAAAACCTCTCATTTTGTTCTGGCCTATTTTCTAGTCATATGAGTATAGCTATTTTTTTTTTAAATACAACATCTGACTCCAAATTCAAAGTAAGATTTTGATCCTACCCTGTCTGAGGGACTGTGCAAGAAACTTTCTCCTGACAGGCCTTTGACATTCCACAATGGGTGTTTTAATGCAGAAGAAATGTGTATTTCATCCTTGTGTTTCTTGTAGAATCCAGTATCTCTGTGTACTGTGCATATTTCAGAAGTTGAGGACATTCAGGCAAATAAAAGCCACTGGATTTTGCCTAACACAAAGCTGGTATAGAACATAACTTTTACGAGCCTCACAAGATTAATTTAGACTCAGAAATCTTTATTATCCTCATTCCTTTGTTGAAAGTAATAACTGAAACCACAAACTGCCATCAGAAGAACCACCCAAGCAGTGAGTTGGTCACTGGCAGATCTTTTCTATTAGACCACAGGGGCTAAATTCCATTTGTGTTTCTGTGCCTGATGTTCCTATTGACTAGCTCCAGGCAGCTGCCTGCTTACTGCCTTATTTAGGTCCTATGAATCACTCTCTAAGACTCTCCTACTGCCATAAGGAGATAGGTGAAATTTAGGCTATAGCTTTTTCTACACCTGCTCAAATACAAGGCCAATTTTAGTGCAGCTGNCACCCACGCTCCTCCTCAGCGCCTTTTCCAAGCATGCTGATAAAAAGAGGATAGCAGATAGCACCCTCGAGCCTGCACTAGGGATTTTTTTTAGGTGAGACACAGCATGCGCAGAGCTGGAGCCACCCTTTAGTCCTAAGGTTCATCTGCCAGGGCCTAGCAAGCTTGGACGCTGACAGCCAAGTCCTTAGGACAGAAGTTTTATTAGAGTGTCCTTCTCTTAGATGGAAGGCCTTATAGGGCTAAACGAGCACCATCTGCCTGGGTTTGGAATCAGAGTTATCCTTCTCCTAGGATGACTGCCAGAAGGCTAATGAGCTCATCCTACCCATCCAAGGATTCTAGGAACATGGGTATCACTCCCCACACTTTCCCGTGGGCAATGAGTTTAATGCTCCCTCTGCTGTGGGCACAGTTATGGCACCAGGGGCCACAGGAGACCACAAGGGATTTTCAGACTGTGCCCCTAGCAGTGAGTAAAGAATAACAAAATGAAGAGCTTCAATGGAGAGTCATCAGTCATCTCTACATGCAGTAGTGGACAGGCTTTATGATACAACTCGGATATGGTCACTGATTATTCACGCCAGGTACACAGAGAGTTCTGCCTAGGCCCCATTTCAGGATGTATTTCTGGGCTAGAGGAGGGTGCAGTCACCATTTGTAAGTAGCTCTTGCCCAAGTAAAGAAGGGGGACACAGATTGGGCATGTGCCTGGACCAAGACACTCAAAGGCACTCACAAGTTCAGGAGTCCACAGATGACCTGTGTAATTTTTTTTATGAAAAGAAGCAATTTCTGCCTTGGGGCACATGCTCACACGTCACTCTTCGGAGTTTGCTCCTGTGTATCTGATAGCAGAATTGAAAAGCAGCACAAATTTACCAAATGAGAAACAATGAAAAATCCCTCTCCCAGGACAGCAATCTCAAAATCCCACAAAAGGGCTCTGTGAAAGCCTCCTGCAGCCAGCTTTGCAGATAGTTCCTCTCTGTGGTTTCAGACAAGAACGAACTGTACCGTTCTTACCCTGAGCAACTATGGCAGTGACTAAGCACTGCCAAGCTTTCACCTAGGCATTTAAGGGCTACAGCACTACAGCTTCCTTTTCTGACAACTGGGGGAGATGGACAACATCTTGTTCGGGCATGTTTAAAAACAAACTGTTAGAAGGGAATATAAAAGTGTTATTAAGACTCTTCAGGAATGTTGCTTATTTGTGCTATAAAACCTGACACAGAAAAGCAGGAGGATTTCTTTCTGAAGGTTAATGCTCTTTCTCTCACACACAGCAAAGGCACCCTGCTGTACTGCTGAGAAGAGCTGCTTCAGGGAGTATCTCAGCCATATTTTGCCAAGAATAGAAAGGCTGCTTTCACTGCTGCTGTTGGAATTACTCCCTCCCTGCACACTGTCGAATCATATGTGCTGATGAGGATGTATTTTGGGGGATGCCTTCTCTTGTACAGAGATGTCTTTTTCTTTTTGGGAAGGATCCCCTGTGCCACATGACAGTTATTTACAACTGGGGATAAAGTGACCCTGAACCTCAGGCACAGTCTGAAAATCCCTTGTGGTCTCCTGTGGCCCCTGGTGCCATAACTGTGCCCACAGCAGAGGGAGCATTAAACTCATTGCACACGGGAAAGTGTGGGGAGTGATACCCATGTTCCTAGAATCCTTGGATGAGTGGGATGAGCTCATTAGCCTTCTGGCAGTCATCCTAGGAGAAGGACAACTCTGATCCCAAACCTGGGCAGATGGAGCTCATTTAGCCCTGGAAGGCCTTCCAGCTAAGAGGTTAAACCTCCATCCTAAGGACCTCGCTGCCAGCGTCCAAGCTTGCTAGGCCCTGGCAGATGAACCTTAGGACTAAAGGGTGGGTCCAGCTCTGCACATGCTGTGTCTCACCTAAAAAAAATCCCTAGTGCAGGCTCGAGGGTGCTATCTGCTATCCTCTTTTTATCAG
>VWZO01011819.1:0-49813 GCA_013396975.1 Bucco capensis | reverse complement strand
AAAATTTGTAATAGCTTGCTAAGATTTGAATTATTCTTGCAGAAAAGTAGATCTAGTCCAAATCTATTCATTTCCATTCAGATAGTCGAGCCCATCATTCCTGTGAGATTAAGTTGCAGTTTGTAGTAAGAGTGCATGTATGCCAGGAAAGGGAATGATATTTTTTAGGTGGTCTCTTTAGTTTGGATGCTGTTCCTCGAGAAGCCGTTACCAGTTAGCAGATGATGACCCCATGAGAACAGCAGCTCCTGGTTTGCCACCCCCAGGGGATCCTGCTTCATCCCCCCCAGGCCACCACCACACCTGGGCTGCAGCAGCCTTCGCTCAGGATGAGAACAGCTTTCCTGCCAGATCTGCACATGGCTGAATTAGAAAATGGTGTTATTGAGATGGTAAAGGAGCTGCGGAATCTTACTACTGCTAACCTGATGGAAAAATTGGTTGCCTGCAGAACCTGGCTTATCAGCTGGGACTGGATGAAGCCCGAGAAATGACTAGACGGAAATTCCTGAACATCCTAGAGAAACCCAGAAAGTAGCTGCCACATCTGGAGTTTGGACACATGGTAATACTCTGACTCTTTCTCAGGCTCTTCTCTTCACACTTCTGCTTGTTAGCACCTCAGGGTTTGGCCTGGGGATGTTCCATTCCAATCAATAAATAAATATTTGGCAATATCCAAAATGTGATAAGAGTTTGTATAACCTTTTGAACCTTGGTTTTTTTCCTTCGGTGATGTCCTTCCTGACATCCTTGCAGCATCTATTTATACAAGAAAATCTAGGTGAATTTTTGTTGCCAATAACTATCTGTATTTTGAAAGAAAAAAGTTTTGAGAAATTAAATATTGTGAATGAAAACTGTAAGAAACTTAAGATTTGCTAGTATTAACCAAGTTAATGTATTGCTTTATAAAGCATTTTCATGTGTTGGTACATTAAATGTTCTTCCAGCTGGAACTGTTATATGATTCTATGATCATTTAATGGGTTGATGGGGCTGGGACAAAGGCTGGACTCAATGATCTTCAAGGTGTCTTCCAGCTGTAACTGTTCTATGATTCTATGATTTTAGTACTACAAGTCATTTGACCATGTGAATTCTGTTGTGTCGCTAGAGGTCGGCCCAAACAAGAAATTCTGTTTTGGGAAAAATGTGTAAAATATTGCCTAGGGCCAAATTTGCCTGCAAGTTCTTTCCTGTCTTTCCTGCTTGTGTTCAGGAGCTGCAGCAATCCCACTTCCTATCTTGCTCTGTAGGCTGAAATGCTGGGGCTTGTCTCGGTCCTCCCAGGACTTGGCTCTGCAGCTAGCAATCAGGCAGCTCCACCTGAGGCTCTGCGGGATGCCAGCATCCCTGCCCTGACCCAGGGAACCAAGGCCTGGTCAGAGACAGAGCTTGCAAGCTTCTCAATTTTTGGAGTCATTTGGTCTCCAGACTCACAGCATGCTGCCTAGTATCTCTCTCCCAGCCCTGCAGACTGGCACTGGCTGCCAGAGGCTTTCATGCCAGGGCTACCTTGTCTGCCAAGGCAGACCCAGCTGGCTGCTCTGGCCCAGTGTCACAGACCCAGAGAGAGGGCCCTGGTTTTGTGTATCCTGCTCAGAATCCAGGCAAAGCTGTGCTTATTTAATTTGGTGAGAGCTTGAATGAAGAGATTTTTCAAACAAAATCATTGCAGGAATAGAAACAAAAGATTTTCCCATGAAGTATATTTTTGTCATGAAAATTTCTTGCCATGTTTCCTATGACTGCAGGTAGCCTCTAGAGCTAGCAAGATGCTTCTCTTCAAAGAATGGAGAGAGATTCTAAGAGAAGAACCAAGAAGTCCTCCTCACTGGTGTTTCCTATTAGCCACTACAATACTCTGTATTACCTTTGTCACCTTCCACAGATGTCTTAAAGATAAACCAGTCCCATCATGATGGAGCCTGACAAGTCCAGAGAAGATGCTCTTAAGAGCAAGGAGTTGCTCTAAGGATCTCTTCTGATCCTGAAAGCTTTGTAAGAGAAACCTTTTGTAATTGTGCTAATCTTCAAAGAAGTGATGTGAAAATTCATGGTGGGGATGACAAGCCATACAAGTCAAGATTTTAAAAAAATATATCATTTGCCAGGACTGGCAGCTGCTGGCCAGACACTGAATTGCCTTCCTCAAACAGAGATGTCCCCCATCTGCTGAATAAATGCTCCTTTTGTGCACATTTTCACAGCTGAGGTTTGAACCAAGAGCCTTGTGGTCTGCAGATAGCAGCTCCACAAAGACAGCCAAAAAGTTTCTTGCTCTGGACTAGACAGGAAGGAAGCTAAAGCCTTCCTCAGCTGGAAGTGTTCTTTGTCTATCTCATAACATCCCTTCCAATCATATAAAAATCTTTGAGGGAGAACATCTCCCTGCAATCCTTCACAGAGTGAATCCACTCAGGCAAGGCGTATTTTTGGGAAGGAGCCAGCTTTGCTTGGTGGTCCTGGCTTTTGACATCCACCATGACTCAGTAGGGAAGAGAGAATAAACAAAATACTACTAAGAGGTACAACAGTGTTACCAAATGGGATTGTGCCTTTCCCAATTAGAGTTGTTTTTCCTATCTCCATATGTTGCATATTACAGAGCCCTTTTGTTGGTAAACATATCCATGGCTCCCTGCAGGGGTGCCAGGGCCACTCACCAGCAACTTAGAGATTGAAATTGTGCATGAAGCCTGATATGCTATGCAAAGATGGTCTTGTTTCTGTGTGTACTCTACTATAACACAGAGAGGCTCTGACAGGCTGGAAGCTGCTGCCAGTTGGCACAATGATTCTTCCACAGATACCTCTCCCTAAGAGAAGAGACGAAGATTAGGAATAGTCTTAGTGGTTTTGTTTCTTTGTATGGTGGATCCACAGTAATAATAAAGCAACTAAAACATTTCCATTACTCCCTTCCACCTGAGGATCTCTGAGGCCTTACCAAGGACTATGGTAACAGTACATTTGTGAGTCAGGCAATGTTACTGCAGTTTGTAGTTGAGATATGAAGAAGCAAAGTGATATTTTTTTCCAGCACTTAGGAGCTGGTAACAAGGTCTTACAAACTCACTGTGCATCAGCCAAGCTTTTTCTGTGTCTGTGTTTCTGCTCTCAGTCCACAGCAGATGTAACTGACCTATCTTTCTCTCTGTGGTCCAGGTTAAGTTGTTACCTAGCCTTTAGTGTCAGTCTTAGAGGTTATAAACACATCTACAGACAGTCACTGAGGCTTAGCCATTATGTGATTATCTGCATATGATGGTAATTCACTTTTGTATCTAAGCTTTGGAATCACCTGGCACATTTTTGGCAGAACAGGCAATAAAATTCCCAAATCCTGGTACTTGGAACTGTGCATTAAACACTAAACTGTCAGTTCATTTAATGCTGCAGTAAGTCAGGAACAACTTCATGACAAAGCTTGGGTATGAACCACAGGAGACTGACTTTTCTAGTGTAGGTACAGTGTGGGCTTTGAAATAGGATCTGTTTCTGCCTCCAGCTGCTATTTTGTTAGCCTTTCCTGGCTAACCAAGTAATAGTTGCTGGGCACCAAAACACTCCTTTGTTGACTATTTCACCATTAATTGCTCTAGACATGTGTGATTCAAGATTGATACAAATCACCATTGCCACCTCACTCTGTATCTCTGCTTCTTCAGCAGGCTCTCATGGTAACCAGTAACTACTGTATTTAAAGAATGTACTGTACCACACCTACTCTGTACAGCACTTGGCTCTTCAAGAGGGAGGGAAAGAGAAAGGCAGCAAAAGAGAAAGACAAAGCCAGAGACTGAGGTAAAAAAAAAAAGCTGGAACCTCACATCCTTTATCAGAAGAAGGGAAAAACTAGATTTATTTCTGGAGTGACTATGAATACCAGATCAGCTCACTGCAGTTTAGGAGGTCTTTCTATGTAGTCTACCCAGTCCTAGTTATTTTAATTCTGTGTTGCCAGCTGGCCTCTGCAGAAATCTATTCAGGGTTCAATTCTAAACAGTAATGTTTGGGAAAAGCACAATCTAAACCAGACAGATCTGTATGTGTTTAGGTTTTGCTTTCTTTCCACTTTTAAATATTAAAAATTGACTCCAGCTGTGGGGTAAAGTAACGCCCAACCTATAAAGACACTGACAAATAAATCACAATGCAATTTGCTGTGCATTTTCTGAGGTCTAAACACGGGTTCTTGAAAGGAATTTTCCATGATTACATCTTGGGAAGATATCTTCACTACCAACAACTCATTTGACTTTTACACTTCTTAAAAGTCATTGCATTCCAGCAGGGCCAGACACTGCCATTACTTCTCTGGCACTTATCTCAGGAGTTAACTGAGCTATCTGATGCTACCTAGGATGCATACAAAGCTTCACTATCTCTGTCTAACATGTTGTTAACCAGAATAGACAACTTGTGATTTTATAATCCACTTTTTACAAGGGTAAATCACTGATTGACTGTATAGCCCCCTCAGCTGTTCAGTTCTGCTTGAGTCTACTTCTTTGCTGTGTCAAGTTTAGGTAGCCTTGTCTGTAGTTAAAGCTTTTATTAGTGTTCATCACAAAATCACTGAATAGCAGAAGGTTTCCAGCTTTATCAAGGTGCAGCCCAGAGAAGTCAGGTTTAGCTCCTGAACTCTGATCCAGCTCACCATTTCTCATTTTGTGGCCCACAGCAGTCACTCTTCACTTTTCTCCTCAAAAAAAGGATAAATATTTTGTGTTCAAGAAAGGAAGAATAAGATGGAAATTCCATCCTAAAGGCACCACACTACTTTTTTTCAGTCATTAATCCACAGAGTTCCCTTCATCTGAACAGTGTTGGAAATAGCTCTGATTTTGATATCATATTTTAAAAATATAAATTAACTTACAGTTGAAAAAAAGCTGGCTTGGAACCCAAACCCCTTGAACTATCCTATTTCAAGTATTTACAAAACATGAAAAGAAAAGGAAAAATTTCTAGCCGCTGCCATGTTCTTGCAATGTAAACTTTTTTTTGTGGGTAAGAATAATTAAAGCACAAATTCCTGACCAGTCCTGCTCTGCATGGCATTTCATTGGCACTTAGATCAGATCTGCCAGTTGGTCTCCCCTTGAGGGACAGCCTGTGGAAAGCCTGTTTGCACCAAGGAGGGCATTTAAGAGGTTCCTGCTGTTCTCTGCCTCCAGCTACACTACCACTGCCTTTGTGGCATTGGCTCAGGTTTTTGTGTAGTTTTGTTCTGAACCAGATCAGTGAAAAATAAAACGAAAAGGCTCTGCTAAAATATGCTTTTGTTTCTACCAGATCAGTTCGCTGATCCAGCCAAAATGTTGCATTTTCCTAATGAGGGGAATAGGAAAAAAAAATTGTTGTGGAGATGCTTGGAGCCTCCTGCACATCTGCCTGGTCACTGGAGAAACCCTAAAGTGCAAGTCCACTTTTAAAAGAAATCACTGGGCCCACAAAAGGTTGTTCTTGTCCCAGAAGCTTTGCCCTCCTTGTTCAGACACCCACACAGAGATTCACTTGTGGGCAGTGTCAGACTGTTCTTCAGAGCATCAGCCTACCCCAGTTCAGCTGAATCTTTTTGTGGACTTACTGGACCCTGACAGAATAACAGGCTCATAGAATGCTTTGAGTTGGAAAAAGATCATCTGCTTCCAGCCCCACTGCCATAGGCCAGGGATAAATTCCACAGGAGCAGGTTGCTCAAACCTCATCCAACCTGGCCTTGAACCTTTTGATTCTCAGGAGGAATGCACTCAGGAGCTTCTCTTCATCTGGAAATACAAAAAGCAGAAACAAGGGCATATTCTTAAGATGAATAGAAACTACAACATAAGAATGAGGTATCTATGAGAAAGAATTAAAGGCCCCAAAGCTGTTGTCAACAGCAAGGACTGCTGAAAAATCCAGCTAAACCAAAAAGGTTTCAGTGGATGCAGCTGATGTAGAAGGTGAAGAAATCCTACAAAAAAAAGGCTAGAAAATAAGAAGCTATAAACAGATGCACAATGGAATTAATAACAAGGGACCAATGTGTTAGAACAAAGCAGGGGGTATATATATGAAGTTTATTGTGGTGGGTTGGATGTTTCATGCAGGAGAGCTTTGTGAACCTTGGAAAGCCAAAGAATTATCCAAAGTGATCTCTACCCAGCAGCAATTGACTTTGAATTGTGGCAGTATCACAGAGTTGCAAGATAAAAACATTTCATTTAAAGGGGGTGAGGAGTGGGCAACACATCTGGAAATGGATGACTTAGCTTTGTGATGATGTAAATTTATTCAAATAAATGTGTTTATTTAAGAGCACATAGATGGAAAAACATTATAAGAAACAGGAACATGGAAATACCAAGAACAGATCATGTCAAAGTAATCTAGATTCCCTCTTTACAAAGGAAATGGACATTGTGGGAAGGGGAAAGAAGATGTGATCTGTCTCAGCTACAGTAAGGTCTTCAACATTTTTCTGTGTGATGTTCTCATGTAGAAATTTGGCAGTCTGGTCTAGCTGAAACTGCTATGGAGAAGATGCACAAATACTTGAAAAAAAGGATTTAGAGGTACTCAAAAAGTAGCTCACACGAATTTGGTGACACAGAGGAATAGTTGCATGCATGAGGTTTCATAGAAATCTGTCCTGGGCTTGGTATTGTTCCATATTTTCATGAATGACTTGAGTGGTGGAAGAGCAAACATGCCTGCCAAAGTCCCACTTGATGCCATGCTAGCAGGCTCTGTGAGGGCCAGCAGAAGAATTTATAGTGATCTCAATAAATTTAAGAAATGGTCTGAAAGCAATTAGGTGAAATTCAACAAAGGCAACTACAAAATCCTAGACTCAAGAATGGAAAAAATCTATCACATAAAGACAAAATAAATGCAGGAACGTCTCTTTCTAAAAACAAGGCAATGGGTGCTCCTCTAAGACTTTAGCCTTAGCTTTTCTCCAAGAAAAATCACAGTAGTTCTCACATTTCTATTTCCTAAAAGATAGGGAAGAGACAATAGGCTGGCTTTGTTCTCCCCTCGATGCTGGGACTCTTCCTCACTGCACTAGTGCTATAAGTTAATGTGTATTTGGATACCATAGGAGGAAAGAATGAGGAAAAATATAGGCCTCTTATTTTCTTCATAAATATCAGTACATCAATATCAATATTAAGGGCCTCTGTATTTTCCTGGCTGATAAAATCCTGCCTGGCTACATGGAGTTAAATCAAAGCAGGCTGTTATTTAGAAGCTAGCAGGAAATGAAACAATTCAAAGCCAGAAGTAAGTATAAATGTATAAAGTCCCATCATGGAGAATAAAAAGAGGCCCTGAAAAAGTGATGGGAAGTGGTAGATGAGAAAATGGCCCATTACGTGGCTCTGAGTGTGTGCAAGCTTTATTACTGGAGGGAGATCGTGTTTCCTGGTGGGAAGGCATGACAGCCACCACAAGAAATCCTTGTCAAACAACAGCTCTGTGACACTATATTCTGCCCCGATCTCAGCACGTGGTCAAAGGACAGCAACGGGTCAGGAGGATGCTGATGTGGAACAAAATGTGGGCAGTGTATCTGAAAAGAGCTGCTGCAGGACAGGCACCCACCTGGACAGGTGCCCTCTGCCTGTGCAAGAAGGCAGGAACTGGTGCTCTCACTTGCCTTTGTTGCTCTGCAGCCCTGTGAGGATGAAGAGATGAAGCTTCTTTTTCCTGGTGTTGATGATCTTAACTCCCTCAAGGCTGTTTACAGTGACAGCATTGTACGTAGCCTTTGTTACACAGAGCAAGGCTAAGCTGGCTGTAAGAAGTTGTCACAAAGGAAGCTCCTCTGGTCAGCATGGTGTGTTTGTTCACTGGAGGGTGACATAGGAATCTTTCCCACAGAACAGGATATGCTTCCTACACCTTCCTCTGCTCCCCAGGGGAATGGGTGACCTCTCCTCCCCACCTCTCTGTTGTGAGGCTCTGTGTCTGCTGTAGTCTTTTCAAAAGTGGATACAAAGGATGTAGGCATTTCAGACACCTTGGCAGTTCAGTGGGTGTAGGAGAGAGAATGTACATGCTGCACAAACCAGCTGAAGACTACAGAGAAGAGAGAAATGGAGAGACAGTGCAGTGCTGGAAAAACGGACCCAGCGGCAAATGTTCTCCCTCTTAGTAAATGAGTAAGCAATAAAAGAATATAAATACAAACTCACTGTTTTACCTCAGAACCAGTTTTTGCTGTCTTCAGCGTGCAGGCTGTTCCTGGGCACCACAGCCTCCAGAATCATGCAGTTTTAATGATGTCTCTGCAGGCACACAGAGGAATTTTGAGATCAGTGGCCTTATAGATGCGTGGATTGGTATTTTCTCCTTTGTAAGCACAAAAAAACTGATGGCAATTCTTCAAACAAACTGAAGATCTCAATATTTATGCACCACTTAGAGACACTCAGCAAGTAACACCTGCTCTTCCAAGGGTGGCAATGAATTAAAATAAAAGCTTCCACCAAAACCCCCCAAAAGCCCAGTATTAAATCCAATTCTTCTACAACAAATGCCACTTTCTTTGTCCTTGTCATTATGCTGTAATGGCAAAATAGAGATAATATTTTACCTTTTTTCTTAATTTCCCTGTGTTTGATTGCATCATCAGTCCCATAAAGGCTATCAACTGGTGTCCAAAGAGAACCAGCTTCAGGACACATAACTGGCTGACATAAATTAATTGTGACTATGTGGTGAGAATTAATGGTATTAAACCAGGATTTTCTGTCTGAAGAAAGATGCTGTTTCAGCGGAAACTCATTCCTATGCAGAGGTGTAAGATATTTCCAACACTTAGGATTTTGCAGGTGGGTGATTTTCACTCTGTGTGTATTTACATTCTCTCCCACTGATACCAGCTGAAGGTATCAGTGAAGGAGATCATTGCTGTCAGCTCTGAAGTATCAAAGAGTCTTTGGAGAGGGAAACATCACCTGTAGCTCCAGTGTTTGCTGCCAGCCCTCCACACCAGCATGGCAGGTAAGGGGGTCATCTGCACAGATGAAAGGTTGGACTGTCTTCACTGACAGTGAACTTTGCAGGGATGGGGCTGAGGGCATCAGACAAGGACCACAATGCTGTAGCAATGCTTGTAGCCTGGCAAAGAGACACTGGGGATTCATATGACATATACAAGGAAAACATTTTACTTGCCGTTGTGGGTAGGACAGCACTGAAAAGCAAACACCAGCCTTTCTTCTTAAAGCATCCTTTTCTATGTCCAAGTTTTCTGGGTTTCCACCATAAAAACAAATACATTGCCCCTCCTACCTGTAAAATGTGAGAAATCCAAGTGTAGGAGTCAAGCGGAGCCCATCTAATACTCTGGGATTTACAATTCCCAAATTCTCCAGCTGAAATCACGGTTGTATTCAAGGATCTGTCTGTCCCTGGAGATATGGCACTTCAGGCTGTTGTGCCTTTGCTTGCCAACTCTAAAAGAAAAAGAAGGATAAATTAATCTCTTATGTGCTGAGGATTTTTTCAGCAATCCACCTAGTATGGAAAGAGTTTGTGAAAAGTCTCAGTTCTAAAAATGTTTATTGCTGCATTACTGTAATGTTGTTTTGACAGAAAATGTTGGCTTCCTATCAATTAGCTAGGAGAAAGGAAAACACCCTAACCCAGGCTTTTAACTCTAGATTTTCCTCTTTCTTTTGAAAAGCGAGTAGTTACAACAGCTTGTGCTCTTATTTACTCAGGTGTAAACCTGTTGCAGTCAATGGAGTTTCATGAAAGGAAAAATGTCACGAGTGAGGCCAAACAGATCAGATAATCTGTTGGTCTCCCTGCTTAGAGGGTGAGGTCAGTGCTTGCTTTGGCCCTTGCACTACACTAACTGCAAAGCATTATTATGATTACTACTACTATTTTTTTCCTCTTCCAGAGTTCATCCATGTGGCAAGATGCTGAGTACATCGAAGCCATTTTCAGTGTTCCTTTCCTCCTGTGTTCTCCTGTATTTGCTTAACTGTCCCCCACCACAATATCCTGGGAGGACTTTTTGTCAAGTGTAAATGTGGAAATGTATGTGAAGATGAGATGTTATGATTTTGAAGTGTCTGCTTTTGCCTGCAGGAAATCAGTGAGTACAACCAGTCGACTAGAGAATCAGAGGGAATGTGAGCATTTGTTGGTGCATACCTTATAAAGTAACTCAGAGCTATGAGACTGTGTAAGTGTCTGCACTACACAGGCAAATGTTGCTGCTGAGATACCTGCTCTGCCTTGCTCTGCTCACCCCTGGAGGTACCTAGTGCAACTTTCCATCCCCCCAGCATAGACAAATGTCCTATTCAGGATCTAGTTGTGTTGATGGAAAAGATGCTTCTGGCAGGTGTTCATTTTCTTCATCTCCACAGCTTGCTCTTGGGGACAAAGGTGGAAATGCTTTGTAATCTAACCTCAGCATTGGCTCAGGCCAGCAATTACAACCATTTTAAATCACTCAGGGTGATTTATCCTTGCCTGCTTGGAGGGACAGGGATGCTCACAGCCCTTTTGGTGCTAACAGAGGGGAGGACAGCAAATACAGCTGCATCCAGAAAGGCAGGCTGCAACCTTGCATCCAAACAACTGCACTGCCTTAATGCAATCCACTTAAAGCTGATGTGTCTCTGGACATGTAGAATAGGTGTGAAGTCTTACCTGGCCTTGTTACAGTTGCATGAAATAGGATTTGAAACACACAAGAAAAGAGCTTGCACCTTCCATGCATTGGCCTCTTTGGACACTTTTGCAGTGCTGGCAACTGAGCCCAAGATGAATGTTTGTTGGCCTTGCAACTGGAAAGAGACACCAGTGGGATGGTTTACACTGGGAAATTACATCATGTTAGAACATGTTGCTTGAGACTCCTGTTGGCTACCAGAGTGTAATTTCCCGTCATAAACAAGGCCTGTGAGACAGCTGTTGGGAGGCTGAGCACCACGGACTGGGCTGATCCTGCTCCCCTCTGAGCCCTTTGGGCAGCAGGTGACTCAGCTGCATGCCACAGGCACTGCAGCTGGGGCAGGGCTGAGCCCCAGCCCTCAGCATCATTCCATTCCAATGGCATGGTGCAGGCAAGCTATGTAGTTTTGCTTTCTGGCTATAAATGCCATCAAGCTTTTCTTTCTTTCTTTCTTTTTATTTTTTTTTTCAGTGGCCTTCAGAGAACTAGATCATGCTTTTGATTTTCTACAGTCTCAAAACAAGCAAAATCTCCCCTCTTCTCACAACTTTGGCAGGCTGCACCCAAGATCAGAATAGGAAAATGTCAATTAACAGGCTCCGTATGCTCAGTTCTGTGACTGAATGGGCAGTCAGTGCTTTTAGGCAAGGATAAATATGGCAAAACATTGCACAGGCCTTATGTCTCCACTATTTAAAATTCAGTTGCTCCAAAAAGCAAGGGTTCATTGGCTCCCTGCCGTTAGGCAGCTATGAAGAAAGCAAAAATAGCACCTGCAAGACCTGTTAACTTAAAATTTAAATGGGAGCCTATGGTTTAATTATACATAAGAGAAGGTTAAATACCAAAGGATAATTAGTTGTATTTCAGATCAGGTTAATTATTCCCAGATCGTGGCAAAGTATTCATTTGTCTGCTTATACCTCTTCAGTTCCCCTGTGCACGGGCTGCCTCGCTTTACACTCAGCCTTAGTGAGGGGTGCTGCTTAGCTTAATGGATTGGATTCAGTGACCTGAGAGGGCTTTTCTCTGACTCTATATTGTGGGGGACTGTGTCAGAGGGCTTACAGAAGTCTAGATGGATGACATCTGTAGCTCTTTTGTTCACTGATGTAGTCACTCCATCGTAGGAAGGCCACTAGGTTGGTCAGGCAAGACTTGCCCTTGGTGAAGCCATGCTGACTGTCTGAAATCATCTGCCTGTCCTCTCTATGCCTTAGCATAGCTTTTAGAAGGATGTGTTCCATGATCTTCCCAGGCACAGAAGTAAGGCTGACACGTGGCTAGTTGCCAAGCTCCTCCTTGCTACCCTTTTTAAAAATGGGTGCAATGTTTCCTTTTTTCCAAGTCACCAGAGACTTCACCTGACTGCCATGACACTTCAAATATCGTGGCGAGTGGCTTGGCAACTACATCAGCCAATTTCCTCATCTCTACATTGCAGCACTAAAGGTCCTGTGAAAAGTAGATAGTGATTTCAGAACCTACCATGTCTGGTTGGAGTGTCTCAAAGTGATAAGGTTTTCAATATGAGTTGTAGAAAGCTCCTACAAAGCTAGGTCTCCATATAGCATTGCTATAAGAACTACCCAAAATGAAAGCCTATAAAACCTCTAGGCACTTAAATCATCTATTGTTATTTTCCTCTGGATAGTTAGGAAACATAAACTGTGAGTGAGAATTTAGGCCTTGTAGGGATACAATACTTGAGTTGTCCCTAGAGGAGCTTTCTCTTTAATGAATTTAAAACCACCTCCCTTTCAATTCCTGTGCATTTTTTTCCCTCATGGTTAGAATCACACACAATTTCACTGAGAAGCAGCTCACAATGAACCACTTCAAAGGTGATGCTGCATATTCAAAAGAAGGAATTTCTCTCTGACAGTTCAGCAGCAGCAGCACATGCTGGAAAATAAGCCTGTACCACCAGCAGTATGCTACACATGGGGAATCCTAAACAAACAAACAGCTTGGAATGTGACTGCACACAGAGATCTAACATGATCTCGGGTAGCTGCTTTCAGTGCTTTAAAGCATTGAAGCAAAATGCACAGAGCAAAGAGAAGTTGCTATTGGTCTCCATGTGGAAAACATTATTAGGGAAAAGAATTATCATTTTGTCATTTGTACAGTGGAGTCTTGGTCTGTGCTGGAGAATTTTAGGCATTATAAGAATGCAAATTTTTAATGATAACAGACACCAAATATACCCATTCTTTGTTGAAAATATGGGGACTGGAGGAATCTGTATTTATATCTTCAGACAGCATAAAATCAAACTACTGTTACTGAACTAATTTATTACAAAAGTCTGATACTTGCAACACACTCTTTAAAATCACTGACATACCTACACAGGGAACACTTGCAAGTCATACCTGAGGCTGATGGGTGACCTACAAAAGCTAAAGTGGCTGTCAAGTATAATTGCTATTGAAATTTTTCAAAAGAAAAATTCACATTTCTTCATTTTTTTCCTGTGGCAACTTATCCTGTCCATTTTCCAAGCAGCTTTATCAGTGCTGTGACTGCTAATGGTAGGAAATTCATATTCAGGGATATGTAAGGCAAAAATAGCTAAGAGTTATTTTAGACCATGTTGACCTGAATGTCTATGCAGCACCACAAAACCAATTAAAGTTGGAGTCCAATCCAGCAGCCTGTGGCCCTGGTCCCTATCCCCTGCCCGGTACAGCTCTGCTGCATGCCAGGCAGCCTCCCCAGCAGGCTGCAGCAGAAGCTGCCATGCAGCAATCCCAGCTGACAGCCAAAAGACAACATGTTCCAAATTCCTGTTCCCTCCTGTCAACATGGCCATGCCTATCTGGACTGAGAAGGGCTGTGAGATTGGTGTGGTGTCTGCCTGTCCACTGGAATTTCTCATCTCCTAGACTAACCCTGCAATACCTTTAGCAAGCAATTAGANTTCGCAAAGCCTAGCCATACATACATACAGAACATTATTTCTTCTTTATAGTATCACAGTATCCCAGTATGTCAGGGGTTGGAAGGGACCTAGAAAGATCATCTAGTGCAACCCTCCTGCCAGAGCAGGATCACCTAGACCAGCTCACACAGCAATGTGTCCAGGCAGCTCTGCAATGGCTCCAGACAAGGAGACTCCACAGCCTCCTGGGCAGCCTGGGCCAGTGCTCTGGCACCTGCACTGCAAACAAGTTCCTCCTCGTGTTAATACTAAACCTCTTGTGGTCCAACTTGCTCCCATTCCCTCTTGTCCTACCATTGGATGCCATTGAGCAGAGCCTGGCTCTCTCCTTCTGACACTCACCCTTAACATATTTCTAAGCATTCCTGAGGTCTCCTCTCAGTCTCCTCTTGCCCAGGCTGAAGAGACCCAGCTCTCTCAGCCTGTCCTCCTAGGGCAGTCTTAGTAGTCTTTGGCTACATCTGGATTTTCAAAAGCAGCAAACTCAGGAGCTGCACAGCTTAAATAAATGCAAACTCAGAAGTCCACCACAGGCTTAATGGCATAATCCTTACTTTGCCATCCCCATATCCCAGAACAGAAGGGAAAAGGGAGGTTGTACACATACAAAAGATCAATCCTGAAGGATAACGTAAAAATAGAAAAGACAGAGAGAGGAAACAAGACTTTAAAAGAATGTCAAACACAGCTTGTATCCAGTGTGAAAAGTTAAGGGAAACCTGTTATATTCTTCAAACTCTAAAACACCATTTCTCACAGAGAACCTACATCATCCTCTGGGAAAAAAGGAAAAAAATAAAACCTCTCCAAAAGGTTAAAGACCTAAAATCCCCCCTGGCTTACAGTTTCTATCTGTATCTCAGCTATTTATAAAGCCAATATCCACAGTTTCTGTCATATATGTCAGTAACACATGTCCTGAGCTAGCAGACTAGTGGATACAAACTTCATCTGTGTAACCATGGCAATAAGTGAAGATATCTGTGCACACTCTGAACTGTGCTTATTTCAATAACAGGAATTGCCACATTTCATTTATAAAGACATGAGTAGTTTTCTGCTTGAAACTAATAGTTGAAGAAACCTGTTCCAGTGTGGACTGAAAATGGTCTCTCCCCAGCCACACATGCTTCTGGGATTTGATTATCAGCCCTTAGGAGAAACCCACAAAACCTATTCTGCTTAGGACAATATATTACAGGGGTAAGGAAAACCTTGCAGGCTTGAGATTTGAGTAGTATCCATTTATTCCATGTTTAAAGACTTGATGAGGAATTGGAGGCTCTGCAACAACCTAACTGAAACTTCTCCATGTGTTGCACACATAGACCACTCACTCTTGATTGAAATCCTGTAAATCTTTTCCTTATAGAATATGTCTTGTTTCATATAGCTTGATTTCAATTTTTACTGCCCTTTTTTTTTCTTTCTATCATGTTCAAAACTATCATCAACAGTCTGTAAACTCTGTATTGCAAATGGCTTTCTAATAATAAAAATTTTCAGAAGAAAGATCAGTTCCTCATGTCTAAGTTGAAAGAGGAACACTATTCCACAGTCCAAGGTAAAAATAAAATAAAATCAAATCTATTAATCTTAAAACTATTATAATATGGTAAAAAATATAACAAATATAGGAAGGAATGTTGCTCTAAATAAGGAACCAAATTTATGGGAAAAAAAGAAAGACTTTCCCCAAAGGAACTTAAAACTCATGGAGCATTCCTGATGGAGGAATTCTGTATATGAACTATATTTTTAAGAACTTGAATACATATGCTAATAAATCTGTCTAGGTCTGGAAAAACCACAAATCACAGACAAAATAAGTATTTTTCTCCTCTAATGAAGTTAGTTTCTTCTTTGGTGAAGCACTTAGAAGTCGTCATTTGTCTGAAGAAAACATAATATTCCCTCAACAGATACCCCTGCAAAATCCTGTTTACTTATACTGTGATAACATTCCTCGCCAAAGCAAACATCTGCCCTTCTGCAGCAAATGCTTCAGAGCTCTCTACTTGTTCTTTCAGGAAACCTCAGTGTCAATACACCTCAGAGAAGATGTTCTCTTAAAAGAAAGCTGTCATCATGTTTTTAATTTATTAATATTTACTGTTGTGCTGCCCAAATAATCCCAACATTTTATCCCTATCTCTGAGGATCTGCATAGATTTTGTTGGCTTGGATGGTTTTACAAGGATGAAAGCAGCACTTCTGAAACACTATTGCATTTATATTGTATTTGTGTTGCTGTAGCTAATATAAAAAACATTGTACTCTGAAGTCTGGCATTTATGAAATCTAGTTTATAATCAGGATATCTTATCTGTTCTTAGAAGGCAAAATGATACATTTATGGAAACAGAACTTCTGAGGAAATAAACCTACAGAATCTTAATTTAAAATGCAGAAGCATAAAAAGATTTTGTCCTTTGTAATGTGAAGAAAGCTTGTTTCTAATTCTTCAAGCATTTTAATGAGCAATATTATGTCTATACAAGCTTTGTGGTATCAATTGCCTGGTTATTAAACATATTTGAGCTCTTCCCATGCTCCTAGCACACTTGCACACACCCAGACATATGTGATATTCATGTTAACAATTTATTTCTTGGAGGGAAGGAACCAGTGTGCTCTCAGTCCAGTTGTTCTGGAGTTTGCCTCAGGTGATTTTTAGTTTTTATGTTTAATATTGCAGGGATTTTATGGATTTACCAAAATACCATAATTTTTATTTTAAGTGACTTTTTAAAATAAAAACCAAACCAGATCCAGTCCAGATCAGACCTTATCATACTCTGTTTCGGTTCACTGCCACCATATGTAAGTGTTATCAAGGCTGTAATACATAAAGTATCTGGCTCCAGGGCTGGTTTCGCTGTGGTTTTGGAGCACAGATTTTATAATGTGCAGTTTCCTTCCTCTGAAGTCAATGGGCTATTCAGCAGCATAAGGTTTCTGAGACACAGGTCAGACCATCAATGGCACATAGGCACCCAAATCCTGTTTAAGGATATTCACTGATTTGAAGTGAGGAATCTGCCTTATCCCCTTCAAAGGAGAGGGTTTTCCCAAACTATACCTAGAGCCAGGTTAAACAGGCACTCCTCAGGCAATCTCATGACTGCTAGCCTAACTGCTAGGCCTCTAACATAAGGCATAGGGAGGACATGCCCTTCTTTAGGTGACACTCAACTAAGCTATCCTCAGACTGCTCCAATTCATGCTGTGGATGAGATTGAAAGATCTGCTGGATTTTTTTGCCCTTGGATCGCTTGAGTTTCTGTGATGTTACTGCATACACACGTGCAGTAAGCTTGCTGCACAGATGGTCTGCATACGCGTGCCTCTGCTATGGATGTCTGATCCTTCTGGGACACACCAGACTGGCTGAGCAGGAACAAAGCAGCTGAATAGCACGTAGGCAATGGCATTGATAGTGTCCAGAAGCACTGTGTTTTCTGTGGCTTCTCTATGAATGTGCAAACTCTGAAACTGCCCCAAAGCATCCGATCTGCTGTGTTGGTGCGTGGTGACAACAGCACATGCCTCCAGCAGAATTTATCTGCTGCAGTACAGTAGCCATGGCTGTGAAGTCTGGAGGTATGCCCAGTGCACTTGGAGCTATTGTACTCGACATTCAACCAAAACTGCTGCACACCCAGAAAGTCAGTGAAATACAGCAAAATCCTCAAAACTAAATTAAATAAGAGAGAAAAAGAGGACGTGCTGTAAGGCATTTTGACTCCCAGCTCCAAAGGAACATCACCTTGTTTGGCTGTCCTGTGGCTCTGACTCTCTTATTTGGACTTGTGCTTTCTGGTGGATCAGTGATGTAGGTCAAAATTTACATGGCAGAGTAATGGTTTCAGCTCTGTATGTGTCCATTAAGAAAAACAGTTTTAAAAGGAGCCATCAGGCCAGGGCTACACTACAAAGCCTTGTTGCTTTAGCTGTTTTAAAAGGTGCATATGACTCGAGGAAGAGGAAAATGTACAATGTGTGTATATGTCTACAAAACTTAAATTGTCAAGCCATCAGGAGGTAGACTGGGTGTATCTAGTTGTATTACAGGCCAGGGAAGTAGTATGACTGAAGGTTCCCAAAGATTTGCACTTAACTCTCAAGAGCTGTGTCATTGATTTCAGTAGGACAAAACAGAGCCCTTATATACATAGATTATAGCCTAAAACTTGTTTTAGTAGGTATTAAACTGGGTGATCCAAAGGACAACTTTGTCTTTCTGGCATTTGCCAGAGTGGGAAAGAGTATGTCAGGGGAAAAAAAAAAATCACACTACATTTTTCCTGCCACTCATATCTGTTTCCTGAAGTCATCACCAACCATCCTCTGTGCTCACCTCCTCGGTGAGTTCTGTTGCAGTATTTGGGGTCAAGGTGTATCTTTCATATCTATGTATATGAAAAGCACATGTCTGGATCCACAGCAAGTTCACCCTTCCCTTGCCCTGGATCTTTGGATCCGTGCTGGAAAACCCCCATGGAGGTGTAGATTCGGGACAGGGCTGATCCAGGCCTCTCACAGGTCTGTGGACAGGAAGAAGGGGTGAGGGGAAGGCAAATGGGCACCCCCTAAGGATGGAAGAATTGAGAAGATATTAAAGAAAAACCTCAGAGGAAATTTATTCCAGCTAATCCCTGCCATAATTTTCCCCACAGCAAAGCTGATCCAGTCCATAATTTTAATGAGACAGAAGGCAGTTTTATCACTGCTCACTTCTCAGAGGTCTTAGACACTTGCTTTTAATCATATAGTGTATGCTGACATCTGGTGGCATTCAGTAACTAAATCTTGGCTAAACAAGTTTTAGTTTTAAGGAGCCTGCATTCTTATATTCCCTTAGCTGGGTCCAGAAACAGGATTCCTCCCAGACCACTTCAGACTAGCGATTACTCTAACGCACACATATGGGGCCAGTGTGGCCCTGGACCTCTTGCAAAACATGGGCCCTGGCCTCCAGATAAGGAAGGCACCATCAGGCAAGGGACCCCACTATGCTCAAAAGCAGTCATTTCAACACAAAATGGAGCTAATGGCATCTTACCATTGCCCATTCTGAACACAGAGGATCACTGTAGTAAAAAGGAATGATGCCAAACTACCACGGGCTTTAGCAGGAACAGAGCTACACTGAAGTCCTAGGTGGTAACTTCTCCTGTAATTTATTTTAGCTTTATTTCAAATGGGAGAAAAGGAAGTAAACTAGCATGTATGAATGGCAAGTGATATGGACCAAAACTTTGTTTCATGATAAGGGAGAATAAGTAGCATGGAGTCAGCTGTTGTGGTTTAAAAGAGATGCATGATGTAGCTGTTCTATTAAAATTTGGATTAAAATCATGTTTAAATTTCATTTCCTCCAGTCCTTATTCTGCTTTTGATTAGTTTTAAAAGTAGTGGATGCTCTTGTGATTTGAAGATTTTGCATTTTAAATTTTGTGTACACGGTCTGGAATTTTATGTGAAATTGTGGGTTTGATCTTTGACCTCTGTTTACTACAGTCCTGATTTGCCACTAATTTGATAGCAAGCCATAAAGGCCTACTGTAAACAAGCTGCTCACTTTACATAGCTATGTTTGGCTCCTAAATGAAGAAGTATGTACAGAATATACTTTGGGTACTGTAGCCTCCTAAAGAAATAATATAAAACACATCACTGCTTAGCTCTCCAGGTAGCATTTACATTTGGTGAAAATAAGTTGCATGCCTAATAGAGCGAGAAAATGTTGTTCTTATCCATCTTAGATTTGTTTGCTTAAAATTGTTCTTTAAAGTATTTGAGAGCTCAAGCAGTCTCTTTTGAAGTCAGTGGGAACTTTGCCACTGACTTTAAAAGGATCAAGATTAAGCCTAAATTGGTAGAGTCCAAAAAGCAAAAATGAAAATTTCCAAAGTCTACAAATCTCTCACTGATCCACCATCCAGAAAGGAAGGACAAAACCTTTCTCCAAGGTCTGTAATGTACATCTTGATTCCAGGACTCCTGTTTTTCGTACATTTGTAGACTTGAAGATGGAAAGCAACTTCCAGTCAAGACTGTAATCGATAGCATATGGAGTAGTACATACTTACACCATGGGCTTGTAAAGCTGCTTGGGGAAGAGAGATGAAAGCTGCTTACAAAAGTCAACAGACTGTCTGTACACATCTTCCACAAATTGTCCTGCACTAAGACTACATGTTATACCCTGCCTGCAAACCACCCCAGGCAGATGCCCCAGCTCTCAGCTTCAGACCTTCAGTATGGCCTTACACACAGGAACAAACCCAACAAAAGCCTGCCTGTAGACATCTAGCTCAGACACATCTCTGCTCATCCCACACAAGCTTAGTGCTTTTTGCATTAATCTGGCACTAGCAGCCATTTCCTCTGAGTGGTAGGTAAAAGCAAGGTCTTCAGCTTTTTCCTGTATCAACCAGCTGGACCATTCAGCATTGAACTTCCAATCACCTGGGCTCTATCTTCACAGCGCAGAACAAGTGGTGGTGGGAACACCTAGGCACCTTGGAGAAAAGGTTGTTTTCTATTTGACAGAGAAGGAAACCATAACTTCTTTCATTTTCTGGCTTAGAGAGTCTGTGGCCAGAGCCCAGTAGTAAAGGACATAGACTCTGTTCAGCCAAGAATGTGGTTCATCTACAGTGACAAAATGTAAACTCAGAGAAGTGATGGGACATGGGCAAGCAAACACAAAAGGCCCTCCTGCTTCCTCTTCAGACACCCAAGTGCGTTGAGAAGCTGAAATGAATTTACCCTAGTGTCAGATCAAGCTACCCATGGATAACTTCAGGATGCTCAAACAATCAGAGGTAGAAAACAGCATATTGACTCTGTTGGTTTATGTGGTCCCAATATCAGACAACCTGGAGTTCAGGGAGATATATGAACCAAGTCCCATCATACATCATCTGAACCTGAGGTTGACAAAGCACCCATTGCAATCCCTAAAGTCTTGTGACCCAACAGAGGAGCAGCACCTTCTGTTAACAGAGACTCATGCTTGGTCGAAGACTATCAGGTAGAAATATAGTATCAAAGTAAGAGAATCAACAAAATTAAAAACCCACAATACTGTCTTGTGTCTCCACTGCTCAAAAGTAACCAAAACTGTTAAGAGAGTGATGGAAACCACTACAGAAGGTAGATGTCATTTCTCCTGCTGTGTTGCCTCTTCTCTTCTACCACAAAATGACTAGCAATAGAATGGGAGGAATCAGAGGTTGTGACCTTGCAGATTACTCAGTTCAATCAACCTTGAGTTTTTCTAGTAAACCAACTCAAGCAGCTACTGCTCCATCTTCAGAGGTGCTACATCCTGCTATGTGCTACTCAGAGTGAGTGAAATGCTGCTCCTAGGGAGAATCAGTCCCATCCTGATTCTAATGCAGGTCAGCCACCACAGCCAGACACAAACTTTTACTTCTGTTGCCTTTGTCCAGGTGTAAAGACAGAGAAAGTAAAAAACCAGCAATTCATGACACCTTTCTGAAGATACTTCCCCCGAGGTATTTTTTGAGCTACCCCAAATTTCCCATGTTACAATAAGGACAGCAACTGAAAATACACATGCAGAGACTCATGTGCATTCTGAACACGTCCTCAGTGATGTGACCCTGCCTCTGGTTCCAGACCTCTGCTGTGTTGTTTTGCCCACAGAGAACACCTTATATTTCCATGGATTTAAAGTGTCTGTATTCTATTCTGCTTGTCCACCTGGCAGAGGACACCCCTGCTTTGAAGGACCCTCAAAAAACCTCAACTTTGGGCAGAATATTGCAGCACAGTGAGCGCCACTGAAAACTGGAAATGATGTTCTCAGTTAAAACATCCTGCAGATCCCATCTCCTGCTTCTGCTTCCACTTTATGGGACATTTTCTCCAAATATTTAAACATCAGTCCCTTTCTGCCAATCACCCTGGCATCATGTTCAGCCTGAAAGCAGTGACACACATGTATAGGGACGTTCACACCTACTGGTAGCTTTTCTAGTGGAGGATGGTAACTGGGCAGAAATTGTTTCTAAAATACTGTTTACTTTCTTAGTAAGTCTGGCTTGCAATGCAAAGAAAGGTTAAGTTCATCTCAATTACTTTGGGCTCTTATACATGTAAGACAATCAGAGATTTTTAATAAATAAAGGATGCTATAAGAGCCCCTGGTGTGTTTAGATAGAACAGACATGTCTGGATCTAGTGTGGAAGATCAATCCATCACTGTTTAGTCGACTTCGAAGGCAATTCAACAACTCCACACAGACAACATTTCAGAAAACCTGCTCCAAGAGCTTTCTCATGCATGAGAAAACCACAGTCACATTTGTATTTTAGGCAGTGAACTGACAAGAATGAAGTAAAACAACAGCAACTGTCCTCAAGAGATATTTCAGGCTGCTCCTCTCCTCCCACTCCCCTTACACTCCTTTTCAATCTCTTACCAGTTTGTACATTTTTGACAACAGAGAACTGCAGAGGTTGCAGCAGGCTGGTGAGGGTCTTTGCGGCTTTTGGCTACCAAAGACAACTTCCTCAGCCTGGGGAAATGTTGACCTCTTTGCTCTCCATTTTGAGCTGTGGCAGAGGTGACTGTGGGTGAAGGAGACAGAGGAACGCGAGAACTTTCCTCAGCCCCAGAAACCTTTAACAACCAGTTGCTGCTTTTCCTCTTCGCCCTAGGATACGCTATCCAACAAGTGCAAATTGAGGATGACAAATAAGAACATTTGCCTGATGTTTCTGCTAAAATGATCTGCCTTGCAGTAGCTGATGTTGACACTTAAATTGTCAGCAGACTTCTAGTTTAGTGCTCCAGTTAGAAGAATGGGTCCATTCACACTTCCCTCTGAGCTATTGTTTCGACTCTCTCTAGATGGGCAAGTATCACTGCAGTTTACACTTTAAGTTTCACTTTAAAGGGTTGGGTTTTTTTTGAAACCATAACCCAAACTGCCTGGAAACCTTTTCTTTTTTTTTTACATGTAAGCTTAGGCTCTAGAGAATAATCACACAAGGTTGTAAAAATAGTCTGCAGCAATTTTCATAGCTGTGAAATATCGGAGCGGGTTTTTTTCCATTGTACCTATGGCTACATGGCTGCTGCTAGCTCCAGTATTTACAGAGGACTCACTGGAGCTGCAGTTACAGGAACCGGCATTTCAAGTTAGGCCACACACATGAACAAAACATTGCATGTTATAAGACAAGTTTTTGTATTTTGGGGTGTTACATCATCATCTAACTGAAGCACTACCTTGCTACTTCTGTCTTCCCTGTATCACCTGCTGTCTGGAGCCAAGTAACGTCCTTGTGGTTAATGCAGGCACTGGTTGTGTAGTCAAGTAGGAAAGTATTGATTTAACTTCAATTTCATTCCTGTAACAACACGTTCCTTCCATTTTTGAACAAGTTAATCATGCTGAGGGGCTATATCCTCATTTCCCTCTGCTATTGACTTTGCTGCTGCTCATTTCTATCAGGTATCACATGTCCTTGCTTGCTGGAAGCTTAGTCCTCAACCTGCTCTCCTGCATGCTGACTTGTTCTCTTCTGCTTGATGCATCTTGCTGGTGGTAGAACCACCAGTCCCACTGGATCTAAGGAATCAAACCCACTTCTTAAGAGCAGGAGAAACCTCTGGTGTAGCAGGTGCTAGAATAACTGCCTGCTGACCCTTGTTTGCTACATTAATTGGTTAGGACTTGGAACATTTTCAAGCCCAGCTTACCTATAGGATAAGCTAATACAACCCAATAATTCCAAGGTACAGTATGAGCTCTCTGGATTGCGAGCAGCTATCTTGTCCAGAGCCTGAAGATGCAGTGGCTCAACTCCTCCTTTCTGTGCTTCATTCTGCTAAGCTCCTAACTAGCTTGCTCCTTCTCTCCCTTTAAAGGAGCTTTTTAGTTTTGTCTTTCCCAGGAGAGCTTAAGCAATCAGATCAAAACTAGCAGAATGAATGGATAAACAGCCTGGCAACAAAACCTATTGCCTGAAATCTCTTCAAAGAAACTAATTAGGAAATACAAGCAAAGAATACGTGTCAGAAGTAAGATTCATGCAAGTGACTATATGCATATGGGAACAACAACTTATTCTTGCAAACTAGTAGTGAGGAATTAATAATTGACCATTAGATTTAGGCACTGATTTGAAGGAGTTAAATTCCCAGGCTGCCTTTTAAGAGCAGGGTGGGGCAATGGGGAAGTCAGGGAGACAAAAAAAAAAAGGTACCTGAATGCCCTGGGAAGGAGAAGCAAAACCTTCTCTCCAGCTCCCCTTCCTCTCCTATGCTACAAATACTCCCCAGCTGAGGGTGTCCTGGTGTCCACAGGCAGCTGCAGGCCTTGGCTGTACACCCCTGCCTTCAGCAACCCTCTGAGCTGCCTTTCCCACACCAGGAAGCAAGTGCCACGTTGAGGTCCTGCTCACATCTCTTCACAGCCACCGGTCCCTGCTGGTGTGACAGCATATGGCATGGCCAGTGGTGGGTCCTGAGGAGAGGAACATGGGTATCCTTCCTGTTTTGGAGAGGGCATACTGGAACTCATCCTTTGGGGAACTGGGCACTGGGAGCGAGCCCCTCTCTGGCCACTGGTACAGCGCACACAAGGTAAGTGCCCACCATGCAGCACCATGCTGGGGCTTAAGAACAAGTGGGCTTGTGAAAAGTGGGCTTATCATTTCAGCCTCTCTCCACTGTCTTCTGAAGAGCCTCCTTCCAGTGCTTGTTGGCTGCTGACACCTGCTTCCTTGTCACCCTGGCTTCCCTGTGCACGCAGGCCCTTCTGTGTAGGAACCAGGCAGAGAGCTGTGCTGTTCTGGGCTATAGCATAACTGGGCTTTGTCATTGGTGTTTCTGTCAGTGTCAGTACTGACAATGTGTTTGGGCAACCACAAAAGAGAACCAGCCTCCAAGAACTAGCAAGTTGAAGCATCTGCTATCAATAAAAATGAATTGGAGGCTGATGAAACCCTTTACCTTTTCCCTGATTTTTGCTTCACAAACTAGGAGTACTTGTTTTTCACTGCATAAGATGCAAACTGCTTTTTTACCATGCAAAGTATTGGTATAAATTTTGCATGAAATGGCTTGCAACTAACTGTTCTCCTTTCTCTGTGGTGTCCCAGTAGCAGGTTATAGCCTACAGGAGGTCCCAGAAGCTTTCCCTTCTGGATTCTGCATATGGTCTTGGGTAGATACCAAGGTGGCAGGAGGCATTTCTCAGTGTCATGTTCTCAGAGGGAAGGGAACCTATGGTTTCCTGTGCTAGAGTCTCCAGAGCACCTGGACTTCTGGCTGATGACTGGTGGCAATGCTTCCCAAGACCAGAGCTGGGATCTCTTACAGGAAACAAGAGCGTAAAGCCGAGGGTTACTGTGGGTTTGGGAGCTAGGGTCCTAGTGCAGGTCCCAGCTTGCAGAGCTGCTGGAGGAAAACAGCAATGGGGAACTCTCTTGGCAGGAAGACACCCACCTGCACATCACAGTGGGGTTATCAGTTCACTTGAAAAACATCCCAGCCTTGCCCCTGTACTTCTTGGGGTGTTTGTGTGAGGATTGCTGTGTTTTAAGCCTACTAGTTTCTTGGGAAGATCTGAATAATTATCTTGTATTGTTCAGGTATATGCAGGTAAGTCTGATTTTTCTGTGCTGCTACTTGAGTTGAGGCTTTGGAGCAAGTGGTGGGTAGCTACAGGTCATATGTTGTTGCCAACCTTCATTTTCTGAAAAGTTAAATTCTTCTGTGTTCCCCCATTTTCACATTTTTTGAAGCATCAGAAACGGGTTATTCCCTGCATTCCTGGCTGTGCTGGCTGGGATTCAGTGGATCAGCCCAGTTTCAGGCCTTCACAGGGGCCCTTTCCCTTCCCCTTTTCTTGAGGCCATTTCATCCTCTTGATTTTGCTTGAAGAGGAGCTCTTTGTTTCTGCCTCTACAGAAGACCAAAACTGCACCAGCTCCCATCTGCCTGGAACCCCCCAGATATCCACATGGGATCAGCAAATCTGACACATGCATGAGGCACTAGAATAAGCCTTAAACAATATCTCTAAACACACAGCTCCCCGAAAGAAGCTAAAGAGTCTGTGACCACATGGCTATGTAGTATAATGCCTCTTTGTGATGACATGACCTTTCTTTGTTGGTTTATTTGTCTGGTGGGGTTACTCTCCTGCCAGGTCCCTGATCAGGCTAATTGGTGCTAGCTGTTGGCATGAGGATAGAAAGGTGAATGCATGGTCCTGGGGGAAAAAAGGACTTCTTGGCATCAGTGTGGATGACATGCTTCCACAGCCTTCCCTGTCTCAACACTGCACCATGTGTCATGGGACATGATGCAGGCAAATCTGATGAAATATGCACTTACTTACTTGAATTATTTCCTGACAAGCTAGTATTATTGTAATATTTTGGGGTCGGCTGGAGTAATGAATGTAAGAAGCCACATATGGATTTTGCTTAAGAGAAAGTGTATGTAATTGCTTCAGTTTAATCCTTTTTTACTTCCCCTAGAACTTCTCAAAGGTTGTTTAGTTCCAATATTGTTGTTTACAGACAAAAAGATCTTGCAAGATCAGTTGAGATTTCATGATCTACACTGTTACTCCTGGTCTGACTTTGTGTCAAAGAAGGGGAATACTGCTGGGTGAGAATAGTCAGTGAAAGCTTAGGTGTAATTCTGCTCCTGTAACTCAGTATTTCACACAGCTGTTGTGTGTGGTCACTCTGTGGAGTTGTTCAAGTGTGGAAGCTGAGCTGGAAATTCATTTAACTTCTGCTTCGTTTTCTTCCTTTGCCTGTCTCTTAATAAATCTGGAGTTATTATTGGCTGCCCAGACACTCACCTCAGGAGGTTGTTTTATTTTGTAGGTTGTGGTAATAAATCATTTTGGCTCTATATTTGAGGTTTAAAATGTTGACAGCTCCTTCAGATGGATCTGTGGCCTCTTGTCCTGTGACAATATATCACAGCCTGTCACAGGCCATACATGCAGGTGACAAGTCTGTGCAGCCAGAAAACCTGATCCTTAGGGTGATCTAATCAGTGGGCAGTGGTGGCTGCTGTCAGGTACGATCCATCTCCTGAGAGAAGTTCCATCTCCTGAGAGCCCAGGAACAGGCAATTCCTAAATGTTGGAAGTCAAAATACAAGAGAGACATGAAGTTGCTGGAGAGTGTCTAGAGGAGGGCAACAAAGATGGTTAGGGGCTTGGAGGGGAAGACACATGAAGAAAGGCTGAAATCACTTGGCCTGTTCAGTCTGGAGAAGAGAAGACTGAGGGGGATCTCATAGCAGTTTATAAGCTCCTCAGCAGAGAGGGAGGAGTGGGGGCTAAGCTCTTCTCTTTATTGCACACTGATAGGACATGGGGGAATGGTATGAAGTTGTCCTGGGGGAAATTCAGGCTGGATGTTAGATAAATTTTTTCACCCCGAGGGTGGTGGAGCATTGGAACAGGCTCCCCAGGGAGGTGGTCATGGCTCCAAATCTCGTGGAGTTTAAGAGACACTTGGACAATGCCCTTAGTCACCTCATGTGACCTTAGGGTTTTTGTCCTGTGCCTAATGGGAGTTGGACTTGGTGATCCTTGTGGGTCCCTTCCAACTCGGGTTGTTCTATGATTCTATGATTTGATTTTTTTTTTCTTTTTATGATTAAGATAACAGTGAGTTTAACAGAAACTTTGTAATTATGCTGATCTGTTTTAAGAGATTTGAGAATGTTGATTTGGAAATTCCTAGGCAATAAGGAATATTAGAGTTCTTGTCATCTGTCAGAAAGAGGGAGTGCAGAAGACAAATACAAGGAAACTTGAGTTACAAGCTACACATATCCAACCCAGTGCAAAAATTAGTTTTGCTTTGCACTGCTTCAAAATAATATTTTACAGAAAGGCTGGGGGCATAGTGCAGACCTTGTCTGATATCTAGCTCAGCCACTGACTATAGGACTTAAAACATAGTCACTGCTCTTCAGCACAGTGATCCAGAGCAGCAGAATCAGACATCTACTGGAGCCAGCAGAACAGGGTGAGTGCTTCTCTTCCCATAGTCAGCACTGAGTATGAAAGACCAGGCAAGGAATGAGTCTGAATCCCTACCCTGCTTTGGAGATGTCTGGCTTAGTGCCGCACTTTCCCCTCCCTGCTGTCTAGATATAGCACATTGCTGCCACACAAAGAGCTGGGGTTGTGCCCATCGTGAATCTGTGCTTCTTTGGCTTTGTTTGCCCATAGTGCTCAGTTGACTCCTGGATAAGGCAGTTTGCCTGGTTAAACTGACAGGAAAATACTCACTGATAGGATCTTTTAAATAAAATTTGCCCTTCCCATAAAAGCTCACCTGTTATACTGTGGCTCCTTAAGAACTTGTGACTCAAAGAAGACTATTGCTCTTTGAGGATGAAATGTCATCTTTCTTTTCTTGTGCTCTTGAAGTCTGATTTGAGCATAGTCAAGATGGCTGAATCTTATTCTTGCATGTCTCCAACAGTCTGCTACATCTTATTAAATCCTGTTTGAAGGAATCAAAAGAATCCAAATGATTTAAGTAGAAATTTGACCAAACTCAAATTTCTACTTAAATCATTTGGATTCTTTTGTGGTCAATGGCTCCTTGTCTAGGTGGAGATCAGTGACAAGTGGTGTCCCTCAGGGCTCTGTCTTGGGACTGCTGCTCTTCAACATCTTCATTAATGACCTAGACATGGGTGTCGAGTGTACCCTCAGAAAGTTTGCAGATGACACGAAGCTGAGTGATGTGGTTGATATGCCAGAAAGGCAGGATTCCATCCAGAGGGACCTGGATAAACTCAAAGAGTGGGCGCATGAGAATAAAATGAAGTTTAATAAGTCAAAGTGTAAGGTCCTGCATCTGGGTAGGAGTAATCCTAGATACGAATACAGACTGGGTGAGGAACTCATTGAGAGCAGCCCTGCAGAGNACCTGGTCTAGTGATTGGCATCCCTGCCCATAGCAGGGGGGTTGGAACTAGATGATCTTTAAGGTCCCTACCAACCTGGCTATTCTATTATTCTATGATTCTATGAAGCTCAAAACCCAGGTTTTAGAAAGATGAGCAAACAGCAAATTGTGCAATTCAGTCATAAGGGAGGTGAGGACCTTTGACTGGCCTAGTTACTGGAGGTTGTGATTATTAGATTTTGGAGTTTTGGTGTCATGTATAAACTGTTATGGTCCTGTTTATAATGTCACCACAGATTGTCCTAGAAGAATTACATTTGTTATTGAGAACAGTTGGGAGATACACTTTCCATTCTGTGACTAATCTGGACTTTGAAACATACTGCCAGCAGCTTCAAAAGGCAGCCAGTTGGTGTGCAAACCAACGCCAGGCCTGGAGCAGAGATCTCAAGAAATGTGGCAGTTGATATTTGCAGAGTGTGCTCAAAAGCAAATAGTCAATATCAAACTAAACAGATGTGGAGTTCTTGAGTTGAAGTTATACCAGTGTAACTCCATTCTCCTCCATGATGTCCATGGTTGATTTATGTCGTCTAGGCTAGACGCTTTGGCCTTGTTTTGTGATATGAACTGTTTTGCCCATAATGGGGAAATGAAGAGAGATTATGGAACTGTGATAGAGAGATATCACAGGACCTTCGACAGTTAACTCTTGGATGAGGCATGAACTGACTGTCCGGCTATATTCCCCTTCATATCCTGCTGTATTCTGCAGAAACAACCCTGTGACTCTGAGGTCTATCATGAATGCAAGGTGTATGAGTGCAAGGTTTGGGGGAAATCCCTCTATGTGTGGAAGAAATGACTCACAACAAAGCAAATGTTGGCTCCTTGGATAGGGCTTCTTCATGCTGGTTGAAGGGAAGTAGTAACATAGGAGCATACATCCTCTTGTGGACAAGCCTAGCTCTTGCTGACATTTAATCCCCTAGAACCAAATCAGCTTCATGAGCACTAAAATCTCCACCAGAGTCTTAGCTAACGTGTCCAATGGCTTAACTGTCGTCCTTCTCAAAACAAAGTCATTTAGCCAGCTGATATGGGTTGCACTAGAAGCCTTTTTTTTTCTTTTTTTTTTTTTTTAAATTAGCCAAGGATATCTCCAATGTAAAGAAGTTCCTGTGAAAAACCATCAAAAATGGGGATTACGTACATAATAGACTTAATCCCAGGTACCTGACTCTCAATTAAAACCTAGTTTAATTTTTCGGGGGCTCCAGCTTAGAAGTAAATAGATTGTGACTCCGTTTACTTTGCTTTATGGCTCTAATGTAATATATCTTAATGTTTCTCTTCCATTGTGGTTTTTTTATTGGTTTGTTTTTTTTCTTCTGCTTTGGAACTGTCACAAGGTTCTTGTACTTGTTGGCTTCTAATGACATTAATCTCTTTCCTTTGTTTCTCTCTCTTTCCATGATGATCTTTCACTCTCTAAAGTGACTAAAGCACCATGAATATTATCACTCAATGCCTGTGTTATCATGCAGCAATGACTCAGTCATTATGTCAAGATGACAGAGAGCAAAGCTCGTAGTGCCTGTAGAAGATTCAGTCAAACACATAATAGCAACTTTCATCTAATCAAGACTCTAGCTCCATCTCCTTATTATTCTACTAGTTTTGGCCAGAATTTTCTTCACAGTAACTTGTATGGTGCTATGTTTTGGTGTTGAGGTGTTTTTTGTTTCTCCTACCACTCTACCAGCATACTTGCTCGGGGTGCACAAGTAGTTGGGAGAGGACACAGCTGGGACAGCTGACCCCAACTGACCAAAGGCTGATGCCATACTGTATGACATCATGCTCAGCAAAAAAAGCTGGGGCAAGAAGGAGGAAGGAGGGACTTTGACTTATGGCTTTTGTCTTCCCAAGTAACTGTTATGTGTGATGGAGCCCTGCTTTCTTGGAAGTGGCTGAACACCTGCTGATGGGAAGTAGCGGATTAATTCTTTAGTCTGCTTTACTTGTGCATGCAGCTTTTGCTCTACCTATTAAACTGCCTTTATTTCAACCTATGAGTTTTTGCCCCTTTACTCTCCTGAGTTTCCCTCCTCTTACTGGAGGGAGTGAGCGAGTGGCTGTGTGGGGCTGAGCCACACAACTACTGTGGTTTAACTTGGGTTAAACCACAATAACTATAGATCAGAGGCTGCAATGACAAACTAAAGAGCAATGCATCACTTACAAAAGCATAGAGATGGTAGCATCTGACTCACAAGAAGAGTGGTCAATTCTCCTTCACTTTTCTGTTTTCTGCAGCAGAAGGCATTTATGTAGTAGATATTTTGGATTCTTGTGTACTAGACACCTACTTGTTATGTTAGCACCCACTGTGAACTGCAAAGTGGTAACCAATACTTTAAACCAGGTTATAGTTCAATGAAAAAATTTAAAATGCACAACTGAAATGTGTCAGAGGGAGACAGCTTGGAAAACATGAGCCTGTTGCCTGCATGTCAGACAACTGCAAGAAACTTGCACGTGAGGTAATTTTTTTAAAGATTTTGTTATCCCCAGATTATCTCCAATTATGACCAGAAGTATCTGTAAATTAAAAGCATCTAGCTGTGTGTTTGTGTGTATATGTGCCCATATAGATACACGTGAATATTTCAGGGAGTGCAGGACTACTTGCTTTGAAATCATCACTGACAATCTAGCAGTTGTTTATATTTAAATGAGTAATGTTGCTAACCAGAAGGTTCTGCCTTCTGGAGTCCAGTCTCTTTGTTTTTTTAGGCACTATCTGTAAATGATTAACACTCTCTGTAGAAATGAAGCTAGGAGAGCCAAGTGTGTGAGGTGCAGGAAGGAAAGCAAGGAACTAATGTACAGCACCTCTCCTCTGCAGGAACAGTGGATCGGGAGGGCCTTTGCGCTGCCCATTACTTGATTTTTATATCAAGTAACTCTTTTAACATTCTAAATGATAGCAGATCTTTTCTTTTTCCTCCTCTGCTGTTGTTACTCCTGTTGTAGACTGCTCTGATATACAACTGGCTTGAAAGTGTCCTCATTTGCAGCCTATGTTTATCCCTGGCCCACAGGTGTGACACTGGTGTCTCACTCCCCAAAACTGAGCATGTTCCCTTGGGTTGTGATGTGGAGAAGTGTTTTCTGTGCACACCAAAGGAAGAGTTAGTTATAACTAAGAGAGGAGATAGGATGGGAGACAAGCCTGCCTTTGTTGGAAAGTGATTCTGGAGAGATATGTGTTGGAAGAGGCATGTCATTCCTTTCATGATCTCCTCTCAGCTGGTAAAGGAAGATCTTTGTACAGAAGTTCATTTTAGGGTTTGGTAAATAACGTGTTACTGCTGGCTACATTTCTGTCAAGGTTTTGTGTATCTTATTTAAGCAGAATCAGAACTAGCTCCAGCAAGATTGGCACTACAGTAACAAGAGGCAATGAGCTAGCTGTGCTTAGTTTGGAAGCATATTCGTGTNCCCTAGTGCAGGCTCGAGGGTGCTATCTGCTATCCTCTTTTTATCAGCGCGCTTGGAAAAGGCGCTGAGGAGGAGCGTGGATGGAGCCCTCCCTGGAGCTTCGTTCACAAAGCCTAGCCACGACGACGACAAAATGAACAATCTCTCTGAGGGTACTGTCTGTGCCTTGTCCTGCAATCTGATATAGCACTTAACAGCACTAATTACTCAGTTGTTCAGATAACTCCCTTTTGAGCTTGCCTGTCTTTCTCAGCACAGGCAGAGCTAGTTTTGTCTTACAGGGCATGAAATGGTATGCTCCAGCTCCCCATAAACCTTATGTCCCCTCATCAGCTCTTGATTTAGGCATCCAGGGAGCCAGATGAAGCAGGAAAAGCACCAGCACAGCCAGAAAGCCAGCTCCAGTGAGCAATAAAGGAGTGTCCCCAAGCCAATGGGCTGTTTTGTGGAGGACATCGGTCAGGCAATGCTGGCTTGCTTCCTTGTTTCTCCCGAGGGACCTGGAAACTGGCAAAAATTTATAATCCTATTCTTGCTCTTCTTGGTATATAATTTCTATGGTTGCCATGGAGATGTTATGTGGTGGTCCTTGAAAAAAAATCTCTCTATTAAGATATTATCCAACTATGATTGAAATTTTTAGAGCCTCTGTTGTCTATTCATTAGCGAGGTTTTTATTTGCAATCTAACAGGCAGTATTAAAGGCATGAAATTATCTTTGATTATGTAGGCAATTATCCCAGGTCATTCAACTGAGGAACACTGTAAAAATCTGTTCTGCCCCTTTTCCATTTTCTGATTTATTTCTAATTTTAAGTTTTGTCTCCTGATAATAAAAAAATTGAAATTTACTCTTCAAGAACAGCCACTTACTCCTCAAAATGCTTCTTAACAATATAGCGGATGGATATGTTTGTGTATGATCTTAGTGAGCATATGAAAAATTGCTGTGGTATATTTCACAATATTCTTTGCCTCAGTTCATTATCTATAATGGACATTAAATTAGTCATAGTGATGAATATAAATAAGATCTCCTGAAAATTATTAAAGCATGGATATGAATAGAAGGGTCCCACTTCTGTAGTTGCTTTATCCTTTCAAGTTCCCACAGCTTTTCACAACATCAGGCTGTCCTTCCAGCCTTTACAGTTTGTCTCTTTTCTGGAAAAGATATATTTTAAATTTGTGAGGTAGTGAAAGGTAAAACCTAGTAAAGGCAAGCAAGCTGTAATATTCATGAGATAGGAAATTTATCTACTGTGATCTAGAATCCAGCCTGGTGACCTGTGTAAAACATGCAAACTCTCCTGCCTTCCCTCAAATTTATCCTGATTAGTTACCAGTCTCCTTTCTCCTTCTCTTCCTAACAAAGATGTTGCCAAATGTTTTAATTCTCACCTTCTTATATATTGAAAAGTGTCCTTTTTCTTTTATGTCACAATGAACAATTCAAACATATTTTCATGACCTGTACCAACACTGGTAGTTGCCCTTTCATTTCAGCTGTCCTTCAGTACTCCATATGGGCCTGAGCCCATATATGAGTGTATGAAATTCATTATGAAAACCATTGAAACAAGGACCTTGTTTTCTTTATATATCTAAAGTATTGAGTATAGGCAGAGCTCTGTGAAAAATAACAGCTTGAAGATAAGCCTTTCCTAATTCTACATGGTGGCTCTTTGAGAAACATGGGTTTTGTTAAGGGCTCTGAATTCCCCTTGCTTCAGAGTTAAACTCAGAACTGGAAGTTTAGAAGGCATTTTGCTTCCTCCTTTTCCCTCCATTTTTTTTTTTTTAATGAGGTCTACTGAGATCTGACAAAATTCTAATTACTGGAAATTATGTGTGGTTTTTGAAGCAGTTTATGTCATTAGACTTGTTGGGAACACCTTTAGATCACAAATAAATGCATAAATAAAAAAATATAGGAGTAAGAGTTTAACTAGCCTCTATGTGTGAGCTAACAACACATATTTGAAGTGGGTTTTTTTCTGCTCATCAGTTCAAACATAGGCAGAGCAAATTTACATATATAATGACCATACACCTTTTAATCAATGCAAACTATGTTAAATCTTTCTAAATTTTCATTTCACAGGCCTGGCAACTACATTTTAATGTGCATTAGGAGAACATATATGTAATACAGATGAGTTGCATCTCGCTGTTCTCATGGTATAACTGAGTCTCCAATGCAAGTTTTTGTCTGCAGGGGATACATTTATTAGAATTAGTGCCAAAGATTTAGATTTCAGACTGGCTTTCATTTGCCATAAAATCCTTGATTTTCTTTGACAATAACATGAGACCTTGTGTGTAGAATGCCCTTTTAAAGCATTGCCAGACTGATGTGAAAAATTGTCAGGGTAAATAAGCATCAGGTTCTGCATGGGTGCTTGAAGCAGGACCAGAGGCAGCAATACACCTTTCTGCTTATAGAACATAAGCCTGAGGAGGAAAGACTGAGGGATCTGGGCCTGTTTAGCCTGGGAAAGAGAAGGTTGAGGGGAGACCTCATGGCTCTCTAGAACTACCTGAAGGGAGGTTGTAGAGAGGCAGGGACTGGTCTGTTCTCCCTGGTGGAGAGTGATAGGACAAGGGGAAATGGATGGAAATTGTGCCAGGGGAGGTTCAGGCTAGACATTAGGAGGAATTTCTTTGCTGCAAGGGTTGTCAGCCATTGGAACAGGCTGCCCAGGGAGGTGCTTGAGTCCCCATCCCTGGAGGTGTTTAACAGACAGGTAGATGTGGCATTGGAAGGCATCATTTAATAGGTTGCTAGGGCTAGGACAAAGGCTGCACTGATGAGCTTCAAGGTCTCTTCCAGCTGTACCTGTTCGATGATTCTATGATTCTCATTTAGTTTGAATAGCTGTATGTTGCCACTTCACTTAGCAAATGGATGCCCACTGACTGATGGATCCTTCAAACCTCCCTTCCCCACACCTGGGCTTCTGCAAGAGCCTCACACAACTGGGATGGGGGATGCCAGGTGAGTGTGGAGGGTGCCTGCTCAAGACAAATTTTCTAGTTCTTGAACTCATTCCCCCAATAATCCCCTATGCAGGTCACTGCCACCACTGGCAAATGGGGCAGGGTCCCCATTGCTGTGGCTTGTGAATTTTGATCCACATTTGGTGTTAAACATTGGCAGGTGGATTATAAAGAATGTAATGCCAATGGAGTACCTTTTGGGATGGCTATTTCAAACCTGGAGTGGTGCCTTCCCAGCCTCACCAATAGTTGTGCTAACGCAGCGAGGAAATGGCAGGGTCAGAGGAAGGCATTACTCAAGCCATCTTTGCCACCAAGGAAAATGTCAGCGGATCCACTGCCTCAGTTCATGGACTGTGTGCTTGTGGGCTATCTAGAAAGGATCACAAAGCTGGAAAGTCACTTTCATGGCTTATTACAAACCATAATAAGGTGAAGGAAAAAATTCTGTGGTTTTTTTTACTTTCTGGAAAACTTCAGGGCAGGATGTTTCTGTCACAAGCCTCATGCATTTGGAAGCCCTGGAAGAATGCAGCAACAGTTTGAAATCTGGAGTCCAGCAAAATGGTCTGTACATTTGCATTTTATGCCAACAATTTTGAATATTTAAGGCTTTTTCTTATAAACTGAAGTCTTTAGTATGCTGAAGTAGCACCATGGCATGGCTCTGAAGTTGTCTGTAACTGAATTCCCTCACAGAAGTTTTTCTCAAGACTTACATGTAGGAAGTCCTGCAGTGCTGTGGATGGTATCACAACTGGAAACTCTTTGTTCAAATAATATCATGGTTTTACTTACAAAACTGGCTGTTCCACCACTACTCTTACTCTAAAGGATGTTTAGTGGCAGACAGAATAAATAATGAAGATTGCAACAGGAGGATTTTGGTGGCCTTCAGGGCAACACAGCAAAAATTTTTGTTTGATAGGGTGATCTGCCTTCTGTTGCAGGCCATCTTTCATTCACACATGGGTTTATAGGCCTGAGATATGGTATTCTATTTTTTCTCTCATTTTTTGATTGCTGCTGCATGAGATAGCTCTTGTGCATTAGAAATTGCCTGCTGATTTAAGATGCACTCTGATCTCTGAATTTTACAATCTAGTTTTCCTCTTTACTGCATTTTTGTTCTCTGTTATTTTCTTTAACATTGGCACGTCTGAGTATGATCTGATTTTGCACATTTTTTCAGATGACGGAGCACATAACCTCATCCTCTGCACACCAGATGCATGCAAGTTTTACCTGCAGAGCTGGATAGACTCTCCTTTGGGCTGGTACAAGTCATGTTTCTTCACTGGAAACACAGGGGTGCTGGTTGCCTCCTGAGTCCTGCACAGTGTCTGTGACTCTTGGCTGAAAGCTGGGAGTAGGTAGCTGCAAGGAGTTATCCAGAGATGCAGCCATAAGGCTAGGATAAGAAGATGAAATGAAAAGAGCTGCAGAGAGATTGGATTCTCTTTTTTCTATTCCCTGTTGTCTCTTTTTTTCTTAAACCCTTCATGATGAGGTTGACAAGGCCACTTCTCCACCCCCTCACAAGGGAGCATGCTGTAATTTTTAAAGAATAAGTCTTTGGGAGCAAGAAGACAGTTTTGATTTAATTGCTATTTTATTGAAGCTGCTGTGTGTGCAGGATGATGAGGGAGTGTAGTGATCCACCTGTGAAGTGGTCAAACTTTATGCAAGATCAGTGCTCAGGATTTCATGCTACAGCATCAAAGCTTCAAGAAGGAAAACCCATCCCCTCTGCTGCTGTGGAGCCCTGGGTGCAGACCATTTGGCAACATTTCCCCAGTGTGGAAGGAGGTTGCAAGGCTGCTTGTGTCTGTTTAACAGTTAGTGCCTAATGTCAGCAGAGATATCTGTGCCAAGGTGTGTGAGATGTCTTGTCACACACTCCTCACTGCTTCTTATTGAATGCTTCTTCTACAAAGGCTGTGGCCTTGGCGCTGCCATACTGAGCACAGAGGCTGTGTAAGCAAAGGGAGACTGAGCACAGAGGCTGTGTAAGCAAAGGGAGCCCTCTCACCTCCTGTATTCCCCTCTCTGCTTCCCCTTGTACCTGTCAGTCACATCTTGGTGACACCTTGCAGTCGGCCAAGCATTTCACCCAAAACAATTCCTTTATCTGCTTCTCCTTCTGAGTCTAAGCCACAACAGAAATGCATGGACTGGAGACAGCTGGATTCAGCTGTGTCCCTTAAATGAGGATATTATCATTCATAAGGCTGTTGTTTGTTCACACTTTGGGGATGCTCTTTCCTAGCCTGGGAATTATCTAGCTACAACAATGATCCCTCCTTGAGCCTCCTGGACCACATGTTCCTCTTACAAAATACTAAGGGGCAGGCAACAGTCTCTGTGGCTGGTGGGCACTGCCTCTTCATAGGTGCCCAGGGACCTTCTTGGAGAAGAGTCATGAGAGCTGAGGCTGTGAGCACTGAGTTGGATGCTGCTTTAGAGCTTGCAAGCAATAGTTATTCTGGCTTATGTTACCATGACCTTGTTAATAAAACTCACTGATAGTATGTTTATCTTCTCTACAACCTAATGGGGCTCCTCACAGCATTATGCCAGTGACCTTGAATGGCTCTTGAATACACTTATGACAAAAGTATAAAGTGTTGCAAGATTCTGGAAGTAGACATGGAGCTCGACTGTGTACCTGTTATTTGAGTTTGCTGAAATGGCATGTTGAAATGACTGCTTTCCAAAAGAAGGAATCCTGCTTGAATGTCTGTAATTTCTCAGCTTCACAGAAAGTTTGCAAGTCTAACTGAACATTAGGCCGATTAAAAAATAATATGATGAAATAACAAAATATATTAAAGAAACTTTTAGGAGGCCTACATTCCTGAGTGCTATTTGTGTTCCAATAGGAAGGGTTTAATTGCTGCTCTTTTTCTTTCTGAGTTATGTAACAAAACAGGTCCTTCTTTTAGGCAAAGAAGAATACCTGTGTGTAGTGTTCAACTGAGACCTGTCTAGTTTTTTGTTTGTGGGATTTAAGAAGGTGTTCTAGTGAAGGACAGCAAAACCACCTTCTGCACTGGGATGCCCAGGCACAGTCTGAAAATCCCTTGTGGTCTCCTGTGGCCCCTGGTGCCATAACTGTGCCCACAGCAGAGGGAGCATTAAACTCATTGCCCACGGGAAAGTGTGGGCAGTGATACCCATGTTCCTAGAATCCTTGGATGGGTAGGATGAGCTCATTAGCCTTCTGGCAGTCAGCCTAGGAGAAGGACAACTCTGATTCCAAACCCGGGCAGATGGAGCTCATTTAGCCCTGTAAGGCCTTCCATCTAAGAGGTTAAACCTCCATCCTAAGGACTTGGCTGCCAGCATCCTAGCTTGCTAGGCCCTGGCAGATGAACCTTAGGACTAAAGGGTGGGTCCAGCTCTGCGCATGCTGTGTCTCACCTAAAAAAAATCCCTAGTGCAGGCTCGAGGGTGCTATCTGCTATCCTCTTTTTATCAGTGTGCTTGGAAAAGGCACTGAGGAGGAGCGTGGGTGGAGCCCTCCCGGGAGCTTCGTTCGTGAAGCCTAGCCACGAGGACAGGGATGCCCTTTCCATTCCCAGTTGCTTACTGCTGAAGCACTAGTCAACTGTACAGAGAGAGCTGTTATCCATTTACTCCGTGCAGTATGAACTCAGTAACTGGACATTGCAATAATTTGGTTTTGTTTGGGTTACAATGTGCTATCAAAAAAACACTGCTACGTTGTTCTTATTAAACTAATAAGTATTATTTTATTTCTTTGTTTTGTGGTCTTGCAGACTCAGCTCCTAGGAGTTTTACTTGCTGCTGCTTCAAATTTTCTGATTAGTGTTTCTTTGAATATACAGGTATGAAATGATTTCTCTTTATTTGGAGTTGTTTATATTTAGCAAGTAAATGATGTTACAATTTGTCCTTATAATGAAGATCAAAATAGAAATTTTGCTGCATTTAGTAAATGTTCCCTCTCCTTCACTGTGGTTTAACAGTGCCCTGCTCTAGTTGTTGGCAGTAAGAGAGCTCTTAACCTCTTCTGTCCTGGTATTCTCACATGGGAACAGAACAAAAATTTGTAACTCCTCCCTCTCCCTGTAAAGTGCCATAAGGAAATACCAACTGTGACTTGCTCATGCTCCCACTGGACATCTCTTGAACCTGTCTCAGAGTGTCCAAATCTAAAATGCAATTGACCACAAGGTCTTAGGCACTGGTTAATGAAGTGATTAATGTAATTAAATGCCTAGACATAGTTTTTTGCAATATTGGGCCCCAAACCAACTTTGACCAATTTAGCTCTCCTTCTCTAATTAAGGTGAAATAATCTGAATGAATATTATTTTAAATCATAAAAGCAATGGGAAGTGCTGACCTTACAATTATTTTGAAGGGTTGTAGGATGAGATTTAAAAAATCCTTTCTGCATTACTAATTAGAATACATAATTAGAAGAAAGATAAATAATCTGTTATAATCTGTATCTTGTAAACTACATGATATTTTTAGGTCTTCAAACAGAAGTTTTTAAAGCACAGAAGACATTGTTCTGTCAGTTGTCCAGGAAAAGTATTTTGCTGGCTTGTATTTTATGAGTTGTATATGTCTCATATAAAGCTACTTCTTGTTTTTTCTGTAAAGTGTGAAACAAAAAGCTATAGAATATGAGATTGCTATAATAGTGGAAGGTTCTTCAATGATTCCCTTCTATTTTAAGTATCTCTATTTGGAGAATCCCATAGAGAGAAATCTGTTCAGCCAGAGAAGGCAGGCAGGTTGAGATGACTGCTGCCTCTCCAATATGAGTTCCAACATGCTGATGGTGACAGTACAAGGACAGACTCTGCTTCAATGGAAAAATCCCTACTGGTGAAATGGGAATTCAGTCTAGCTCATAATAATGGAATTGTTCAGACTTCTTATCCTTTGTCTGCTGAGGGCACTGAGTGACAATGTGGATGCTTTGGCAGGGGATGCTACTGAGGCCTGCAGAAAGACTTCTATTGACTTGTAATCACTAAGAGAACTTCCTGCATTTGAACTATCTTCCAGCTTTTAAAATGTCGTTTGGGAAAACTGAATAGCTCTGCATTGCCCTTTGACAGACAGTAAAACTTTTATTTATCCTTTAGGTTTTTCTCCATTATGTAACATTATCTTATAAATATGCGTGATGACTTTTCCTCCATCTGAATGTTTGTTTTCACACTGCTATTAAAAGAACAGGGCAAATTTATCATTTTCTCTCCCTTTTGCACCATGCAGTCAGTTATCCTTCATCTCCCCCTTCTAGCTGGTTGTCAGCTAAAGAACAGCCCACCATTTGCAGTGTATTTCAGCTGGATGATAAGCTGTCTCCAAGTAAATACCATCTACACATATTACTATGCAAAGAAGGCAGACATCTCAAGAAAGAATGCTATAGGGGAGCCACTGAGCTCACCCTTCTGTCTCTGTGGCACATCTTTTCACTCACATTGTGCCCTCAAGAGCTTTTCCTACAAGAATCTGGGGAGAAACCAGAGCTCAGGATTCAGTTAACACTTTGTCCTATTTGATTTTCAGCAGAAACATGGATTCCTGATTTGAATGTGATTGAGTGCTGCCTTTTTCAATTTGAAATTGTATTTCTGGTGAGGATGTGTATCATGGAGTAGGAACACCATGCTGTCTGCTTCCATTCTCTTAGCTTGTTGCCACAGTTCTGATTTTGCCCCATCTCCTGCCTTCAAGCATTTCTAGATTCACAACACCACTGCTGAAGTTTGCTTTGAGAGAAGAACAGAGCTATGCAGTGACAGCTAGGAAGCACTACCTAGATTCACTTAATATTTTTCAGGTTTATTCTGAGGTCTAATTTTTTAGTCATTTCCACCACGGCTGAGAAATCACGTATCTGAAGCAGCACCAAGGTAACACAAAGCAGTGTGTCTGCAGCAACAAGCTCAAAGCCATGTTTAAAAAGAAAACCTTAACACACCTGAAATTTGAAGTTGACAGCCCCCTTAATTATTCTGCTTTTGTCAGACTAAAGAACACAATGGAAGCCTTTCTATTCATGCCTGTTCCTAATAATTAATTTTCTAGAAATGCGCTCATCTCCGACTGGCTTGCCAAAGAGAGCCGAAGCCCTACTGCACGAGCAAGCTCTGGTGGTGTGGCATTACCCTCCTGGGCCTTGGAGAGGTGGGCAATTTCACAGCCTATGGATTTGCCCCCATTGCCCTTGTTGCTCCACTGGGATGTGTATCTATCCTAGGTGAGACAGTTTGCCATTTCTTGCTTGGGTACATACTTTAACTGAACGCTTGTTTGTGACAAGAGNGGTTGCAGTACTCAAGGTGAGGCCTCCCCAAAGCTGAGTAAAGGGGCAGGATCACCTCCCTGCTCCTGCTGCCAACACTGTTCCTGATACAGGACTAGTACTACAGGAACTGCAGCAGGAACTCAAGGGGAAAATGTCAGTCTTGTGGTTTGAATTCAAAAGAAATTATTCATATAATTCCATGAGCTGATAGTTTAACACAAACTCTGTTTAACTCGGAGACTCTTGTGATATCTTTCTTCTTTCATACTTTCACCTTTTGCATCACTTTGTGCTCTGCTAGTTCCTGCCAGTTGGTCCCTCAGTACTGTAGCAGTGTTGCTGGCTTTGCAAGCCCTGAAAGCAGGAGGGTGGCATGCTGCTGACTGCACAGACCTGTGGTCTGATGGGTCCCTAAAATGTATTTTCTATGTTACATCACACCAAGTGGTTTCTGCTGCCTGTCCCCTGCCCATCACTATGATTCATGTTGACATAGGCAAACTTGCCTATCTGTAGAGTGTGAAAAAAAGGGCCTAGAAATTTCCTGAAATGTTAACTTTCTTTGTGGACATTATCAAAGTTGTTCATTTGTTCCTTCATGTACAGATTAATTGGACTTTAGCAGAAGTCCTATCATTAGGATTCATTCAATATGATCTTCCTCTTTACCTCATTTTTTTTTGTAATTAAGATACAGGTGTAAGATGTCTGTTTCTTTAATAAAGAAACACACATTTTAAAATATGTTATCGTGTTGTCCTAATGCAAAGCAGAGTGGACAGGGCAATGTTGTACAGAGGCTGTAAAATCAGAATTACAGGCTGCAGCTGTATCCCTCAATCAAATTGCTTCATATCCACAGTTGAAACATTCAGGGCTGAGATATCAGCCTTGCATATGCTGGAGCTCATTAGCTTGCTATTGGCAAGTGATAACATTTCATTGTCTCTCTCTCTAGCTACAAATTTCAAGTTTCACGCTTGGAAGTGACATTGCAATGAGTGATTCTGCCTGGGAAGGTAGAAAAGATGAATTATCTTCCCAGTGGACTGCCTGGCTTTAGTAGAAGGAGGCAACCAGCAATATGTGGTTGCAATTTAGCAAGGCAACCAGCGATATGTGGTTGCAATTTAGCAAAGAGATAGTGGGGGAAGAAAACTACAGGCAATTTACTGTAACCTTTAATGTTAAACTACTGCTGAATTTTGGAGAACGAGATATAAAGCCACAGTAGTTCACCACTGTAGGAAAAATTTCTCAAAGAAAGGAATGAGCTATTACCTGAGATGAAAATACAAATTAATATGACATATCCCAGTGTGATTTTGCTGGCAGTTGTTACATCATTAGCAACTGTAGACATTTCCAGATAACTCTGAATATAAAGGACATTGACCAATCTAATTTGTTGCCCAAATGGAATAAAATGCAAATACAGAAAACCAGAAAGAAGTGAAAAGCAATGGGAAAGGAAAAAATTCCATCGGTTGTTAAACTGCTAAAAAGAAGAAGTGTAATAGTCACATTTAGGGTTGATTTTTATCAGAGCATATTTCTTTTTCTTTAACTTTTCAATATGTGAAAAATGTTGCATGTTTCCTCCATTCTCCATTTCCTCTTACAAAAAATACCAAGAAACCATTCTCCTGTTATATCTTATAAAAAAATCTTTTTTTTTTTTTTTTCTTTTTAACTGACCCAAAATGCTTTTCCTGGAAGGCCCCACAAAGCATTTCAGTATCTTATATTCCATTCCCATACATCCATTCCACAACTCAAGCAATAGAGGTAGTTGAAATTTTATTTAGTCTATCAAAGATTCCGTTAAGGAAGGGAAAATAAAAATGATGTCTACTGCCAATTACAACAATAACTTCCCAGTAACAGTTTCTACCTCCAGGTACTTTCCTGCCTTAGGAATTTAAAGTTAGAGAGAGAGTGCATCCTTCTCATTTTAGAGAAGTTCCTTGTTTAGGGCAATGCCAAACTGGCCAAGACACATATGCATCATCTGCTGACAACTGGGCAAGGAATTGTTTAGGCAAGAGGTCTTCCAAATGAAAAGATCAAGCAATATTTTTCTCACTAAGCTGGAAGCTCTTTCAGATGGTGGAGGGTAGACTTTGCACAGTCTAGCTGGCAACTCCTTTGAGGTATTGTTGACTGTGTGTCTTTCATAGGTTAATTTTTTAAATGAAGAAATTAAGCATTTGATAACAAACTCCAAATGTGTATCTGAATCCAAAGTCTACCCTTCTGATAAGTATTTTCTTTTCCAAATTTGATGTCAACACATCCCACATGGTAAGACCTGACTCTCACTGACATTGAGTTCTCAGTACTGAGATGAGCTTTACAGAGAATCCCCAGTCATCTTGAGGGTTCTCTGAGGGTCTCCATCACTCTGGGTCTGCATGGAAAGCTTTCTTTGCTTGGAAACCAGGGTTTTGGAGGAGGATAAGGCACACTGGCATCTCTACTGAGAATGAATTTGGGCTGTGTCCATCATATATCTCCAGACCTCCAAGACGGGAAGCATCCTGGGTCTTAAAATAGATGGAGCCAACATCTATTATGCTCTGCTACCACATTGAACTGCATCTAACTGAATTTTGCACTTGACCTGGTATCAATTAAATAGTGAAAACTTTGTGCCTAATTCTATTGAGCTGAGTGCTTCTGATGGCTGATTTTAGAAAGAATTCAGTACCACAGACCATGAATTGGCATGGCACCAGTAGTTTTAATTTTTTTTCTTAGAATTAAGCTACAAAGGCTGTATTTTTTTTCTTCTAACACTGTGGAAGTATTTCTTTGTGCGGTTGCAATGATGCAAGCTCTACATCTGTTCAGGATTTTAAATAGTTTGAGAAGACAGCAGTTGTTTTCAAGAGGAGAAGTTGGTAAATTTTTAATTTAAAAGTGGAGGAGTAATACATGTTTGATGTGATCATTAAAAAGCTTTTTATACTTAAAAATTAAAACCCATGTTTTACATGTATCTCAGGTAATTTTAGACTGCTGTGGGTTTTAGCTCATTGCCTTCCTTTTGCCTGCAGAAATAACTTTGGATGGGGGATGGGGAGTGGAGGATGAAGAGAGACTAGTGCTATCAGAGGTCACTTCTGCACTGTTCATCATTCTGCAGAGGGTTGTTTTACACTTAACTTACTTAGACTGACATTGTTGAGATCCCTTTGCATTTATATATGCTCCTTCTAAATAGCTCTGGGGCAAGAAATTGCTTTAGGCTTTGAAAATTGATATCCCTGATGGTGCTTTAGGAAAAAGATTCTCAGATACGAATTTCTCCACTTCACTGTTATGTAACATCTTTGTAGCCCAAGAACTTGGCATTCTGAGAACTCTGTTACTAAAGAGAACTGGAAAACACTTACAGACTCTTCTTTAGTACTTTATTTGTACTGGTCAATAAGATGCAACAAAAGGATTTTCAGGGTTCTTCCTTCTCTCTGTGGTATGTATGTCCTATAATCCAATTTCCAGCATTAAGCTCACTTTAATGGTCTCTATTTTGAACAATTCCTCTGAAATTTGGGTTGACTTTTTTATTAGGTTATTGGCATTAAGGATGGGGAAAAATATTGCTTGTTTTGTCCACCACATTTTCAGTACTAATATTGAATCATGTTAGAAATGTTACATGTTCAGAGTGCATGAGAGCTATCAAGAGGTCATGCACCAACTGGCTAAATACCTGTCATACCTTCCTGTGTATTCAGTGCACCATTAATATCTCNAGCTTCGTTCGCCAAGCCTAGCCATACAATATCTCTCATATAAACCCAGAATAGATTTGAGTAGTCAATTAGCTGTGATGAATTTGTTCCCAGATATCTTGGGCACAGCTAGCTGTCATGTTAACTCTGTCTATGCATGCAGATATTTTTTAAGTTTCTCCAAATTTGTGTTAATCCTCCCCAATACAGAGCTGGTCCCTACAAGAGACTTAGGTCCCACCAGGTCTAAATGCATCCATCCTTCTCATACCTGTGTCCTCTCCCCTGTCTACCCCAAAATGACCCATAGTAGGCCAGCACACTGGATTTTCCTGATCTCTTACCCTCCTCTTGAGCAAGACAGCATATCAGAGATGTAGGCAGGATAACAGGAAAGAGATTTTAAGATGCTAATCCCAGGGCAGGGAAATTACCAGGCATGGATTGTCTGTTTGCAAACTCCACAATAGAGATGGTGCTGTCTGCCACTATCTGAAAAGGGATTGTAGCAAGGTGGGGAGCAGTAGCTTCTCCCAAGTAGCAAGCAATAGAACAAGAGCAAACAGCCTCAAGTCGTGCCAGGAGAGATTTAGGTAGGATATTAGAAAAAATTTCTTGCCCAGAAGTGTTGTCAAGCACTGGAACAGGCTGCCAAGGGAAGTGGTTGAGTTCCTGGGGGTATTTAAAAGACCTGTAGGTGTGGTACTGAGGGAGATGGTTTAGTGGTGGGCTTGGCAGGTTAACAATTGCACATGATGATCTGAAACATCTTTTCCAACCAAAATAATTCTATGATTCTATTATTTATTTATATGATTTAGTGTAAGACTTGACAATAAAAATTGGAGTTAGGTGATGAGATTCATAGAATCATAGAATGGTTTGGGTTGGAAGGGTCCTATTCATAAATAGCCTCAGTACCAGGAGAACAACTTATTTGTATACAACTTACTTAACAATTTATTTACTTATTTTTAAAATAGTTTTGGTTAGGAAAAACAAGTGACGGATAGACTTGCATTTGAGTTTTTTAAGGATGGATTGGACAAAATACAGAAAACACAGTCTGTGGATCAGTATGTTTTCTATCTTTAACTTCTGCAGTTATTTATTATCCCTTTAAAAAAAAAAAAAAACAAGCAAGAAACAATTCTAACTGCAACTTTCATGTCTAGGAGGCAGAGGAGTTGTTTTGTGAGCTAGATTCTCACCATTCAGTGTCTGCCAGTGGCAGAACCCACATATCATGCTACTCTTTATTTCTATTTGTGCTGCAGAAAACCTACATATGGAGATAATTGCAAACAATTACTCTCCTAACAGAAGGAGCAGCTGACTTAGCTATGTGTAGCACTGTTACAGGCCTGCCTTAAAGCACTTAATTGCATATCATGCAGATAATGGATATTTTCTACCATTTTTTTCAATTTAAATGGAAAATCACATGCTGCAGTAAATGTGTATTCGTTCAATAATGTGAATATACATTAATTCAATATATAGTGAATATATATTACTTCAGTCATAAAGGCAAACCAGCCTGTTTTAGGCTGATGTATGAGAAGATGAAGTTGTTTCAATGTAACAATTAAGCTCCTGAACAAACTCTTTTTTTTTTTTTCATTTTCTACCCAATAGCTTTTATTTATCCTGATTTTGATGTAGTGGCTACTCATAACAGGTTTCATTTGAAACACTAACTCTGTATTTCCAGATTAAAGGGCTTCATGAGCCTTCAGAAAAAGTCATATAGATAAATATAATTTACAGGACCCCTGTACTTCTCAACTTGTGGATATTAATATACATATGATGCAATCAAGGCATGGAATGAACTTAAGGATTTCATTAGAAAGTGTTAGTTCTGCAATGTTTAATCCTAAACAGATCACGTTCTGGATTTTCTACCCTTCTCTTGTGGGAGTAGGATCTGTTCCTAGTTTTGGAAGTTTTGTCTTAATAATTAGTTAAAAAGCTAAAAATGTTCTGATACACACAAAAGTCTACAAGTCTTCTCAGATGACCAGGGGTGCAATCTTTGCTTCAATGACTTATGGGCTGGCAATTCAGGCTTAGATTTCTACATGTGTTGTATTGCTAAAACCAGTGGTTCAAAAGCAATGAGGTTACAGGACAATAATAAATTGCTTGTTTTGTTGTCAAGCTCTTGCCAGCTTACACTGTGACACAATTTTTTGTCTGTATTTTATTTATTCTATTGCTGACCAATTTAAAAAAGAAAAACAACAACCAAAAAACAACCAAGATCAAAAACCTATTCTATAACTATTTATAGCTTTCTATAATAAAAAGAAACCACAGGCAAACAAATGAATAGTTGCAAAGACATTAATATTTTCAGCATTTCAGAATTGCCCAAGTTCTTTGATCTATTCATTCATAGAGTTGAACATAATGTTCAGTGATTTATTTCCCACATCAGTATAATGCTGGAGGAGGAGGCAACACAGCTCCTCTGAAAGAGGAGGGGAACAAGAGGACCTTAGCGTGGGAAAGGGAAGATTGGGGCTGGCTGGTAGGAAGTTAGACTCATGCTGAGGTGATGGGGCCAAATCATAGTGAAGGAGAAGCAGGCTAGGAGGGTGTAAGGTGTGAGGGTGTAACATCACTGCTAGTGAAGAAGAGGGGTGGGGAGATAGGATGCTTCTCGACTGTGGTTTGAGGGATGGTGGAAAAAGAGTGTAGAGTCTGGGAAGCTGAGCACAGGGTTGCATTCAGGAGCTGAATTTGGGGTGCAGTAAGGTCTTCAGCTCATATGTCTGGTAGGCTTAACTGTGGCCTCTGGATGCCCATTTACTTGTCTGCCAAGGGTTCACAGGGTCCTAGGACAACTCAGGTTGGAAAAGACCTCAGGAAGTCCCTAACCCTACCTCCTGCTCATGGCAGGGCCAGCTTGGAAGCCACCAGGCAGAGAGGACATGCTGGGAGGAATGTTTGCTCTCTAGAATATTGTTTTAAACTGCCTTTTCTGGAGGACTTAATGTCTTTTAAGCAGCTAAATACACCTGTGAGCTGGAACTCAACAAAGTTAGAGAGTGGTAGGGCAGCTGTGAGGGCTGAGCATTTCTCACTGGGCTCCTGGGGTAGAGTCTGTGTAACTGTTCTCTGCTTCTTCACTTAGATTTACTCTGTTTGCTTATCTTCTTCATCTGAATGCATGTGACATGTTGGTGGCTTATCCACAGGGACAGCTGTCTTTTGTGTTCAGAGTCTTTATTGGGTCTTGCTTTCCTCATCTTAGTGTTGCACCTCCTTTCCTACTTCAGTTTTTGCTCCAATCTCAGATGGCCTAATATATGTTCTTAAAAACCTCTCCTATTTTTAGATTTGTCTACATATTACACATCATGAAAGGCATTAATTATGCATACATTCTGTTAAGCTCATGATCTCTTGTGCATTACCAGCTATCTCTGGAGAACGAGCTTGCTGTGTTTGAATGCATTATTAAAGCAGATGACAGGCTGAGTGACAAGTTTCATTATCTGGCTGCATTCCTGTGCCCACTGCCAACCTCAGAGACTGTGATCCCCACAAGCTGCTGTTTGTCATCTCCAGAGAAGTAGGCAGTGGAGTTTGGGGGGTAACTCATCTCATTCCAACACTAGAACTGAACCCTAGATTGCATTTACTAGATCTCAGCTGAATGTAGAGAGATCTGAAAATGGGGTACTGAAAAAACATATAAAAATCACTCAGGCATCTGTACATTAAGCACCAGGTCTGACTGCCAAGGCAGGTGGGCTGAGGTGGGGTTTGGGAGAGCTGTGACAGCAGGGAGAAAAAGCAGTAATTAATTCCTGCACCATCTTGGCTTACTGCTGCTTCTTTCCTTGTTTTTGTTCTCGCTTCTCTAAACCTAGAGAGCTCTGCTCTTACCAGTGTTGCCTGGATACCAGTGTCCCTTCTCCAGCAAAACTGTCACTGAAACATTGAGTAAAGAAAACTGTGTCAGGCAGCTTACTTTCAGTGTGGCATTTTCAGCTGAAGATCTTTCTACTGCACTTTTTATTTGCATAGATCTCCATCACTCCTGATACAGTTCAAATTTATGACTTCTGCTCTATCTGATTTTCTACTGACTGGGTAACACAGGCATGATGCTGAGTTCCAGGCTCTGTTTAACTCTTTGTATGAGCCCCTCTAGATTTTTCTGGAGAACATCTACAAGCTAACCACAAATTAAATTTTCAATTAGAACCATAAAGACAATAAGACAACAATGTCTCTGCTCAGGGTGGCAGAAGAATCACCTCCCAGCTCTTTCCCACGTTCCCTTGCACAACGGCTATGAGATGTGGTGGTCAGAGGCCATGAAATGATGTTTTTGGTTCTTGGTGAAGTAAGGAACTGCTACTTAAAATTTCTGGAGGGCAGAGCTTGGCCAGCTCAGGACACTGGTTGAGAGACCTTCTCATTCTCTACTTCTACTGAAAAGAGGTTGTAGTGGGATAGGTGCTGGTTTCTTCTCCCAGGTAACTAGAATAAGTCAAGAAGGAATGGCCTCAAGTTGTGCCAGGGGAAGCTCAGGTTGGATATTAGGAGAACTTTTTTCACTGAAAATGTGGTTAGGTTAAGCATTGGAACAGGCTCCCCAGGGTAGTGGTGGAGGTGTTTGGATGAAATCTTCTATAAACAGCTGGCTGAAG
>VWZO01011815.1:72204-115951 GCA_013396975.1 Bucco capensis | reverse complement strand
AAGGGCACATTGCTGCCTCATGGGTATCCTATCCACATGGAGTCTAGTTTTCCTGGATTCTTTTTTACAGGCCATATCCAAGATGTAGCTTTTGCTGTCTGTCTGCAGAGCTGAAATATCTCACCTCTCAGATACTGCAATACCATTTTTTTTTCCTCTGACTTTGACAAATACAAATCTTGCTCAGCTGCCACAAAGATCATTTTCCTGGCCTGTCATTTTGACCATTTCACCTCTCTCCACAAGCTACTGCTTTTCTGCCACTTCAGACACAAGCTGCCTGGCTTCCCCTTCAAAGCCCTTTCACAACCCATCCCCACCCCACAAATGATCTGTACCTTCAGGAAAGGGCAGTTGACACCTGCTGCTGATTGGCACACAGAGCAGGACTCTTAACAGACATTTTAATCAAGTGCTTTTCTGATTTCTTCTAGGGATGTGCTTCCTGAAATCATTCCCCACATTTCCTCCTTTCCCTCTTTTGAAACCTGTCATTAAAATTTGTCTTGCCATTATGTCCAGAAAAAGCTAAGGATGGAGAAGTAGTGGAAGACAAGCCCTTTATTTCCCAATATCAGATTATTATCACTTCATTCCTGTCTGTCTCGCTGAGGGCAAGTTATTTGCTGAAGGAATTATGTGAGGTTTCTCTGTTTCTCATACAATGGTGTTCTGGTCAATTACTGAGATTCTTATATTTGAAAGCATAAAAAAAAAAAGAGAGAGAGAGAGAAGTCTCCTCTGAGCTCCACATTTTGCATTCAGAATAATTTGAAAAATACTTTAACATTTCCTGGACCTTCTCTGATCCTTGAATGTTGCTGTTGTTAGCTTTGATCTTTATCTTCCAGCTTAAATATTCATCAGTTTCATTTGGGCCATCCTAAGACTTCAGTCTCATCTCAGGATCACAATAACTGCCAGAGCTGAGCCTATCATCAGCATTCACACAGAATGGCTGAGTGCTTCTTAAATGTAGAGTCTTAGGGATAATGATGGTACCTGAAAGGGAGATTTCCTCAGAAGTGATACCATATGCAACATAACTGGCCAGCCCTTTCTGTCTTGCTTCATTGCTCAGATAAAACTAAAGTAGTTAGGTATTTTATGGGAAGGACATAATGCCTATAAATTTTATTTCTCTCTTCACATAGTGAGAAAATACTCCAGGCTATACCAGAGAACAAACTTGCCCAGCTCAAAAGGAACATAGCACATTGGATGCAGGTCATTAGTGCTTTCTAAGATATCTAATCTGATGCAGACAGTTTTGGCTGTTGCAAGTACTAGGCATTGACTATGTTTCCCCTTCTTACCCCCTTCCTCTTACTTGTGTTTTTCAATTATAGCCTTAAACCCTTTTTTAGCACACTGATTGACCCTTCTCTATAAGTATGAGGAGAACATACAGTAATGTACTGCAGAAAAAGAACCAAGTGCTGTAGTTGACTTGACTCTCATCCAGAATGTTCAGATCCACAATGTGGTAATTATTGTCTTTTAAAGACAAGAGTATGTGTGGTATTCAGTTGACACCCTGTCCAGGATCTTTTTGGTGATGTGCACTCAGAGTACAGACCAACTTTCACACCTTGGGTAAAATATGCCTGGAAGTCATCTTAAGTATGAGTTCATTGAGTCAGTGAAAGCTAAGAAAGAAGAGACTTCAGGATGAATATGTCAATATTAACTAAAGAACATTTACAAGGGGGAAAAAGGTAGAATAAGGTATTTAGTTGCTGAAACTGCACTTAAAGCTGCACGGATTTTCATTCACCTGTTTCAGGACAGTGAGATCATATTTTAACACAGAAAATTCTAAGTGAATATAGGAGCTAAGATGTAGAATTCCCATCTAAACTTGGGAGTTTAGGACTGAAGTATCATTGAATTGTTGGAAAAATCAAAAGCACGTGGGAAAATCTAAGACATGTATGAATATTCACTATATACACTATAAACCTTTTTTTTTTTTCATAAAAGACTTCATGAGCTATAAATAAAAAGATAAGTAGAAAGGGGGTGTTTTTTCATCACCCTAGTGAAATAGTGTTCTCTAATGCATGTAGATCACCCTTAAGATACTCCTATTATCTACTCCATGTTTGAAGTTATCACAGCATAATAAGGAATGTATCAGGGAGTGAGTGAAATTCACATTATCCAGCCAAAGCCTAGGTAAAACAACATGAGAAAAAGGTCATCTTCCTGCTGGAAATGCAAGTGGAGTTTTGGTGAGGTGAAATCCAGCCTTTGGTAGATCCAAAGTCTGGGCTACAGCTAAGCCTGCTTAGGGAACAAGGCTGGTGAAGGGTCTGGAGAATGACTCTGATGAGGAGTGACTGAGGGGACTAGGACAGTTTAGTCTGGAGAAGAGGAGGCTCAGGGGAGACCTTCTCTCTCTCTACAGCTACCTGAAAGGAGGTGGGAGGGAGATGGGAATTGATCTCTTCTCCTGGGTTACCAGTGATAGGAAAGAGGAAATGACTTCAAGTTGCACCAGGGGAAGTTCAGGTTGGATATTAGGAAAAATTTCTTCACTGAAAGAGTTGTTATGCATTGGCCCAGGCTGCCCAGGGAAGTAGTGGAGTCTCTGTCCCTAGAGGTGCACAAAAAACATATAAATGTTGTACTTAGTGACATTGGGATGCCAGGTTGATGGTTGGACTTGATGATCTTAGAAGTCTTTTCCAACCTTAATGATTCTGTGATTCTCTATAGTCTAAAGTACAGAGAGGACAGGATTGATTTTTGCACATGTATAGCATGAAGAGTGTTACTGTACTTTATCAATTTGATCCTCACTGATAAATTAGAAACAAACTCTTCTTTTTACTATGGTATTTGTACTTTAGTGCATGTGTGAAATACTTGGGAAAGTAGTTAGTAAATTTTCACTTGAACTGCCCTGTGTTTGTTCTTGGTGACTGGCATTCTATGGTAAGTAGTTCTACCTTTGATCTTTGATCTGGTGACTGAAGCTTCAGCATAAAGACATTGATTTAGACCAAAATGTAAGCAGCTCCATGCACATTTGTGCTGCAAACATGATATACTTTCTGTTCAAGGCAAATAAATAGCTGCTAGTTGGCTTTTCTGTTTGTAGCTGTAGTAATTATCTACACTTACTCTGACAGAAATCTTTTTCACATTTAGAATATAAATAGCTGCTTTGATTTTTTTTATTCATGAGAGAAAATGATCTCTTTCTATATAGTATACAAATTAGTGTGTTATAGATGGCAACGTGTCTGGAGTCCTAGAAAAATAAAGGAGGATGCTTTGACATTCAGAGCTAGCACAAAGCAATCTTTTGTCCACCTAATTAAGCACACTCAGTTGTGGGGTTGGTTTTTATTTTGCTTCCTGTGCAGTTTGTGAATTTGACTTTACAACTGGCCAAGGTGGATGGCATGACACAACTTGACAATCTGTGACAGAACTGTAAGTGTTTCTGAGGCATTGCATGGCACAGAAAATGTGGACTACTGTGGAGACAGCAACAGTAGCTGTAAGAATATTGGCAAAAGTCTCATTTTTAAAGGCAATATCATAGAATCATAGAATGATTTGGGTTGGAAGGGACCTCTGGAGGTCATCTAGTCCAGTCCATATGCACACATCTTGGAGACTGCATCAAAGATCTGTAGTATAATCAATTTAATTGTAGCCATGAAGACTGTTGTGCATGAACACTATGTACATCCCAAAGGATATAGTGCATTCAACATTTATATTGCCAGTTTTTGGCAGGGAGGAAGAGAATGGGAAGGAGGGGGTTTCTTTTGTGAGCATTTTCCTTTACTAACTAGAATTCCAATTTAATTGTAAAAGGCTAGTTTAACACCCACTTTCTAGAAATCTCTTAGTTGGTGTTAATTATGCCTTCTATTAGTTATGACCTGAGTCATGCAACAGCTGTTCCACTATTTCACCTACAAACTGGCATGTCCATAATTACTTCCATTGCCCTATTTAAGTCTTTTACAATGTCTTAACATTAACTTTGTTCAGTCAGTGAACATGATGAAAGATCAGGTCTCTATTTCAAATGCTTGTAAAAGTCAGGCTTTTGTGGTTGTGAAGGAGGAAGCTGTATGACCATTGAACACTACATCCCATCACTCCAAATATTCTTTTTCTTTGTTAATAGCTATCATACACTTTATACATTGAAAAGTTTTGGAGTCTGTTCTGATGAATCCTTGAGTATCAAAACAAATCTGGTGATGAAAAGTGCTATCCTATATCCCTTTTGCATTCACTGACTTGAAAAGTAATTGACTTAATTTAAGCTGTGTGAGGAAAACATGGCTGAGTCCTCAGAAGTAATCTGCTAAGCTGAAAATAAGTTGCTAGTGAAACATGGGAGAAAAAAGCTAAGTGCAGAGAAACTCCACATTTAAAGCTGCCTAGAATGGATACAAATTATCTTTACACTTTGTTTTCCAGGCTTGATTATCTAGAGGCAAATATCACTTGCTTTAGCATTCTTCACAAATTCATCTCCAGGGTTAACCATCCATGGTTAATCATTGCTGATAATGAGATTTGTAAACTTCCAAAAATCCCTTAACTAGAACTCTCTGAATAGGTTTGTGCATACAGTGGACTGGAAAGAATTTGCTTGCCTTTTTTTTTTTTTTAATCTAAAGAGTTAGAAAGTTGATTGACTTTTTTTTTTTAACATGTTGCACTTCTGAAAATTTCCCTATGCTTGATACGCCACAGAGAAGGTAATAGAAAAGAAGCTTTCCAGTTTCCTTTACTCTCTGAGTATTCCTTAGGTAACACTGATCTCTGCTGTGCAGGTAGTCCTAGGATTTCTTAGATTAATGTCCATGCAACACATAAAGTAAATTAAATCCTCAAACCTTGCTAACTGACATTTTCAGAGACTCCTTGGTCATCTTATCAAGAAGATCCCAACACGTTTCTAGGATTTCTCCTGTTACAGTGATTCCCAAATTGTTGTAAAAGAAACTTCAAAGAAAGAATTGCCTTCTTGGAGCTCTAAGAAAGCCAAATTCAAAATTAATATCCTACACTCTGGCTCATGTAATTATTTGAGGTTGTATTCACATGAAACCCAGAAGAAAGAAACAAGGATGACTTTCCTCCAAACCCTTCCCAAAATCCAGCCCCAAACTTTGAAATATTAAATGAGGCAACAAAGTGAACAATACTTGAACTCTAAGAGAAAAAAACAGTGCTTGGAGACTCTATTCTTTGGTTTTTCCTTGTGTTTTATGGGTTCAGCTAGACATAGTTACCTTGAGTAATTTCAGATCTCTTTTAAGAAACACTAGATCTAGATTAAATAACACCTATTATGAGAAATATCCCTACACTTCTGCTTGTCTTCTGTAGCAAGTCATTCTTCAATCATGTACCTAGAATAAAACCATATGTGGAAGTATACAAGCCTAATCACTCAAACATGTTCCATTTCAATCATCTTTTCTGTTCTTCCCTTTGAGTTTTCAAACTATAGAAATAATAACAATAAAATTATATACATATANAAATTCCTCCTAATGTCTAGCCTGAACCTCCCCTGGGGCAATTTCCATCCATTTCCCCTTGTCCTAGTACTCTGCACTAGGGAGAACAGAGCAGTCCCTGCCTCTCTACAACCTCCCTTCAGGTAGTTCTAGAGAGCCAGGAGCTCTACCCTCAACCTTCTCTTTTCCAGGCTAAACAGGCCCAGATCCCTCAGTCTTTCCTCCTCAGGCTTGTGTTCTAAGCCCTTTAGCAGCTTGGGAGCCTCTGTCTCCTCTGCAGCACCTCCATGTCCCTCTTGGAGTGAGGAGCCCAAAACTGGATGCAGTACTGGAGGTGAGGCCTCCCCAAAGCTGAGCAAAGGGGCAGGATCAGCTCCCTGCTCCTGCTGCCAACACTGTTCTGCATGCCTTGCTTGGGGCTTAGGCTCTGTACAAGAGACTGGTCCTGCAAATAGGGAAGTGTCAGCCTGGAAAAAAGGGAGTTGTGGGCTGGGGAATCTGGAGAAGAATGATTTTAGCATCTCTTAATAAGTTGCACATGTGTAAAATATTACAGGCACACATTCAGTCTTGTGATGTATAAACAACTGACTGGTTGAAAGTATGGAGGCAAACAATTAATTCTCTACTCACTTTCTGAAGAACAGAAATATCATTGTTAACCTGAATGCATTGCTCAGCTGAGGACCCTGACAACACAGGCTGCCTCAAACACTACTTATCTAAAGGAAATACTGACAGCAAGTTAATGAAATTTTGAATCAAGTGTCAACAATTAATTTTCTATACCTTACTAATCATATATTGTGAAGGAAGAGTGATACAATGCACCCCTTTCACAAGGATGATCATAGAAACAATTAAATAAACTTATAAATTCTTCTGCTAAATCAAAGTGGCCAATGTAGTAAGCACACACACCTATTCTCCTCATTATTCAGGAAGTCTGTTCTGACAAAGAAATTAGCTTTATTTTGTCACCTCATTTATCACAGAGAGAATTAAAAAAAAAGAGAGAGAGAGAGAAATACCATACCTTGCCCTGAGCCTTTTTCAACTAACTTCAAATTGTCATTAGAATTCTACTTTGGTGTCTCTCAGTGTAGTGATCTGTTTCTCCTTTGCAGTTTCTAAACTTAATTACTACAGCTATATCTAAGACACAGAGTTCTGCCAGAACAAAAGTCCTCCTTGTGTGTGTGTGTGTGTGTTTGTTGGGTAGCATCACACTGCCTGTGCACTAAAATGCTGCTTGCTAGCAGCTTGTAACGTGTGTGTTTTGTCAAGTCAAATTCTTTTCTTCTCTCCAAGTTTTAGTATATAAAGGATATTGCTGCAGAATTTCTTGGCTCTCTTCTGAAGCTCTTCCAGCAGAGTACTTTGTCAAAACAGCTGCAAAACTCTATTACCACTGTCTTGTGCTTTAGCCCAAGTTGTTAAGTCTGATGCCAGCTGTATAATGTGACAAGACAGGCAAGGCTACCTTTTCTTTTACTTTGTAAAAGACTTTGTTTTTCCCCTAACTTCCCATGACAATTGTCACTGCAAGCTGCAGCAATGTTCTCCCACTGACGTCCTCATCAATGACAACAAGGATCTTTCTGACTCTAAGGAGATCTTACACTCTCCTGCCCAGAAACCCCATTATTCATAGATTCATAGATTCATAGAATANCACATTGCTGGCTCATCTCCAGCTTTTCATCTAGCATGACCCACAAGTCCTTCTCTGCAGGGCTGCTTTCAATGAGCTCCTCACCAGTCTGTATTCATACCTAGGATTACTCCTACCCAGATGCAGGACCTTACACTTAGACTTATTAAATTCCATTTTATTCTCTTGGGCCCACTCTTCAAGTTTATCCAGATCCCTCTGGATGGCATCCCGCCCTTCTGGCGTATCAACCACACCACTCAGCTTTGTGCCATCCGCACACTTGCTGAGGATGCATTCGATACCTATGTCCAGGTGGTTAATGAAGATGTTGAAGAGCACTGGTCCCAAGACAGAGCCCTGAGGGACTCTGTCCTTCTCCTCCCAAAGGTCCTGGGTGAGGCAGTCAGCCACATTTCAAAGCAAATTGATTTCTGTTTTCCAGCAGGGACATGTAATCAGAATGCACCCTAGGGAGGCAGAGGAAGTGGAGGCTGTGTTTAATCCTTTTAAGTTGGTCTGTATTCACTCAGGAAAGACAAAGAGGCCCTCTGCAGGCAGCACGCAGGCTCCAGCCTCATCACATCCCCTAATCTGCAGATGGTGGTGCTGAGACCCAGAGCAATCCCATGGTGTGATTCCTGCTTGGGACCAAATCCCTGCTGCCAGGTGTCCTTGTGGGCTGGGACCTGCTGAGCCCTTGTGCTGTAGCAGACCTGGCTGGCAGTGCTCAAAGCCAGGCTGGATGTGGCCCTGGGCAACCTGGTCTAGTGTGTGGCATCCCTGCCCATGGCACGGGGGCTGGAACTAGATGATCTTTAAGGTCATTTCCAACCTGGGCTGTTCTATGATTCTTCTGGCTGAGCATACAGTAATGTACTGCAGAAAAAGAACCAAGTGCTGTAGTTGACTTGACTCTCATCCAGAATGTTCAGATCCACAATGTGGTAATTATTGTCTTTTAAAGACAAGAGTATGTGTGGTATTCAGTTGACACCCTGTCCAGGATCTTTTTGGTGATGTGCACTCAGAGTACAGACCAACTTTCACACCTTGGGTAAAATATGCCTGGGAGTTATCTTAAGTATGAATTTATTGAGTCACTGAAAGCTAGGAAAGAAGAGACTTCAGGGTGAATATGTCAATATTATTGAAAGAACATTTAGAAGTGGGGGGGAGGAAAGGTAGAATAAGGTATTTAGTTGCTGAAACTGCACTTAAAGCTGCACGGATTTTCATTCACCTCCTGTTTCAGAAGGACAGTGAGATTGTATTTTAACACAGAAAATTCTAAGTAAATATAGGAGCTAAGATGTAGAATTCCCATCTAAACTTGGGAGTTTAGGACTGAAGTATCATTGAATTGCTGGGAAAATCAAAGGCACATGGGAAGAAGAAGTGTATGAATTCACAGTGTGGGCTCTGCTGTGCTCTGACGCCAGTAGGCAGAGCTAAAATAACTTCTTTTTTATTTGTTTTTCCTTTTCCTGATTTGACTTGTTCTGGTTTCTTGTTTCTCCCTCTTGAGACAGGCCCAGCGTCTGTTCAGCCACCTCTGTCAGCAGTTGGGCAGGAGAGGAGGTGTTTCTGCACAGGCTGGGTGGAGGGCATGTAAATGCCAGCAGCTCTGTCTTCCCTGTGTCTTGGGATGCTCCTCAGAGCCTCAGTCTATTTCTCTGTGCTCTTCTTGCAAGGTGTTTTACCTCCTCCCACTCTGTAATCCATCATTGGACGTGCATAGCCTGTGGCTGATTCATTTAAAATGTCACTGGGTAGCACTGTGGCTTGTATAACAATGTGGGTGATAAATGGGAAGTTTATCCCCAGAGCCTTTTCTTCTAGATTTATAAGCACTTTAGATCTAGAAGGTAGGGGTTGACTCCCACCTCTCCATAGTGCTTCCTCCTCCACTTTCCTCTCCAGGTCTTATAGCTCTTGGAGCAGCAGATGGTGGAAGGTAGGTGGGAGGGAAAGGTCTGTGTGGTAGGGGTGGCTGCTGCCATCACAGAAGCAAGTATAACTCTCTGTCTTCCCTCTATCCAGTCCTCTCTCAGACCTAGTGATGGGGCCTTAGGCTGTGGAGATGATGGCAGAATAATGGGGGACAAAGGGGTTTGGCTGTAGACACTCAGCACTATCAATTGTAAGACACAGGGAATGGCATGTGGCAGAGGTGGGAAGCTGGTGAGGAGCAGGGAGGGATTCTGCTGTTGAAACAGCCTGGTTGCTGCCTCAAAGTGTTGGTTTTGGATACAGGGCTTTCACACCTAAATAATCCATGAGTTATTTGTATCCATGCAAAAAGAACACTGCTTTTACAGGTCCTGTTTAAGGTCCAGGCTATACCTATTCATTCTTTGAAGAATGGTCCCAAAGTGACTTGTGCTTGCAATCTAATTGATTCTGCTTCTTGAATTAGTCCAATTCATTTGATCATTTTTGGTCTGTTCTTATTATCTCTACAGATCATTGAAGTCTTGAAGAAAAAGGGTGCTTTACAGACTAGAATTTATTCAAGTTGTCAAAAAGCAATTTTAAAGGGTGATCGTACATTGGAAAAAGATTTCTCATAATAGATCATTCTTTTTTCTGTGTGGAAGACATATTGGGACCCGAGAGTTGAATGATGAAGATAACCAAATGCAGACTAGAAACAAGAGACTTTAAAAGGAAGAGTTAATTACTCATTGGAAGAATCCAGCTATATGTAAGGTAACTTTTCTGTTGACTGCTGCTTAAATCAAAAATAGCCTGTCACCTCTGAAAGTTCATCTCTCTCTTTTTATTAACTGAAGAGACAAGCTCCTAAGTGTCTCTGAGTGTCCTAAGTTAGGTGAAATAAATCACAAACTATGAATATCCACTTAAAGAATGATATGTTCTTCAAGTGTTGCATTCAAGACCAAATTTAGTGTCTTACATGCATCACTAGGTGTAAAACAGAAAGCAATTTATGGTCTGGGTAGAGGTATTTGTCATGTTGAAGAACATCTATACAAATTCTCTGACATAATTCCATGTGTCTATCTTAATGGTTAATACTTCACCAATATGACTAAGAGCTTCATAGTCTTCCCTGAAGTTATTTAACTCATCTGAAGGCTCCACTCTTTACCTTTCTGGTCTAACCTATAAGTATTTTTTCTTGCTTCCCCCTGGTGATTTTTTTTAACCAAGATCATAATTCAAGTCCTCATTGGCTAAATAGATAATAATAATCTGAAAAATGCTTTTCAGTTTTGTCTAAATTCCTAAGCATTGTACAGAGGATTTGCAGAGGCTCTAAAGAGACTCTCTTATCTTTCTCCACTATTGTTAAAATTCAAATTTGCATGATAAAAAATATAAATAAAGGAAAAACTAAAAGCTCCTGGGTCTCAATGTCAAAGACACACTGATGGAAAAATAACCTAGGGAAGAAAAAGCAGATTCACACACACACACAAAAAGAAGGAAATAAAATACTAATGAAAGAGATTCGCTAAGAGGCTAATGGAATTATAGCAACAACACCATATCCCATAAAATAAAGAAATCATTGAATATTTTGGATGACCATTGATGTTCAGATAATTCATTTGTGGGACTGTTTCTAATCACATAACCTCTAACGAAATCTTTCCTCTTCTTCCATCTCTTTGGTGTACAAAGACTGACCTATTCTGCATTCAGAAACTGATCCTGGACAGAAATTATCTTCACCACCAGCTGGCACTGGGCCATGTTGAAAATGATTTGGGAGCAAACTCTGACTAATGAAAGAAAAATGATTTAGAAGTCATGATAATAATCCACAAGTGATTCAGAAAAAAAGTGAAAATAAGTTTTAAAACTTAGTAGTAAATTGAAATAGGACAAGCAATGAAGACAATAGCTAATCTGTGTCATAAATTAATGTGCTGCATCCCTTGCTCTCCTCTTTGCTTTTCTTCCCTTTCAAGTTTCAACATAACAAAATGCTAAGGATAGGTTAGAATTACAAATAATTCCACATCAGTTACAATTTTTGGATGCTATAATGGGAGGTTGGGTAGATTTATTTCTTGTTTCCCCCTCCCCTCAATCTATCCCATGCATGATATCAGAAGTTCTTTCAAGGAATAGAAAACAAGTTTCTCAAGATTTGTATTGTCCGTTGTTCTTCTTTATGCAATGGTAGTGTGTAAAACAGAGAAGAGAGATGCTTATTTCTGCATGGAATTTCATCCAAGAAGAGGTCTTGTGGCCCTTACACCTTAGGTTTTATGGCATACACATGGCACAACACAGCTAGGAGCAAACAAAGAGGAGGGAAAAATATAGAAACACCATAGGAATATCACAGAAAGCTGAGAATTCCCAGTGTTGTTCTTCTTCAGATGTAGCATGTCTTTGAAGTGCTGGACCAAATGTGGAGAGACAGAAAAGGAATGATTCGGTGTTTGTATCTGGGATGGAGATCTGTATCTGACACTCAGCTGGGATGCAGCAGATTCAGGAACTTGGAAGCTCTCTTGTGATATATACCCATCTGTCTGAGGGCAGCAGAGCAGAAGTGAATCCTGTGGATGTGATGAGGGAATAAACACAGGTGGTTTGAACAACAGCAAGGCCATAGCAGGTTGTGTGAAAGAAAACAAGAAGGGACATTTAAGCCCAGTAACTAAGCAGAATGCTTAGGGAGCAGAAATGGGGGAAAGATGTGTTGAAAGACAAGTGAGGAACTGTAGAGGTAATTTTTCAGCTCATCCCTATTTGTTGTTTCTGCTGAGAAGGATGAGACTTAAACCACCTACTTTCAGATTTAGGCTTCTTTTCACATCACTCCCCAGCATATTTGACATCATCAGAGTGTGCTTAACCCATGCCAGAAGCATTTGCCTTGGTCTCTTTCATTCATAAGTGTATCTGGAGGTAATGGTGCCCATTTTTCCAGGATACTTTAGTGTATACATCAGCCACCTGGGAGCTGATTCAAGTGCCATCTGAGGGGACAGTGAGTTGAATGTGTGACACTCACCTGGTGTTTAACATCCTCTATGAGTAGATAAGAGCAGAAAGCTCAAACCCCCTCAGGCTAAGAAGGATCTAGAGCTGGGGTTGGCTCTTTTTGTTTAAGCAGCAGTCTAACTACTGGGAAATTGTATAAATGAAAAGGAGTGCTGTTGTAGTCAAGACAAAAGAGAAAACCCAAATCCTCCCACTGGAGTATTATTCCTATTTAAATTTTCATGCTAATTTCAGGAAGGCTTGCATTGTGTTGCCATGTATTGTTAAACAACTGTATCCCACTAAAGAGATGGCTGGAGTTCAGTAATGCAGGAGGGTGTTCCTGGATATTGTATGCTGTTTGAATGCCAAGAAAATACAGAAAAATCCATTTCCATGACAAGTGCCAGACAAAAGAATAACCTCTGTTAATGCAATTAGAGTTTCTTCCAGATTAAATGTGCTGTCTGAATGGAAACCCTGATTTTTTGGGGTGGTTTTATTCAGATGATTAGTGCTTGGTGTAGTACTTAATGATGCCTCTGACTGAATAAAAAAGCTAGCCATGCACAGTTTTTCTGAAAGGTAAATTTGAGATCTATCAGATTGGTTTATGAGACAAGGAAACAAAATTGATGACTTTTTTAAAGTATTTATGTCTAAAAGTGTTACATTCAGATGTGAAGAATCCCTGTGACCAAATAATTTAAATGCTACACACCTCATTTGTAGGACAAGCCCCTACCTCTTCAGTGCTATCTCAAATAAAATTGTGGCAGGTGGTCAGAAAAACAATAGCAGTTCTGAGCTCTGGTATTACAGAATTTACTTTGTTTTTCCTCCTAGATTTTTCCCTTTACCCAGATGGTGTAATTTTACCCCTGCAAGTTTTACCTCTGGAAGCTATTACAATTTATTTCCTACAAGTGCACCTTCAGGCATTAACAGCAGGGGGGCAAATCCTTTATTTTATGCTGTCAAAACTGATACACCATGAGTTATTCATATTACTTTCTGAAGTGCTAGTCAACAGCTTCATGTTTGGAGCAGCATGAGCCCCTAACAGACACTCAGCAAAAGCAATCTCTGAACTGGTAGCATCAGAGTGGGTGTTAGGATGGAAAGAAAAGAAAAAAGGGGAAAAAATATTCTGTTTTGTTGCTGCTGTTGAAAGGTTTCTAATGAAAGGAGATGAATCAGGAACTTTGTAATAACATGTGCCCAGCCACTTAGCTGTAGCAGCAGATCTGGAATGAAGCTTATTCAGCACAAGCTTTGGACCTTTCAGACCTTATGTATCATTTCTCATCTACTGAGCTTCTCACATTTGTGCAAAATAAAAATGGGAATAAAAAAAAAATCAATTTTTTATTTTAACTATTTGAGTCCAAAAAGAATACACCTATTTAGAAAAAAAAAAGAATTGGCACATAATCTGCCTTTTTGCCCACAGAGATAAAGTATTTGCCTTCAAAGCCATCAATTTTAGAGACATACTTGCTCGTTGTTCTGGTGGATTTCTTTTTTAAGGAGTTCAGCTCAAAGAAGCAAACAAGAGAAAGGGAAAGAGTAAACATGAAATAATGAGCCTGTAAAGGGAATATCTGCCAAATCCTTCCACTGCATGCTGGAAACCTGAAAGTGCTGTTATACTCCATGCAGAGAAGCAACTCTTCAGGCCTTCTGACAATGTAAGAGACTTCAACACCACATTTCTGGAGCTGGTACAGCAAAGTCTTGTAACCAGAATAAATGTGCTCCGTTGTTCTTTTTCTTTAAAAGATGAAAAAAACCCAACAACTTGGTTTACTAAAAGGGCATACTGAGAAGAGCTGAAAAATCTCTTCCAGCTGCCTGTTTGCTGAGAAATGTAACTTTCCTAAATCCTACCTTCAGGTTGAAGCTGACAGGAAAATCTGTGGAAAATTTACCATTTTATCTAGGGAGCTGCAGCAGTTCAGTGGAATATAATAGTTTTCTATGTGAATTTACTGCACAGCAGCCATCAGAGAGAGATAACTTGGTAGAGGCCCAGCAAGCTCAATTATTTAGCATCTGAAGTACGAGAGGACGACAAGCAAGACAAGCACAGATGCTGTTCTTTAAGTGACTTATGCTGCCATGGTTTGCTTTCTTACTTGGGAGTGTTGAATCAGGGAGACAAGTCCCAGGTATCTTCTGGAGGAGTTTTAGAAGGTGAGTTAACAGAAGAGTTCACCTCTCTCACAGTTAAAGAAGATTAGCCTGAAGTTGAAAGATTTTTCCCTTGGTCAAAGCAGCACTAAATAGATATCCTTTTGTGAAAGCAAGAGACAAAAACAGCTGCCTCAGACAGAAAGTACTTTTTTTTCCTCTGTTCTATGTTATAGAAATTGTTATGGGCAGTGTAATACTAGCTAGATAAAGTATTTGGGATGAGGTGAAGTGCTGATTCTCTAAAAGTTTTCCTTGCAGTTTAAGCCATGTTGTGACTGAGATCTCCTTACCTTAGTTATAAACCATCAAAGTCTGCTTTTTTACAGCAATCTGTAGGACTTGCATCTTCCTCTGCTATTGGAAGAGTCACAACAATTCAGATTTAATATTTTTCAGTCAAATCTTGGCTATGATTATACCTAAGAATGATAGATGCTTTTAAACTAGTAACACAAAGGAAGATTAGAGGGAACTACAGAATTACAACAGGTCTACTTTATATGGAGTAGCAGAAGCTTTACTGCATAGACATTAAACTTTTTATTTCTTTGTGTTTCTAGACTGCTCTAGACTTGGTAAAAAAAATAAGGATCTTCTCTCATCATAATTTTCTAGGGAAGGAAGTGCTGGAATTCTCTAAGCTGAAACCTTGTTTTTCAGTGAGATCAGAAGGGATATTTTTGATAATGTTTTACAGATGACTGATCAAACAGTCATTCTAGACTTTCATCAAATCAGCTCATCTCTTGTAGTTCATTTGGTATTGAATAACATGATCTATTTTGAACCTCAATGTTTGTGCTAAAAGAAATAGACCTTTGTGTGACACACAGAGGTGGGAAACAGATCCCTAGTGTACAACCATTCCAAATCCACCACATGACTTCAGGTTCAGCATTTTACAGACAACGTTCTTACTTATCAAAAGTCCTGCTGAAATTATCTTATACCACATTCAGAAAAAGTGCTACCAGTGTACCTATTGCTGTGACTTTAATAAAAATCAGCCACAGTAGCACAAACTGAATCAATGATCATTACTCTGTAAAACACTTAGCCAGCATTTTTCAAGCCTATTAGACACAAAGATGCTTAAGCACATGGTTATCTTCTTCCCTACTACAGACCTGTGCCATATCCTTATTTATTCTTTGATTACAATTTTATCATGCCCTCAGGAAAAAAAAATAGTAGTTAAAAATAAGATTTCCTCTTAATGTGAGTATAGCTCTCACTCAACATGCATTATTGCTTTCTCTGTAATTTTTAAGGATAAGGATGAATCAGGTTGAAGAAATGGGATTAGAGAAGATAAGAATCCCAGGTCAGAGAGGAATCATTTGAAATTATCATACTTTAAGATGCTTTGATAATAGTAGTAAGAAAGATTTGTTTGGATGAAAATATTGTTATCTGTAAATGGTGATGCTTTTACACTATTCTAATTGGCCCAGAGAGAAAATGTGGCTATGAGAAGTAGATCCACATTGTCTGTAGGTGGAATTGAAGTTCTTATTTTACTGCCAGTTTTTATTTAGCTTGTTAGAGTTAAGAATGATTCTTCAGGAAGTCCTCAGGAACAATGTACAAGAACCAATACATATGGATAAATATCCTCATATAAAAACTAAGGGAGAAGGGGAAGAGTTTTCTATGCCAATGTTACAGTTATGTAGATGGAGAATTAAGGCCAACTCAGTTATCCCTTGTCCTGAAGGGAGTGGTATTCTTAATTTTCACCACAAAATCTTTGCTAGCTTCAAAATTAAAACCTTTGTGTACTTGCNCAGCTTCTGTCCAATGGATGTTTAGGATTGTCCGGAGACAGCGCTGCTGGAAGCGCTCCAAGAGTCGTAGGTGGTGGCGGCGATAGATGAGCCAGGATTGGGAACCATAGAAAAGAGGAGACAGCACAATGGCTCTAGAAACACTGAGCTTTGGACTTTGCTTCAAGTGTTTATTTGGCCAGACTCTTTTCTAGAGTTTTCCCAAAGCACTCTATGCCTTTGATAGCCTATTGTCTATCTCTCTGTCAATCTTACCATCCGAGGAGATGAGGCTGCCTAGGGAATTAAACTGCTGGACTGATTTAAGTTCTGAATCACCAATGATGATATGAGGATGATGAAAAACTTGCTGAGGTGCAGGTTGATATAAAACTTCTGTCTTTTTTAAGGTAACTTGCAGCCCCAAAAGCTCAGCAGTGGCTGCAAAGCAGGACGTTAAACGCTGCAGAGCTACTTCTGTCTGGGCAACAAGGGCAGCGTCAGCAGCATAAAGGAGCTCCCAGACAAGATGGTTTATGGTCTTGCCTGGGTATGTAGATACTACTAGTTTTTAGAAAATTCTGAAGTTAATAACAGAGCAAATGCAGGTCTAGATGTTCCCTACAGATATAGTATTTGTTTCTAAATACCTAAAGAATACCAAAATCCATGTAGTCTCAATAAAGTCATCAGTCATGCAGTGATTCAGCACCAAGGTGTCCCATCCTTTATTTGAATGTTTGATTGCCTTGTTCTTCCTCAGTAAGAGTCCTTGATTAGAATAATTGATTGTGATAATGTAGATACTAAGTGAAACAAGCCTAGCCACTGCTCTATTTAACCATCTTGTCTCAATGTCAGCTGTGCAAGGTAAGTCATCAAGTTAAGTGGAAGTTTGATAACCTCATGTAACATCTTTGACATCAGAGACCAGATAAAACCTTTTCTGTGTCATTGACTTGCAAGAGTCTGCCTGGGCAGATGGTGTTGGTTTTATAAGACAGACAGAGAGTTTGCCTGGAGAGTTTCAGAGAAATATGAGCATTATTTCCAAACACCAGTAAAGGAGAAAGGTGTCATTTCACTGACAGCCCCAGAGAATATTTCCCTGTTACTGCATGCTTGACAGATGCCAGGAACAGATTGATGTGTCTAGAAAGGCAAGGTACAAGGAAACTGTACATTAAAACTCATTAACTTTAGATAGGAAAATTCTGTTGGGAGCAACTCTAGAGCATTTTTTTTTGATGTACAGTGAATGCTTAACATTCTAAATATATGTGCTTTCTAATGTGTTGGGACTGCATTTACATATTGGTGTAAATCTGAATGAAAATGAAATCAGTGACAAGATAAACACAAGAGCAAATGCAGCAGGAAAATGAATCATGAAGAAGCTGAAGGAAAATCAAAAAGGCATTTTTCATCCTCCTAATTTTTCATCTACGAGAAGTTAGAGGTGTGGTGTTTGGAGTGGATCACTTGAATTTTCTCAGAGGGAAACATTCCCTTTTGTTTATAACTGAACTCTTGTTTATCAGAAATGAGAGCTGCTTCTCAGTCCAACCAAATTCTTATGTGTAGCAATAACTTTCAGGACTGAGCAAGAAGAGATGGAACCTTCCTCCCTCACTTACTACAGAAGCTAATTCTCTGCCTAACTGCTCTGTATGTGTTGCCTCTCATCCCCTTGACCCCTTCTCACAGACACAGCAAATATCCATATTAAAGCTTATGATTTACCTAATTCATTTATTTTTTTCTTTTAATCAGGTGTAGAAAGAGTGCTGTAAGACAAACAGAGCACTCTGTGATGAACACAGAAGCACTGCCTTTTAAATATGGCTTTAAAACTGTAATATTACATGTATGCAGCTCTAATTACTTCATTCTAAAAATCACTCTTCTCAACCATTGAACAAGACATGGATTTGAGAAGGTGATTTTAGAGGATCTTGCATTTAGAAACACCACAGGTTCACGAGGGAAGGACGATGTATGTGCATGTGAATTCCATAGGCATCCTTAATTTTGGTAGTTCTTCATCTGTGCATTTGACTTTTCAACCTTAACATTCTTTTAAGGTAGATCTCATTAGGAATTTAATTTATGTAATTCCTGGTTGGATGTAAACAAATTTGATGCTGGAGATGCAAACAGATTTTAAAAGCTAAACAGCATAACTGAAAGGAATATTTGTAAGAAATTCTGTTTTCAATGCAAATGGGACAATGTTTAGTGAGCTGAAAGCAGAAAATACAAATAAGCAGTGGCATGCTCTCAGTGTGTGAATATCTACTTCTTCTATAGCTTCGTGTTAGGTTTGAAAAGACTTCTTTTAGACAGGTAGGACTGAATTGTTTTATTAGAAATGTAGGTAATAAATAATTGAAACAGTCATGCATAATACAAATAAGTGCTTCCAGTAGATACCTAGCCTGATAAATATCTGATGGAAATGCAGCTTGAATACTTTTCCCTGATAGGAGGATTTTTAAAAATTATTATTATTTTCAATTCATGGACCATTGTGCTAATTTGCATAAGAGCATAACTGTAACAGCAGGTTACAGGTGATGGCTTGAACTCTGATGCTACCTGATAGAAAATGACCCATCTCTTACTTCAGCTTGCATGCTGCAGCTAATGGAATTCAAACCTATAAATAGCCTGCAATTGTGAAGATGAAAAGAACCTATCTTGTTATGTAGTTGCTTTTGGTAAGATATACTCTTTTGTCTTAAATGCATTTGTTTATGATAGAAATGGCAAGATCCTGCCTTTGAAATTGTAAATGATTGGGTTTAAGAAGGCCCAAGTTCCTGTGGCAGGTCACAGACACTCACCCTTCCCTCAGAAAGATCCTTCTCCCTTGGGCTAAATCTTTACCCTGTGGTGAAGGCTTTTTCATGGATAGGGTTCAGAATTGGACCATAGTCTTTCAGTAACACACAACAGACAGCATTGGAGCAGCTTGGATAAGAAGATTCCAGCTTATTTATGGCTGACAAATGCTTAAAACCAAACACTTCTATCTTCTAGTGGTTCTGCATCTCTACCACCTAATGCTGGACCTTCTCCAGTTTCACCAGTCTGCAAGGGCCACTTTTCCACTGGTGCACCTTTAAAACACCATCCCTTCACTTTTTAGTCTCTTAGGCCAAGAGATATCTTTTTCTTCTTCCTAACATACAGAGACACAACTAGAAAAATAAGGTTTGTTTCTGAAACCTCTTCTTTTTAGTCCAGAATGAATAGGGGGAGGCAGAGGAGAGAAAGAAGAGCAAGCTAAGGAAGGGGTGAAAACCAGGAGGGCAAGAGACCCTAACAGAATTTTGTGGGTTTGTTTTCCAAGATATGAAGGAATGACTAGTGGCATATAGAGAGAGTTAGATATCCAACAGAAGAGTTTAGGAAATACAAGGATTTGTATTCCCTTGGTGCATTATTTATGAGGATGTTTATTTATTGTGTATGTGAATATGAATTAAAAAAGAACAACCCACAAATCCTGGAAGTTCACAGGCAATGTGAAAATTCTATCTGGCTTTACAGAAGTAAAGTGTTCCAGATAAAATTGGAATCATTTGGATTGTTTAAATGACTGGGGCAAGGTTTCAGTGGCTTTGGAAAGCTGTTCATCCCTCTATTTTTGAAATTGAAGAAGTAAACATGAAGAGAGGTGCCGAAGCAATTTCTTCTGCTGAGAGAAAAACTCTCTTCAGTTTTCACTTCATGATCTATATCTCTTGCCTAGACATGTAGATACTCTGAGAACTATATTAGGTTTTGGATGCAGCTGTTGTCAGGAAACTCGGAGATGATAACTAATTTGTAGCACCCCAGTCTCCTGTAATATTGTTGGACAGAGTTGGAAGTAGCTGTGCAGCAATTTAAATTCAGAAGGTTCTTAAGGTCTCTGTACAAAGTATTTATTTTTTGAAGAAACATAATTACAGTTGTATTTAATGAAGTAGCAAAACTGTAAAGCTGTCAGGAAATGCTGTGGCAACAACATTTCTTGAATGAGCATATTAAATAGTAATGGTGTCAAACATCTGAAAGAGTGAGCAGACCTTGCATGCATAGTTTTCTAGTCATAGGAAATGAAAAAGGAGCTGGAATGTTGCCAGTTGACTGACTAGAGGGAAAAAAAGGAGACCCATAATAAGCAACAGTTGTAGTTACAATATTTGCTGAAACCAACACACATTAAATAATAATGAAAGCAACCATCTAAAAATGCTGGCAGACTACATGGAGCAGCTGAGCTGAAGAACCTGCAAAAAGATTTCCAAATAAAAAGGATCTGGGATGTAGCCAATGTGCTGCCAAAGTAGAAAAAGCTCCACTGGAGATTAAAGGGTAAGATCAATATCAGACAAGTATGTGTAAAACAAAAAGTGTGAAAGGCAAAGAGTTAATTCTTAGAGTGTGTAAATGACAAAATCTTCATAGGTAAAGTGATCTCTTCAAAGAAGCAGCTATGTAAGTAGAATTCTAAAGCTTTTTATTTTCTTGCAGCTACTTAATTAGGGAAAGATGTGGGCAAGGGAGGCATTAGTTAACACATTAAAATACAGCAGAGTGATGGTTTGTGAAAGATACTAAAGAATCTAGACCTAATAGCCAACAACAGGGAAAACTTACATTTGCCTGTAAGAATGCAAAGGGAAGTTCAAGGAAAAGGATTAGCTGAGGATTTTTTTCATACTCCATATGAGTGTTAGCAATGGAGGTGCTGAATAAGTGCTAGGTCTCCAGTTTTTATCCTATATATGTGCTCTAGTGAGGTGTTAGTCTATCAGCCACTGGTGGGAAAAGAGAAGAGTCTCATTTGCAGATATATCTATAAATGTCATTGGGATTTGACTAATAACAACAGAACTCAGATCATTATTAGGCCAGATGATTACATGCAGAATATCCATTTCTAGTAAAGAAAATACATGTTCACTGTTAAAATGGAAATGAGGATTTGACATGGACATTGACGTGCAAAATGTAGATCCTTTTAATTCCTGCTCTGCTGTTACAGAGTAATAAAAGTGACTAGATTTAGACAGTGCTTTGAAAATAGCAGACTTCTCCAGAAGCTTTGTGTTCTGTTCTGGACACATCACCATCTTGGTATGTACCACAGTCTCAATTCACTCTGTTGGAACACACATCCTTAGCTTTCCTCCACAGGAGTTGCATGTGGAGTCCAATGTCCTAAGCATTCACAAGAGAGCTGAGGAATGTTTCTGAGAGCTGGCTTCCACCAAGATATCTGTGAATGGTAGCACCTGCATGTCCTTATTTGCAGATAATATTTTTGAACTAGAGAGACCCTAAAAAACCAAAGGGCCACTCTCCTCACCTCTGCAGACATTTAGCTTCCAAGCTCAGATCTGGAAAAAAACTAAATCAAAATGTTCTTTGAATATGTCCAGGAACTTGTTCCTAATCTTGTCCCCCTGGACTTTAACCAGTCCAGTCCTACTCACATGTCTCTATTCTAGGTATTGCAGAATGAACCTTAGGGTTTGGGAGGTTCTGGTGCTCAAAACTGTATTATCTAAACATCCTTTACAGTCTGGTTTTTGCTGTGAATTCTTACACTCACATTGCTTAATCATAGAATCATAGGATCACAGAATCATAGAATCATAGAATCACAGAAAGGTTTGAGTTGGAAGGGACCTCTGGAGCTCATCTAGTCCAACCCCCCTGCACTGGGCAGGGACATCCCCAACTACATCAGGTTGCTCAGAGCCCTGGCAAGCCTCACCTGGAATGCCTCCAGGGATGGCAACTCAACCACCTCCCTGGGCAACCTGGGCCAGTGTTCCACCACCCTCGTGGGGAGCAACTTCTTTCTAATGTCCAGTTGAAATCTACTCTTCTCCAATTTAAAACCATTGCCCCTTGTCCTTTCACTGCAGGCCTTTGCAAACAGGCCCTCTGCAGCCTGCTTGGAAGTTCCCTTTAGGTACTGGAAAGTCACTAGTAGGTCCCCTGAAGCCTTCTCTTCTCCAGGCTGAGGGTACAATAAAACACTTAGGCTTCTCTACCCTATCTCTCTACTAGTTATGTATATGTGTAAATAAACACATAAATAGACCAAAATCCCCTATGAGCTGAACCTCTTAGGAGGACTCAAGGGGAACTAATCCAGACAATCTGAATAGACATGGGATCTAGTTTGAGGGACACTGCATTAAATAGCCCAGAAGTTCAGCCCAGAGTCCCTCACCATTGCTAACAGGAGGTCCCAGTATTCCTCAAATGATCTAGCCTCTCTCTTTATTGCCAGTCAAATCTGATATCACTTAAATGCTTATCTTTTATGGAAAGTTGTTCTATACACCTTCCCCCTCCCCTTTTATAAGGTTATATAAAGCAAAGAATGAAATGAAAAAGATTTCCATCTTCTGCTACAAATCAAACTGCCTCTAAAAACCCTAAATTCCTCGCCAAACCTTCTGAAGGTTATGCCAGACCTCCTGCTTCTTTGTTCTTCTTGGTAGTGGTGAAAGCTGGTGCAGGGAAGAGTGTAAATAGCAGTTGCTGCAGCTTGCTACTGGATCGTTCAAAACATCAGATGGCTAGAATATATTATTATCAACAAGCTGTTTACTGGCCAATCAATTACAGACTCTGACGGAGCACGGAGGCATTTTATTGTAGACTAGCCAAATGGATGAAGAAAACATATGTTAGCTTCTCTGTTACTTTAAGGGGCAAATCCTGCTCTTCCTCTGCTTCAGTATGTTGCAAAAATTCCCACAATGGAACCATGCTGATGTTAATATGGAAATGTATGGCAGTGCTGTGAGAATCATCACCAGGACAATGAAGCTCTCAGATGTTTCGGCAACTTTATGTCAACATACATTTGCATAATAAGAGTACAGCTGAGGCATCTGGGGGTAGTCCTCCCCTCCAAGGCCTTTGGAATATATTGAGTTTCTCCGTCTGTGTGCAAAATAGAGTCAGGAATTGTTGATTGGCTCTTACTTTTGTGGTAGTTCTTACATGAAGGGAAGTTTGGAGTCTTTTGTTCTCCTTCCCCAAGTCTGTAAAGTAGGTAAGTCCATCATCTGCAACCTCAAACTGGAAAATACTATCCAGAATTGGATGGAAATTTTTCCAGTTTAGATAGGGAAAAAGTATTTGCTCACAGAACCTTAGTCAATCATGCACCATTGGAAGGAGAAGCTTTTCACCCCTGCTACTTGGAATTTCCTTCTGTTTTTTTACTGGAGAGGGTTTGGTTGAAATGGGGAAGAAGATTTGGAGGAATAGAACATATTCATTATGACAATGAGAAAGAAAAAAGCAACTTCCTTTGGTAACATCTACAGTTATATTACTGGCAAGCAGTTAGATATATCCTGTCTAAAGGACTCTTGAATAATGACTAGAAGGAAGAGGTCATTCAATATGGCTGTTTCTGTGACAGTTTGTTTGTCACTTGCAGGCAGTGCTGACAGTCACTGGAGTTTCTCACCTGCTAAAATTCAGTCAGAGGTTTGAAAAGAGGAGAAAAAACTCTTTGAAACATTGAAATCCTGTTAAATATTACATAAGATCTCTTGGGATAAAAACAAAAAAATATTGAAAGCATTAATTCTTTGGAAACATAGACTGAAAAATGTTCCACTAAGTGAAGGGCTAAGCAGAGAGATCTTTCTTTCTACCTCCTCTTGGCTTCAAAAGGAGTAACATGCTAATGCTGAAAAATAGAAGTATTAAAAGGAAAGAATAAAAACAGTTGAGAAGCAGACAATATCTACCTTCCAAAACTATCTGATCTGAAGTGTTAAAAACTTGCATAACTTGTTATTGATTGTTCCCTTTGGGTATTGTTGCCACCATCTGTAAAGGTAAGCAGTAAGTCACTCTGCAAGTTGTTCTTGAAAGTACCAGCAAGAGGACAAAGAATTTGGTTTGTGGTGACTATACCACCACAAGAAAACAAGTTTCTTTTGTCTATATTCAAAAGAAAGAAAGGCTACCTCCTGTGGAGATGATGGGGAAAGCATACCTGATTTACACTACAAGATGTTCATGGCTATGTCCCACAAGGAAAAATTCAAACCCTTGCCAAAAACTCAAAACTTAGGTTTTGTTATTATTATTTTTAATATGAGCCAGAAGCAACTAAGAGTTCCTTTAATTTTGTTGGATTTAATTCATTCAAAATGGCCTGATAGGATGCTCCAGCTCTCCAGTTGTTTACAAATCAGCACAGATCTGTTGGCTCTAACAGACTAATTCCAACAAAACCAGAAGGGATGGGCCCAGGCAAAAGAAAAATCACTGCTACTTAAACTAGGCATCAGCAATGTATAATTTTATGATATACACTTAGTGTCACTGAAATATTTCAGAGCAAAGCTGATGAAATTTGCTTAACTACATCTCGGGGAGGTGGGAGGCTATGAGAATGATTTATCTTCAAAATGCATTTTTCTCAATAATAAATAAATAAATAAATTCTAGTCACAATTGTTTTAAGCAAATAAAATACAATATGCTTATAAAAAATGTCTATTAATGTAAACATATTCATATCTGTCAAAGATGTGTTCCTCTCAAAGCATTTTTCCCCCAGAAATTATTATAGGGATGGATATGTGCTGGGATTTCAGGAACACACATAGTTTAAACACATGGGATAGTATTTAAGATGGGAAAGATGGAGAAGCAGGATTGGGTTTTGGAGGTGCAGCTTTATGGAACTATTCCTTATTCTGAAAGATCTCAGCCAGTTCATCTCTGAGAGAGAATGCCTGATGCAAAATTCGTAGTGTGACTGCTTAGGTTGTTTCTGAGTGTTTCTGAATCATCATTTTCTTCAGATGAATTGGAACCCATAAAATCATTCAAGAGTGAAGGATGGAAAAGCAGGGAGATGGTGAAGGTTAGTGGAGTAGGTTATTAAACAAAATGCTAACAGGACTTTGAAACTATGGGAAGAGAAGCAATGGATAGTGGCATGTGCTTTGCTGACAGTCCCAGAGCCACAGAGGGGTTTGGAAGTGGGAGGAGAGCAGTTAGTTGTGCAGCTGATGGAAGCTTAGGAAGTGGCGTTAACATCCCCTAGTCCACCAGTCACTTCATAAATAATGCACAGAGCAGTCCTGGGGCTTCAGGTAATCGTATCTGAAGGAGCTGGTGTTCAATCTTTCATAGTCTGTGAGACTTCTTCTCAAACGGAGGATGGATTTGACCAGCATCTCTTCTCCTTCCTCTACTTCAAAAGTTGAAATGATAACTGATAAACACTCCAGGCCATGCAAGGTTTTAAAGGTGGGATACATGTTCTACACTCTTTTATTCCTATCTGTATCACGACTTAGACAAAATCTGAGGCACTGTGCAACAGAGATGCCAACATGACCACAAGCAGGAGATACCTCACATTAAGCAGCAACTTCTACAATCTAGCCATAGTGTAGGGCACATCCAGGAGCAAAACTCAAGCTAATAACACTATGGAGCTCTGATTTCCATTCTTCAACAGTGTCACATTAAGAGATGTTAAAAAATGCCATCAAGAGGCTTTCAAAATGCAATCAATGTGACTTTCATTCTTCACTTCAACAGGCATGGGTTGAAGTTCTATAAAATAAAGGCAACAATGAAAATCTAAGGCAAGAGGCATGCTAATCTGTGTTTTATTTAACAATTCTCAGTTTCATTGAGTCTGTTTAACAAGCAATTGAAAGCAATGTATTTGGAGATGCCTCTCATGGGAAGGGAAGTCTATCCACCTTGCCACTAATGTGGGATGGAGACAAAACTAGAGGCAAATACCTTAACATGCAGAAGGTGTTGGAACAAGTGCCTTTTGCAGAAAGAAAAAAAAAAAAAAAAGAGGGGAAAAAAAAGTGCATTAAGTGTTTTACCAGCTTGGGTTTTTTTGGAACCATTAAATACAAATAGAATGAATAATTGAACATTTTACGCAGTATGTGCATCTTGCACCACTGAGTTTTTGGAGCAGTTTCACAGAGACAAAATGTAGTGGGTGCTTGCCTTGCTGTTCTGTAATTTTACTCTGTCCTTATTTCAATTACAGTTCAAAGCCAATACTCTTCCTAGTTGTGAGGTGAATTTCATTCTGGTGCATTAGTGGTGTGGGTTTTTTTTGTTGTTTGATTTTTTTCCTTTGTTTCTTTTTAGAAATTCAAGAGATGAGATGTGAAGAAGAGAATTAATACTTCTAAAGATCTTAAGTGAAATGAAGTCCTTTTTTTCTGTCAGTTCTTCCATCCAGAACCATTGGTGCACAGACTCTGTGAATTTCTTAATGAAAATCTCAAGCATTGCAAAAAAAAAAGAAAAATCCTTTGTGTTAAATGCTTCATTTAAGTTTTTTTTAACCAATAATAAAAATATCTTTTTTTTTTCCCCCAAAACCATACTAGATTAAGAGAAAATTACTTAAACAGGAATGGAATGGACAGAAATGACAAAAATTGGAATGTTTTAATTTACCCAAACCAACGTTCTTCTGCAAATTCTTATTTTTTACCAAAGTTTCTGAATTATGACTCTTGCATTATATTATCAGGTTAAAAATTCTCTCCATGTCTTAAAAATCCCTGTGGCCAGGAATGGCTATTTACATCTCAATTCTGCCATCAGTCCTCTAAACCCTTTTATTATTACACATATACAAGCATGTCTTCCATTGGCAAGGTTAAGTCTATTAACCTAGTGTTGAGACTGAGACAAGGACAAAACAAGAAACTCTGCAGTGGATATTCCTGTTTTAAGGGGCTGTAAACTCTTTCTCTTTCAAAGCACATTGTGTTTACCTACACATTTATATTGAGAACAAATTACCAGGCTTAAAGAAATACAGAATTTGGGTAATCTCTGTGTTATTTTATTTCTGCCTGCAAAATGGTTGAAACCTTATAATGAATAAAAGTTTAAGTTGGATCTTACTGTGAAGCTGGGAGACACCTAGAGAAAATGATGACATTAATATTGCTCCCATTGCTGTTCCAGCACCTCTGAGTACTACTGTTTGAATCATTGAGACTTCCAAATGAATAATATCACAGACATCAGGAAAAAGTTTCCTACCCATTTTCTGTCTAATTTGACATTGAAATGTTCTATATAGCAAGTTTTTTCCAAAGTCTCCTTTTTGATACCTGTAATGGTTCAGTTTAAAATCTATTCCCTGTAAGCACTAAGTTAGAGTGGCCTTGGATGTTAGTCCTCCAGGTTTGACTAGTAGAGCAATCGGATTTATGACCACAGAATCATTAAGGTTGGAAGAGACCTCTAAGATCATCAAGTCCAACCATCAACCTATCACCACCATGCCACTAAACCATGTCATTAAGTACCACAGCTATATTTTTGAGCACCTCCAGGGATGGTGACTCTACCACCTCCCTGGGCAGCCTGGGCCAATGCCTAATAACTCTTTCAGTGAAGAAATTTTTCTTGATATCAAAAACACCTTGTATTAAGAGCTTGCTTTTTTTGCCAGGCCAAGCCTCTCACCTGCTTCTTTTGCATCTGCTGTTGGGCAATTTTTCTCTTACCTTGAAGATAGTAATTATGTGTTGTCCAGCTCAGACTAATATTTTAGCTTTTATTTGCAAGAGCAGAGTGTAAGCTAAGCAGATCAGCAGTGCTCCACACTGCTGTTCATCTGACACCAACAACTCATGCCAACAGCAAATTCTGTGGACACCTTTTGTTGTAGCTATTGTCTCCCAGCTGAGACCTGTGCTTCACTATGGCTGGAATCAGTAAACCTGCCAAGTGAAAGGCCAGGAATAACGTGGGCTTAATGAGTGATTAATGAGTAGGCAGACAGAACTGATCCACACTGACTTTAGGAATGTCTTGATGCAGCCAAAGCAGATGCAAGAGTAGAAAGGAACGAGAACAACCAGTGGTGAAAACCAACTAGTGTTGAGATGTGTTTGGAGAAAGCCATTGGGCAGGGAAGTCCTGTATAGAGACTGAATTCATGTGTAATTGCACTGGCAAAGATGACAAGGGATTGAGCACATGGCTGCTGCTCTACTGAAGCTATTCAGTGCTCCGAGGCCCTGTTGTAATTGGTGCTGTCAGCAAGGAGAGGGGGAATGCAGCAGCAGAAACAGACAACTTCAAACACACGTGGTAGGATGTGTATTAACCACCCTGCTTGCACCCAAGGCAGTAGAGTAGTTTACTTTCCAGTTATCAGTCCAACTGCTTACAGTAACCAGTGCCAACCCATTGTTAACAGAGGGAGCAAGATGAATTACTTCTGGACTCAAAGTATCTGAAACAATAAAAGCCACAGATAGTCTGACAGTCAGTGTCCTGCTATTTAATATGAATTCTATCTTCTAATGTGAGTTTAGCATTTAATGTGCAGCAGGTTGTGATAAGAGTCTGCATGGGATGTTTTGTAAAGATTCAGTTAGCTAGTGTTGTGGGTTAATGTCATTTGCATGGTAATGAAACATTCTTTCAATAAAGTGTTGAAAGGAAAACACACTAATTAGTTTGTTGAATGGCACCTGACATCCAGAAGGCCCAATGGGAACCTTGGCTAAAAGCCTGCATAACTGATGGCCCTTGTTTTAGAGCTGGCCAGCATCTTTCTGTCTGTGAATTTATGAGAAAAACAAGCAAACAAAAATCTCCTCAGTCCCACACAGCTTCTTAAAAATTATACAAAGCCAATTTAATGAAATTTGCCAGTTATCCCCATCCTTCCTCTCTCTGGATCCTTTTTTGTGCCTCCTCTTTCTTTACTAGATCAGCTGTTGTTTCTTTTTGCTGTTATGGACCTACATTACTTTCCTTCCTCTGTTATTTCTTGATCTATATCAAAACATGACCTCTACCTTCTGGTATCCTCCTATGATCCTCCATGCACTATTCACCTCTTCTGTAGGAATCACCATGGCAGAAGAATGGCTGCCAACAGGCTGACCTCTCCTTTTTCCATGCAAGTGGCCTCCAAATTTCTAACCAGTGAGAGAAAATAAGTTCCAACAAAACAAAACAAAAAAATAGACTGGCACAGGTTACTTCCCCATTGGGGTTCTTGAGAGCAGCACAATTGTATTTAGCCTTTTCTTAGGGGAGATGGACAGGTGCCAACCTGCTCTACAATGAATAACATAGCAGAAAAAATAAAGCCAAAATATTCTCTCAACCACTGTTGCTTACTTTATTAATAATAATAGAGATTTAAGAGTTGGGTAGGAACCTTAAGTACTTTCTGCATCACGAAATAAGTCGGATGGAAAGAAAACATATATGTAACCTGTACGTTCTGTTTGTTTAGGAAGCTGGAGACTCAGTCAGTGAGTGAATAATGGAGAAAATTGGTGTTCATCTTTCCAAAGCTTGTGTTAGTTTTAGTCAGGATTTATAACATCATCAAGGCTACAGGTAGAAAATGAAGGAAAAATCAGACTCAAATAATTATGATTTTAAGAAGAATTAGAAATTATAAAGTTCTTTTTTTAAACTGTACTTAGGAGATGGCATCTTTCACAGCAGGGATTTAGATGCATTCTCTAGAGTTACATTTCTGACTGAAAGCCAAGCTAATGAAAGTGGATTGTAGTATCCTTGCAGGTAGGGTTATTATGTTGCTGTTTAACAACTCACAGTAGAAAATTTTGGGAGAGTGAGCTGAGGCCTGTTAGAGGTTTAATATGGTTACATCAGGAGTAAGAGCTACTCCAAGAATACAAAGGAAGTACCTAACCTGGGCAGAGACTAGGGCAGAATGAGCCATAAGACTTTGTTTTGGCTGTGTGTCTTTGCTTTACCTTTTGTGTACCATAGGCATTCATGAAAACAAAGAACATGGCACAGTATTACAAAAATCTTTGCAATCAATTGGCTTTCACTGTACCTTAACTGTAAGATTGGTGTGATTTCTCATGAGCTACTGANACATTGCTGTGTGAGCTGGTCTAGGTGCTCCTGCTCTGGCAGGGGGGTTGCACTAGATGATCATTCTAGGTCCCTTCCAACCCCTGACATTCTGTGATTCTGTGGTTCTGTAACTGTTGAGGTACCAGATATTTATATGTTCCATTAGAACCATTAGGATCCTTTCCAGCAGATATTTGTGGTGTATCTGTGTTGCTCTCTCCTGCAGTTCTTGACATGGGCACATGCAGATGGAGAATATCTCTTGTAAGGACACTCAGTGTTCTGAAGTGCCTTTAGAAACCTCCATGAAGTGTGCTGTAATCACATATGTACATAAACACAGCAGCAGGCTCTGAGGTCTACTGATTCTGAAGACAGAAAGGACATAAGGTAAATGCCTTGCTACTTGTTCCAGCCAAAGAAATGGCGTAAATCAGCATCACAACTAACTGATCTGTCTCTATAACCTGAGATCAGATCAAAATGGAACAATTTCCAACAAACACAAGGCACAAAAATATTTAGAGATATTTAGCACTACTAATTTTAGCTTGGAGGTCATTTTAGCTAAGAGTATGACCATGTTTGTGGCGAAGTAGCAGTTTTTCTATTTACATAAATGTCACATTTAGCTTACAAAATTAGTTATTTTTATTAGTTATTTATTTATTAGTTATTAGTTATTTTTGCTATATTTGGTTGATCATCCTCTTTTTGATGGGAAGCAGCATTTCTGTCTAGCAGAAAACTGCTCAGGGTGCCTCATCACTGAGCCAAGGACTGCATTGTAGTACTTAAGTGACTTTGTAAAGCATTTTTCATAGACTCAAGGATTTAAAGCAATGTGAAAAAATCAGACATTTCCTTCATTAGTTTACTGTATGAACACTACTCAAAAATTTTCATCTGCTTACTAGGAGTTCAAGCTACTCTTAATTACCAGGGCAATAGCTTTCTTTCAGACTGAGATGAGCACTGCTGTCTTTTTAAAATCTATTTCAAGACTGGAAAAAAAGGCAACCCACCTTAGTTAAAAATGAATGAATAGAGAGGGCAGAATAAAGGTGAAGTGGATAAGAAAGTTAATATAAAGTGACAGTGTGACTTAGGCATAAAATATATTTCTTTTTTCAAACAGCATTTTTTATCCAAATCTAGTGCTACCAAGTATACTCAGATTATTTCAAGTGAAATAATATTAGGCCATTGAAAAGGGAAAATTGAAACACTTTCAGTATATTCTGCCCTTAGAAGTATCTACACAGCTTATAAAGGCAGAATTCAGGAGAAGGTGTTCCCTGGTGCTACAGTAAAACTTCCCTGTGAGTCAGGCAAGGAAATCAATGTGTTTAAACTCAGGAATGAGTTCCAGCAGTGGTGAAGAGTCTTTCTAACCCTGTGGTAGAAGAAAGTTGTGCTCGCTAGGAGTCCTCTCTGGAGCAGGCTGAATGAAAACAACATCAAATGGTCTTTCCCTGCAGGCTTTTCTCCCTCCAGTGTTCTCTACACTAGGATCTCTTTGGTTACCTCATGCAGTTTGGCCTAAATGGTGCTTTCTAAAGTCTCTCATGCTGTTGGCCTGTGTGAAACTGAACAAACACAGGCTAACAGCACAGCTGGAAGTTTTATCCTGATGCACTCGGAGTTTATTTGAGATGAAAGGTCCTACCTGAACATTTCTCACTTGACTCTCTGGATCAATGGTCCCCACACAAGGGTGTCTCTCCTCAGGCAAAGGCTTCACAACAGCAGCTGAGAGCCAAGCATTCCCCTCAGCAGAGCTTGCACAAGGCTCTGCCTTGCCTTGTTGCCTTCTTGCACCTCTGCCTGGCTCCTCCAAATTCCCCCTTCTGCCTTGGGGTGGGAATAGTGCTGTAAGGGCTCTAGGAGGAGAAGTATGGATGGGAGGCAATAGTGAGGGGCACAGAAGGAGGAAGAAGAGAGGAAACGATAACTGCTTCAGCCAGACTCTCTAGGGTCATCCATTGAGAGGTGGAAGAAGGTATCAGCCAAAAGCAACTAACCTGCCCTGTCTGATTTCTTCTTAGAAAAAATGTCCAGGATTTTTTATTTATTCAAGAATGCCATGAGATTTGGGGTGGAATAATATAAAAATCACAGTTGGTTTGATAGATCCTGGCTGCAGTTAGATCAGATGGCATAGTTCTATGGAGCTACATGATAATCAAGATTTTACCCCTGGTTACTGGAGAAACTTGGGTTTAATTAATTTTGTTCCTCCTACAGTACTAATTTGAATACTAGGATGTGTGAAATAGAAGCTTTAATGAAACTACTTCTACTAGGGAAAATGAAATGAAGCAAAGATATTTTTTAGCATTCAGCATCTGTGAGAAACTTAAGAGAACTCTATTATTAAGTTACCTTAGAAAGGACAGGTGGTTACTTGAGCCTGTCTGATATCTTGTAAATTCCAATACTTTTTCAAGTGATATTGTTATAACTCAAACATCTACAAAGAATAAATTTTCTGACAGCTATGGTTACTAATGCACATAGAATATTGCCTGAACTCAGGTAAGCTCACTCACTTATTTTGCTTAGAAATAGAAGCACAGTGCAATATTAAATATGTTATGTCATGCACTCTCCTTTTGGACTACAGTGTGAAAAGTCATTTTTGTCATATGTCATTTTATACTTCAGCTTTGGCCCCAAATTCACATCTAAGTAGCTAAAACAAGGCTTGGTTTTGAGAAATCAAATCAAACATTACTCAAGCCCACATTTGTCCCATTGACTTCATTGAAACTTCAGCACAGGCTTGAAAGCTCAACAAGAATTTGAAGGTTATTTTGAAGAGGGAACCTTAAATTGTTGGTTTAAGCCTAGAAGAGAAGAGATATGTCCCATTTGGTAAAGCCAGTGTTTTAAAATTATGAATATTGATTTGCTGACAACAACTGGATTCCTGAGTTCACACAGCAAACTGGGGATAGTCAGTTAGGGCTGGGCCAACCACTAATCAAGTGACAAATTTTCTCTGTTATCCCTTTTTCTCCCACTCCAGGAAGGAAAAGGGGAAATGAACAGAGAGAGACTTGTGGATTGGAAATGAAACTTAAACTACTTCAATGAAAATCATATGACCTCAATGACATATTGTTTTGACTCAAACTAGGACAGGTACATGTGTTTTGGAGGAAAAACACAAAGCAAAAGAAGACTGGAAGACCTAAGTGGGCAATAAATTGCCCACTTCAGCATTTAATTTTGCTGATAAGACTTTGAAGTTCTCAAGTTTATTTAGATGAATGCTGTTTTGGGGAGCTGTCAGGGCACAGGTGATGAGGTGAATGAGGACACATGGGTTTGTATGTTTGTTGATTCTACTTGGTTGGATACATTTGTTTTCTAAAGCTGGATTAATTACACAAAAAATGTCTTTGAGGGAAAAATATGAACTAAGACCTTGTTCCCAGGCCCTTTTTCTTTCCCATCTCTCTGACACTGTGAAGAGGCATGAGAGTCAGTGAAAAGAACAGAAAATTGAGGCTTGTTAATTACTACTGAGCATATTACTTGCTCTCATGAGTAAATCCACTGGATTCAGGGTATAAATCACTGTGCTGGGTTGTAAATGTTTTCAGGAATGAGAAGTCTTCTGAGTCTTCTGGGATGTTTTGCTGGATGTGTGTGCCAATTACACTTTTACATCTCCTCTCTCTTGTGCACATTTCCCCAGCAGCATCTCCCTTCCCTACTAAGTTATGCTGGCCCAGCAGGCCACAGGATGTGCCTATTAAGCAAGATACCAATGGGTTATACTCAGAAAGGTCTTTTCTTTTTTTAACTGAAATCTAAAAATTAGCTGTTTTAGGAAGCAGTGGGGGGTTGGGAAACAAAACCTCAATCCTCCAGCTCTGTCACATGAAGTTTATTGACTGACCTTGCTACTGTAGTGGAGGTGGAAACCTCCTTGAGGCAAATGTGAAATAATGCAATGCCAGGTCATTACAGATTTATGTAAAGGCAAAGCTACAGGTTTAGGAGCAGGGTGCTGGGAATACCTGATACTGTCTGTTTGATTTCTGGTGGTATGGAATGGTCAAATGCTTCTGATTAACTCACATTGTTAAGTAAGGGAGGAAGGAGGAAGAGAGGGAGGGAGGAAAAAGAAAGAGGGAAAGAAAGAGAGAGAAACATAGAAAGATAGAAAGAGAAAGAGAGGGAGAGAGACGGAAAGAAGGAAGGCAACAAGGAAAGAAAGAGAAATAAAGAAAGGAAAGAAAAGAAAAAAAGAAAGAGAAAGAGAGGGAAAGAGGGAGAGGAGAGAAAGAGAGAAGGAAGGAAATAAGGAAAGAAAGAAATAAAGAAAAGAAACAAAGAAAAGAAAGAAAAGAAAGGAAGAGGAAGAAAAAAGAAAAAGAAAGAAAAGGAAAGAGAGAGAAGAAAAGGGAGAGAAAGAAGGAAAGAAGGAAATAAAGAGAAATAAAGAAAAGAAAGGAAAGAAAAGAAAATTGAAAGAAGGAAAGAAAAAGAAAAGAAAGAAAGAAAAAGACAAGAAAGGAAGAAAAAAGAAAAAGACAAGAAAGGAAGAAAAAAACAAAAAGACAAGGAAGGAAGAAAAAGAAAGAAAAGAGTAAGGAAGAGAAAAAAGAAAAAGAAAGAAAACAAAGGAGAGAAAAGAAAAAAGAAAGAAAGAGAAAGAGAGGGAAAGGGAGAGAAAGAGAAGGAAAGAAGGAAATAAAGAGAAATAAAGAAAAGAAAGGAAAGAAATGAAAAATGAAAGAAAGAAAAAAGAAAATAAAGAAAGAAAAAAGAAAATAAAGAAAGAAAAAAGAAAATAAAGAAAGAAAAAAGAAAATAAATAAAGAAAAAAGAAAATAAAGAAAGAAAGAAAAAAGAAAAGAAAGAAAGGAAAAAGAAAGAATAGAAAGAAAAAAGAAAATAAAGAAAGAAAAATGAAATGAAAGAAAGGAAAAAGAAAGAATAGAAAGAAAAAAGAAAGAAAAGGAAGAAAGAAAGGAGTAAGGAAGATAAAGAAAGGAAAGAAAGAGAGAGAGAAAGAAAGAGAGAGAGAGAGAAAGAAAGAAAGAGAGAGAGAAAGAAAGAAAAGAAGTTAATTTCTTCTTTAGGGAAGAGAGAGCTTCAAAACCCATAGTGGATTTGAGGTCATAAATGAAAATTTAAGTTTTGAGAAAAAGTTATTACATGATTTAGGAAAAATGTGTCTGGGACTGTAAATCTGTTTTTCTAATTATTATCATTTCCTCTTAGTGAATAATTTTTAGTACAGAAATAGAGAAAACACATGTGAGTATCAACATTTTGTTGTCACTCTATTCACCTCTTCTAGCTAGCCTGGGCCCAAGAAGCTTCTCACTGAATAAATGTAAGCTTGTATAATGCTGGTTTTTTTCTCTCTTACCACTGAACTCCTTTCTTAGCCTATATCCAGGATATAGGCATTGCACTCTTAGAGAGGGCTAGAACATTACCTATTGGCAGATGCTACTTAGGAATTCACCACTGTTGCAGATGCATTTAAAATAAGCTCTTCAGATCAAAATTAAACTGTTGATCTCTCTCTAGACAAAAAAACAAAAAAGAAAATTCTCACAGCTACATCTGGCACTCAACAATCTCATCAGAGGACTGGAAAAATCTATTCATTATTAGAAAAATTGTCTATTGTTAATAGAGTAAGCAATGGATTCCTGCTCTCATCTCAACTGGGAATGAAGCTGGCTTGCCTGTTTGAACAGAGGTGACAAAAACCATTTCTTGATTGAATTCACAGAACATCTGCTTGAACAATCAGTCCAGAATGTCCTTATGCATAATACTTACTTGCTCTGGATTGAATTCTTTTTCTGCATCCACTGCCAGCAGAATTTATCATCTGCACACTGATAGCCTATCACTGCATATAATGTGAACTTGGGACACGTTTTTGTCTCTCTGAGTATCTTCATAGAGGACAGATGCCTTTTTACTTGTTTTTAACCATATTTCTTGTGGTTTTAAACTGAAAAAAAAACAACCCAAAAGGTGGTTTCCATTTTTATTGAATTGGTATGCCTCTGGTTTGGCTACAAAACCAAATGCACAGAGAGGGGAAAAAAAGGATTTCTGAATCATTCCTTCTTATTCCTTCACTTTTCCAGGTTTTTTCTTTTGAGCTTGTTGGGATCTCCAATGTCCTGTTTATTATTTCAAAGCCTTAGTTCATTTCACAGTGAAATTTAACAAATAATGAACATTATTTGCACATGAGCTAGATTCCAGAACCACAGAATGTTAGGGATTGGAAGGGACCTCTGGAGATCATCTAGTCCAACCCCTTTGTCAGAGCAGGGTCACCTAGAGCAGGTTGCACAGGATCATCTCCAGTTGGGTTTGGAATATCTCCAGAGATGGAGACTCCACCAGCTCACTGGGCAGCCTGGGCCAGTGCTCTACCACCCTCAAAGGAAAGAAGTTCCTGCTTATGTTTAGATGGAACTTCTGCTGTTCCAGTTTGTGCCTGTTACCTCTTGTCCTGTCACTGATGCTCAAAAGAATGCAAATGTACTGGGCCAGACCTTCATATGATATCAACTTGTAGTGAATGGAAAAGCTGACAATCTCTAGCAGTATGGCAGCAAGAAGAATAAGACTCTATTGAACAAAAGCAGAAACCTTTTGTATGTTTTTACACCCAGATATACAGACTTTTACAGGAAGACTTTCACACACACCTGCAAGGTCAGCTAAAGTAAATAAAAAGCTAGAAAAACATTGTTTTCCACACCCCTCTGTGTTTTCCAACCTTCCAGAATATGTCTTTCTCATAATATTACTTTTTACAACACCAGTTTTCTCAAAATATCTTAAGAAAAACAATTTCAGTCTCCCACATCAACTAGCAATGCTTTACTGACATTTCTAAGGCATAGATTTATCAGAGGAAGGTATTATTAAGTGATCTTAAGAGTAATACCAGAAAAGACAGAAGCTCCTCTGCACTAGCTACAGTAGGAATGGACAATACTTCATTTTGTTTTCTCTCTTAATTAAAGAAAGCAAGGTCCAGAAGAAGGGGAGCAGTTAAAGATAGGCGAAATTATGTCTCTAAAGTCATGTTAAGGGTGAGTGTCAGGAGGAGAGAGCCAGGCTCTGCTCAATGGCATCCAATGGTAGGACAAGAGGGAATGGGAGTAAGTTGGACCACAGGAGGTTTAGTATTAAGCTGAGGAAAAACTTCTTTCCAGTGAGGGTGCCAGAGCACTGGAGCAGGCTGCCCAGGAGCCTGTGGAATCTCCTTGTCTGGAGCCATTGCAGAGCTGCCTGGACACATTGCTGTGTGAGCTGGTCTAGGTGATCCTGCTCTGGCAGGAGGGTTGCACTAGATGATCTTTCTAGGGCCCTGCCAACCCCTAATCTGTACTGTGATACTGTGATACAGAAGATCAGCTGTGAATAAAACCTCTGTGTCCTGACTTTCTGCCTAATACTGTATCCACTCTCTGATGCTGCCTGTAAGGTACAGAAATGTATGTAGCCTTCCATTCCCATCTTTCCTCTCATCTACTTCACCGTGTGACATGAAGGTTGAAACATTCTCAGTGAGGCTCTCAGCTGGGCATGCTCTAATCTTTAGGAACAAGCGTGCCTTGGTGCAGGCAGCAGAGTGCTTGATTTGTAATGGCATATCAGAGCACATAAATAGCTGGTGAGACACAAGGCACTGTCAGTGCCTGTAAATAGCAAGGAAGCCTGCAGTCGAGGTGACTACATGAATAACACAGACACACTCTTCTGCAGGTGCAGCTCTGCAAAGCCAGGTGAGGGGGGGAAAAGTCACAACACATGAATCATTGGAGCTCATGAGTATAACTCTCTGTTGTCAATTCCAGTTCTGTTTGTCATCAGACAAAGACACTCAAGACAGCAAACCATTACAGCTCTGCATTCTTCTATCCCCACAGGGGCCTTTTTCCAGAGGCAAATTGATTTTTGCCACCAGACAGTGAGTCATGCATACAAAGGAGGAGAGTACTTATGAATCCCTATATTCATTTCCCCATGGTGCTTGGTAAGGTGAGTTGTTTGCCTGATTTGTTTAAGAAGAGATTTGGGGAAAGAAACAAAATGAAGCAAAACACAAAAACCCTAATGTTTTTAACCCCTGCCTCCAGAATACAATATATCTCTCAGCATTCAAATAAATGTTTTCTCTCCCTGTGGAAGGCTTAAGTTTCTGATTTACACCAAATTGATATGATCAAAGGGTTTGCCGCGTGCTGCGTGTGGAACTCTTCGAACAAATCTTTACTTGGCTATTTTCAGGAATAAAAGGAGAAGAAAGGAACAAAATCCAGGTAAGAGGGATTGATTCTGTTGCCTACTCATGCCTTTTGAGACACCAGAAGGTCCAAAGAGCTGTGTTAGATGTGTAGTTGGAGCCCAGGTGGGATACTAATTCCTACAGAACCATGTGGGTCAGGGGAGATTTGGACCCAGTAGAAGAAATTGAAAGCAGACTTGTTAAACTAAGCATTTTTCTACTCAAAGGCTAAAACTGAACTTGTCCTACTCTTCAACTTAAGGAATACTCTATTTTAATAATCTGCATTTTCTCAAAACGTACTTTTCTTGTTGCAAGGGCATTCAGTTTTGTTTCTTTTGTTGTTTAGGATTATTCTTCAGTCATTTAGTATAAATATACTGAATGAAATGTCTTAAAAAGACTGAATATCAGAGAATTACATGTCACTGTTCACTTTTTTTCATTTCCTTGTAGAGGTTCACATTCCTCCCAGTGCTGCCTTTAGTTTTTAGTCAATGACTCTTTAGTAAAGTTGTAGAAATTTTAGCTGAATCTCCCCATTATTTCATAATGTATATGAAATACATTATTCCTCCAACACAAGGCTAATGCACATCTCTATTCACCTTCTTAGCCCAGCTCCCACCTGCTATGAGTGGTTTAACTCATTTGCTTTAACTCAATACTTTCAACCTTAATGTCTATTAATGGAGTAAGCACTGCAGCCAGTAAGAAAAAAAATGGGTATGAAAATAGGACTATTTCTGATTTTGTACCTAAAATATCACTTTTTACATTTCAATATCTAACAATACAATGGAAAAAGCCTAAATATGATTATCACTCCTTCCAATTTATGCCTTAAACAAATGTATTTTCTTATTCCTGTTTGCATGTCTCCGAATTCTGAAGTCATGAATACAAAAAGAAAAGATGCCAAATCAAGGCTACACTTTAATGGATGGCTGAAATGCCATAAGAATGATGAATATTGTGATCTATTCTAAAAATACAAGTATTTCAATGTGCATTCTTCATGTGCTATATACTAGGTGCATTGGACTCTAGATAAGAGTTAAAAAGAGTTCTTTAGCCTGGAGCTAGAAGGGCAGGATTTGGCCTACCTGGTGTAGCTTGTACAATGTATTGGTCACCTGTGGAGAGAGCAAAGTGCCTGGAGAAGAACTACTCAGCTGGTTTCAAATATCACACCTCTCTAGTCTTCAGCTGAGCCCTAATGATTCATATGCATGGAGGACCTGGTCTTGGATAAATTGCTAAATCCAGTTGGTTGGTCACCAGCTGGCAAACACAATGTCCTCAGTATGACACAGGAATCACATTTCAAATTCCCTGCTTTTTTTTTTTTCTTCTTCCAATTGCTTTAGTGAGAGATGTACTTCACAAAACAGAAATTTTGGCCTAGAACAAAGTAGTAGCAAGTGGGAGATGGAGATCTGAAAGTCACACACAGTTTCTGGGAAGGTAAGACTCCAGTGCCTAGATTTTTTTCTTCAACTTTCTCTGCATAAACCAAAATTCAGGTCTTCTTTTCACTTCTTCCAGATGTTTTATATTTATACTCTTTCCCAAATTCAGAATGATCTTAAACCATTTTGAAATATTCACTGATCCTAAACCCCAACTAAATGCAAAACATAAAGCAGTTAAAAAAGTCAAAGGCAGCTTTGTAACATGAAGGAGGCAGACAGACTTTTATATTTACTGGTAAAAAATATTGGCCCTTAAGTTCAAGCAAACATAGGAAAACTTCAAAGGATGACTGACTGGTAGGAAACACTGAAATGAGGAGCAAAAGGGAAATAAATCTATAGACATCTGTCAGAAAGCTATTTAAAAATACAGAGGAGCAAATGGGATGAAAAAGATGCAGTGACATGAAATTGGAGTAGAGAGGGTGAAAAAAAAGCTGCTGCTGAGACACAGAGGAGTCAGAGGATGAAAAGATGCCGAGCAGGCAAGAAATTAGAAAGTAATTAATGAAGAGGGAAAATATGGAGGTTGCACACTTCATTTGTATTAGAGAGAAGCAGCAATGGTATGATCAAGACAAAAATAGAAACCAACTCAAACCTTCAGCCCAATTTATGTCATGCCTTTGAAAGGAAGCTGTAATTTTGATGTTTTCAGGAGAAGGCTGCATTGTATGGTTTTGATTAGGATTGGTAACACTGGGTTTGATTTTGATTAGGAGTACTAACAATACTCTAAGGAAGGCTGTTTGGTTGGGATTTTATTTTCCTCTTCTCTCCTGGTATTTCTGATAGAGGAAGGAATATGAGAGCTATAAAAATACACTAAGACACATAATATTATATATAATACTTTGTATGAAATGCATCTTCCTCAGTTGAGTTTCTAGTAGGAAATTGCCCATATTGAAGGCATGAGTAGCACACAGACCAAGAACCATGTCCCCCATGAGAGTATGCCCCAGGTTTATCAGCCACTCCTTGCCAACCTGGGGACAACAGGAAGAGGTTGTTTTGCTGACACTTGTGCTGTACTAATTCTAAACTTTTATTGTATTTATGTGGTCTGTCCACTAGCGACTCAGTTTCTAGGATGGTGGTTCAGTGAAACTCACCCCTAGAATATCTCTCATTTACTTCTTTCTTCTCAACAAAACCCTCTTATACATAAGTGCCTGAAAAATGCCCTGTAACACTTTTAATTGTCAATAAATGCCTACCATTTGGCTTTGGTGGTAACATGACATCTTCATGTCATCTTTAGGATGATGTATTGGATGGGCAGCATGAACCATAGACATAGCCTTGATCCTGCACTGTTCAGCAAGAGCCAAAACATGGAGGTGGTGTCATCACTATTTTAGTCACATATCCAACATACAGCATCATCTGGGCTACTCTGAAGGAAGTTAGTAAACTGCATCCCAGCCACTACTCCTGCAAAGTACAGCTGGAGAAATTCTCCTGTCACTTGTACCAATGGTTTGCAAGTTCTTCCTATTCACATCTGTAGGCAATTCATTTGGATTTATTCAGATAGGAATAGCAAGAGGAGTAACTACTGGTTTTGACTTCTTATTTCTAGTTAAGACAGGTAAAAATGAGGAGAATTAGTTTTGGTTTGGGGTTGGGTTTTATTTGGTAGCTGTTGTGTTGTTAGGGTTTGGGTTGTTTTTTTTTGTTTGTTTGTTTGTTTTGGTTTTTAGATAGAAATTCACTTAAAGTCCAAGACTGAATAGTGCTTTTAAGAAACAGACCTAAAGTAATTCCCACTGATTTTTCATGTAGCTGAGGAATATTTCAACTTCTGCTTAAGGTTTAGGGGTAAAAAAGGCAAGGTAGATTCCTTATTACTGTGGGTTAACAGTGTATTTAATTCTAATATTTTGCATGTCTATGATAGGTTTTTGCAGCATTATTTAATCTAGAGAACTGCATCATCTTTTCCCTGAATAGAGACAGATTACTGAATTCCTGTAACTAGCAAGGAAAGTAAATTTCAGGTCTTTGCTAAGAATACAAGAGGCTGAGGATAAATACAGTTTCCCAATGACATTGCTATTGTTATAAGCCCCTTGAATGGATTTATAGGAGTTGAACTCCTGGTCTGAGTTCTAATATTTAAACAGTCTGCAGCATTAATCTGGTAATACTTCTATTTTTACATCAAACATACCTACAGAGGATAGGGGAAAAATGAATCAGGTCTGAGGAGCTGGTTTGATCCTTTGAAAAGCATAGCTCTAGAAAATGACTGTGACAATATTCAACAAGGGAATAAAATAAGTCAGCAGAATGAAGTAGTTCACCCTCTGGAAGCCTAGTTTATACCTTGTCTGTATGAGGAATATTCTAGGAGATATCTGGCCAGCAGACCTTCATTTTGATATCTGCACTCCTTCAAGACACAACTACACAAGCAAGGTTTCTAACCTCATCTCTTCCAGTAAGAGAATAAAGGGTCAGTTTATGCAAATCATATCCCATATTAATGATTATTGGGATTCCCTTGTTTTGATGTATTAAAGTTTGCAATTCTTTTTCATAGTAACAAACTATTACCAACTCCCAGCTTCTCTCAGGAGTGCCTAAAATGAAACCAAGTTTTAATGTATTAAAGTTTGCAATTCTTTTTCATAGTAACAAACTATTACCAACTCCCAGCTTCTCTCAGGAGTGCCTAAAATGAAACCAAGTTTTAATGTATTAAAGTTTGCAATTCTTTTTCATAGTAACAAACTATTACCAACTCCCAGCTTCTCTCAGGAGTGCCTAAAATGAAACCATATGACTAAGAGCATAATCCAGATTCTCCTTGAACACCAACAGGCAAATAGGAAGAATGAGAGTTAGAAAGTTCATGGGAAAAGGAGATCACTTGCCAGTTACTGATGTGGGCAGTAGACATTTGCCTTTAGGGAATTTGACACTTAGTTTATTTCTATTTAATATAGAAATAAGGTATAAGGGTATTGGGAAAGAAACAAACTAACAAAATCTCCAAAAATCCATCACAACAACAAAGAAACAAGCACATACTCACATACTTAGGGAAAACAGCTTTCCTTCACCTTCCCAGGCTCAACTTTAGTGCAGACTCCTCCCACTCTGCTGTTGCTGCAGTCCCTACAGAGAGACAACTGGCATTGTGAGGGGTGCTAGTGATTTGCCTCTGTGTCCTGTTGTGGAGCTGGCTAAAACTGGCTGGAATCTTCTGCATCCAGCACAGGGGAGCACCTGGGCTGTTCTCATCAAGGACAGGATCATAGAATGTTAGGGGTTGGAAGGAATCCCTGGAGATCATCTAGTGCAACCCCAGTGCCTGAGGAGGTTCACCTAGAGAAGGTTGTACAGGAGCTACAAAAATCAGAGCTACAAAAATGATGAGAGGACTTGAAGATCTCTCTTAAGGGGAAAGGCTGAGAGAGCTGGGCCTGGTTAGGCTGGAGAAGACTGAGGAGAGATCTGATCAATGCTTATCAATACTTCAGAGGTGAGGGCCTCTGGCTGATAGCCAGAAGCATTGATTGAACACATATAGTCCCTTTTATACTTTTTATGCCCGGATATAAAACTCCCACACAGTATTCCCACCAATCTGAGGGTCACAAGCTCTTGAGGAAACAACTAACCTTGTCTGGATGGAACTGCTGCACAGGTAAGCCTTGCTTTCTCATTTTCCCGCCTAAACCTCAGCTTCTTGTAAACTATGACTAAGCATATTCCAAACTGCTCCCCCCACAGGCCAGGAGGATGGGCCCAGGCTTTTGGCACTGGGTCCCAGTGACAGGACACTGCTGTAACTTTCCCTCTACTAAATCTTTGCCACCTACAAGTTGATCAACCACTCCTCCCGGTTTTGTATCATCTGCAAACATGCTAAGGGTGCTCTCTGTTACAGTATCACAGAATCAGAGTATGTCAGGGGGTGGAAGGGCCCTAGAAAGATCATCTAGTGCAACCCCCCTGCCAGAGCAGGA
>VWZO01011815.1:43566-63827 GCA_013396975.1 Bucco capensis | reverse complement strand
GGAAGGGTTTCAGAGACAGGTAGATGTTGCATTGGGAGGCATCATTTAGCAGGTTGCTAGGGCTAGGACAAAGGCTGCACTGATGAGCTTCAAGGTCTCTTCCAACTGTAACTCTTCTATGATTCTATTTCAGTGCCAGCTTATTGCGAACTACCTTTGCCCTTAGAAATTATTCCCCTAGATATGTTTCAGCTGTAATGGTAATGTCTATCATGTGATTTGAGTTACAGTCAAGGCACAGTACAATTTTGGTGTGACTATTCCCTCTGATCTGCAAGGGGATACACTATAAAACCTCTGAAAATGCTTTGCAGGATTATGTTCTTTTAGCATTGACTTCACTTAAAATCATCTGAATAATCCATGTTCACAGCCACGGGATGCTCACAGAAAGAACTTTTTAAGTTGATGTGCCTGGGAGTACTTATGGGTATTTTATACACTTATTTTTTAACAAGGAAGATTTATTCATATCCATGTACTTAGTTTGAATGTAATGTCAAGAAATTAAGTATCCAATCAATTCCTTACACCAAAATCTTAACTGTAGGGAATTTAGCAGGATGCCTACTTCAGAAATAGTCTTATTGACCTGGGAGAGGATAAGCTACACTTCCCTAAGGTTCCCTAAAGGGTGACTAATCTTCTTTGTCTAATACCTCTGCCTAAACTGCTGCTTTTCTCCCCTTGTGTGCAAGAGAATAGAAGTGCCACTATGTAAGCCATCATCTTCCTGCTTGTGAGAGTGACATTTATTCAAATGAAGGGAAGAAATGGTGTGGAGAGGTCAATCCTAATTTGATTCAAATAGCTTACCTTTCAAATGGCACATGTCACAAGCTAATACAAGCCAAACAAGAAGCACTGTTAACCAAGTTACATCATTTCAGAAACATTCCATTATAAACAAACCAACAAAACAACACAAAAGAAATGAAGATTTCACAAATGTTGCCTGCTGAATTATCTGCTCCTTGACTATGGATGGGGAAGCTTCAGCAAGTTGACCCCCAATACCTTGCAAGGCTCACAGTAGCCCATGATGAATAGTTTTCCATGCTGCCTTCAGCACAGATTATTGATTCAGTAGAACAATTAAAAGTTATGGCATAAAGAAAGGTCAGTTTTATGCTAATTTTGCTGTTCCTCATTGTCATTCTGGAAATGTTTAGGGTTGGAGGCCTTCAGGTACTAAGAAAAGAGGCAGGTTTAGTATCTTGTGGGTCACCTCCTTTATGGTGAGCTTTACTTGAACTCATAGATTTTCATGTTCAAAACAAATAGCTTTTTTTCATAGAGCCTTGCAGAAATGTCAGCAGTTTTGCTGTGGCTTCTCCTCTCCATTTTAGTTCCATATATTATGAGGAAGCAAACCTGTTGAATTACTTATGAAAACAAATATTGACAGGAATCAAGGTCTAATGACACTGTCCTGCTGCTGGTGCCAGGATCCTGAGGGCACTGATGGGCCTGACTGCTCCTGCCCACTCTCTTGAAGGCTGATCCTGATCCTGCCATGGCTCAGGACCCCATGTCAACCTCTCTGGGACCCTCTATCCACTGATGAAGCAGCAAAGCTGGTCTCCAGCTTCTCACAACCAGTGGGCCAGCCTTGATCTTTCTCTGTCCCCAGAGAAGTGCCCAACATCGAAGGCTAGGATGTCCTTTAGCTGTCCTACTCCTGGCTGGGGTGATGGCTGCTAGGCCCTGGCTGCTAGACACTCTCCTCATGGGGACTATCCATGGGGCATCTCCATCACTCTTGGCCCCAGGGAGACCCATTGCTGCCCTCAAACCATGTCTTGCAGGTGTCTGGGAGAGGATGAGTTAGCCCAGACCAAAGCCACATGAGGAAAACCACAATATATAGATAAACACATGTTTTTTTCAGGCATTAATATCACTGTTAGAGTCTAGTTCATGCTGGCTGTTACAGCTGGATACTCCTGAAGAAGGTAATTAAAACAAAAAATAAGGCCCACTAGCTACAAATAACTAATGCAGGGATGCAACTTTCAGCTTCAGTGGAAATCAACAGGTAAGTTTCCTAATAATGATGTTAAAATTATGAGCTAAAGCTAAGAACTGTCTTCTAAGTGCAGTAAAACATACAAACAACAGGGTAGAAGAGGAACTTGTGTCTCAGACAAACTCCAGCAGTCAATTCAGGCAATTAGCTATTGGTCTCCCAGCATGCTGCATTCAAACCTACCTTTGAATGGGTTAACTGCTCTTTAGCTCAAGGATTTTCCTGTCCTCAGACCCAGCATTTCAAAAGCTTTCCTATATCTCTGCCTTTACTCCTATCCTGAGCTGCTTGGAGAATGAAAGACAATGGAAGGAAGCAGAGAAGGGCTGATTGATGGGAAGAGACCAATATCTGGAGAGAGCTATAGGTGTCACTTGGATATCTCTGTGGTACAAGTTCTACTACCTTAATTTCTGACAGAAATCTATCCTAGAGGCTGAAAGAAAAAGAGCAGAGAAGCACTGGCTAGGGTAATCCTGCTTTCCAGAGACTTCAGAAAAGGTTCTACAAATCCTTTAAAAAAATCTTCTCTGAAGCCAACATTTCTGTTAAAGATATGTCCTTTTTTCCATCTTTAATTTTTTTCCTTCTTCCTGAATGAGACCCTTACTAAAAGCTTTCAGATCTCTCTACTATGTGATAACTCAGGAAAGCCTATTGGGCAGGCTCTTGACAAATCTGTCACTGAAATGCAATTAGGATTTGGGAATTAGAGAGTCTGTCATCTGATATGTCACCTTTCAGCTGTAAGGAAGCATTTTGATGCTTAACTTGCTGATCATCTTTCTTGACATTTTGCTACAGCAGGTGAAGATTAAAGACCCACTTCTGTTGAGCTGGGCAGAAAATTGCTCTTAACATACTTTAGAGGGGTTTAAAATTCCATTGTGGATCTTCATGGTTTAGTTTAGTAGGTTATGAACATTACTGATCTCCAACATGGAGATGTGATTCTCTCTGTCTTTCAAAGAAGAGAAAAGCTGCAAAGTTTCTTTTCACTATAACATGGAATTAGCAAACAGAATCAAAAGGTTAGGTGGCATCAATATGCAATTTATGTTATGATGCTTGGCAATTTGTCAATGTTCAAGAGACAAAATAGGGAAGAAACATTTAAAAATAACTACATTCTTTGTGGGACTGAAAGGTTCTTGCTCTTTTAATGCAAAATCACAGGGTTCAAAGTTGAGATAGAAGAGCCTGACAAAGTCAGGCTTTTGACAACTGAGATATTCTGCCAATATGCCAGGGACTAAAAATGTAGCTAAAAAAATTAGCATTCATACAATTTTTCTGGAGTCATGTAGATATTTTCATGTTTTCACGTAAGCTTCTGATCATGAACAATTATGTTGATTAGTAGGATAGGATAACTGTTTACCAAAGCACTAATAAAACTAAAAAGTCCATGAAATATAACCCTGGAGTGTTATAGATGGTCAGACACATAATGCTTGGCTTTTAAGTCTCATCACTTTTTAATTTAATAGGAAGGAGTAAAATGGAAGCTGTCATTNTTAGTATTAACACGAGGAAGAACTTCTTTACCTTGTTTACAGGAATAGTTTCACAGTGCTCAATAACAGCTTTTNATATATATATATATATACACATCAGTACAAGTGCTCACAGTGCTCAATAACAGCTTTCAGGCAAACATTGTGACTCCTGTGCCTAAAATGATAACTCCAAAGATTTCTTTATAATTAGAAGTATGCCAACCAACTTTCAGCTAGGAGAAATCATTATTTCTTTATTCATGTGAACTAAGGAATTCTACCCTGCACATATTTCAAGGTCAGAAACTTTAAGGTCACATAGCACTATTTCTATAGTCATCCTATTATTTGAATGTGCTTCAAACCTTTCTCTGGTATATTCCTGTAGTTCTTTAAATCTCAGAGTGCCTTATTCCTTAATTTGGGATGCAATTCACAGGAACAGCAGTCCTCAGGAGACTTAGACCATTTTGACTCTTGGCAAAAGCTGCCCTGTTAGTATAATTAATTTTTCCAGAAGATAATCATGAGCAATATGCAGCTTGATTTGTAAAGAATAGATCTTACCACCCTCACTTGCTTTGCTTTGTATTGCACTGAATTTTTAACTTTGTGAGTGCAGGGAAATGGCAGATACACTGGAGCTTGATTTTAGTAAAGCTTTCAAATCTCTTGCCACATCTCACCCTCAGATTAATTTAGAGAGGCTTGGGTGTGAATACTGACACAGGGATTGAAAAGGGGCTGAAGAATGTTAAGGGAAGATATTTGATAAGCAGCATCTAATAGAGCACCAAGGTGGATTTTAAGAAGCTACCCAGAAGTTGGAGGGGCAGGATGTCATCCAGAAGGACCTGGACAAGCTGGAGAGGAGTGCCCAGGGGAACCTCAGGAGCTTCAACAAGACCAAGTGCAGGGTCCTGCACCTGGGTCAGAACAATCCCCACTATCAATCCAGGCTTGGGGATGAGATGATGGAGAGCAGCCCTGCAGAAAAGGCCTTGGGGTGCTGGTGGCTGAGAAGCTGGCCATGAGCAAACAGTGCACGCTGGCAGCCCAGAAGCACAATGGCATCCTGGGCTGCAGCAAGAGAAGCGTGGCCAGCAGAGCCAGAGAGGTGATTCTGCCACTGCACTCTGCTCTGCTCACACCTCCTCTGCAATACTGGGTCCAGTTCTGGAGCCCTCAACACAGAAAGGACATGGAGCTGATGGAGCAGGTGCAGAGGAGGCCACGAGAATGCTCAGGGGCTGGAACACCTCTGCTCTGAGGACAGGCTGAGGGAGCTGGGATTGTTCAGCCTGGAGAAGAGAAGGCTTCAGGGGAACTACTAGTGACCTTCCAGGACCTAAAGGGAACTTCCAAGAAGGCTGCAGAGGGCCTGTTTGCAAAGGCCTGGAGGGAAAGGACAAGGGGAAATAGTTTTAAATTGGAGAGGAGTAGATTTAGACTTGATACTAGGAAAAAGTTCCTCCCCACGAGGGTGGTGGAACACTGGCCCAGGTTGCCCAGGGAGGTGGTTGAGTTGCCATCCCTGGAGGCATTGCAGGTGAGGCTTGCCAGGGCTCTGGGCAAGCTGCTCTAGTTGGGGATGTCCCTGGCCACTGCAGGGGGGTTGGACTAGATGAGCTCCAGAGGTCCCTTCCAACCCAAACCATTCTAGGATTCTAGGATTCTATGAAGATCTCCTGGGTCTGAATATCTTCAGTAGTTCCAAGGTGGAAATCAGCTGCAAGAGATTGCAAAGCCCAGATGACATTGAACCAAGAGAGGCTGTGAAATGGGGAAGGAGTTACATTGATTTGGCAGTCTGAGGACAGAAGTATATAAGTTGGCAACACAATTGAGCAGCAAATAAATAAATCAGGCTCAATTAATTTCAAGATGCAAGTTCATTTCACAGCCCAGGAAGGTAAGAAGAGTCTGTGGACAGTCTGATGTTATTCCTGTGGAACATTGCCTGGAGGTCTGTACATTGCATTAGCACACACACACGTTCACGAGCTGAAGGACATTCAAAGAGAAACAACAACAATTAGCAGATGCTGTCAGAAACCTATTTACAATGAAACATTAATGGAGGTAAATATTTTAGCTTTCATCAGTATCAGCCATAGAAGAAGATTAATAATCTACAATGAACTGGAATCATAATCCTGAAATAAGAACTTCAACCCCAGAGAATTTGATAGCTAATTTCTTATCCAAAGTTTGTGTCTTATCCTATCTCTTGTTTAGAGGAGGAACACAAGATTGAGAATTACTATTTATGGGAGATTTCTGATTTGTTTTTGTGGGTTTTTTTATTATTTTAAACAAACTCTCTTTAATTTATCTTTATGAACACAAGACTATGTGGAGGCAAACCAAAAAAATACTAATATGGGGTGAATTAGAGGGAAGTACAAATTGAATTATATGGCTTCAAAAAGGTAATCTTTGTTAGTTACAGTTGTGAGCACAAATAAATTGCTTAGACATGTAACAGGTGAAATCTTATTTTTAATTTACATAAGCAAACACTTTAGAAGATTGCCTCTACCAGATGTGGGAAGTTTAGTCGTCCCTAAGATTAAATAAAATGCAAATACAGCCAGCTTTCATCACATTCTGTAAACACTGAAATTAAGATAGCAGGAGCAGAAAAAAATAGAATATTTATATTTTTGAGTACCTTCATTTTCAACCTGAGCCTAGTGTGAGTGATGTCACAGCATCATGTGTCCTGCTGAAAGGGCTTTTAAATATTAAGTATGGAAACTCCAAAGTTTAACTGGAAGACATTCTCTCTTGAGGATTCAATCAACAGTTGATTTAATGTTGCCTATTTAATCATATATTATAAACTCCTTCAACAAGATGCTTGTGTAATTGCCTTCTTAGCAGAAAAGGAGAAAAAGCATACCTTGCAATTTTGGTTGCATTAAACAAGATATTATACTCCTCTGAACACCAAAAGGTTTGTCAGCATTTCCATTATGAATCCCTCCTTTCAGGAATTTAAAACATGTCCATAAAAATATTCTACCAGCTGAAAATTGCCATTTGAATTCTTATCCTCTTGTCCTGGGAGCAAACTTCCTTTCCTCCTTCTCTCCTTCCCTAGCTATTTCTTTTAATTTCTAAAGCCATACTTTTTTTGTGGGCCAAGTCCAGGTTTTCCTGCTCATCCATATCTGCTCTTTATTGCACAGCAGCTCTGAGACATTAAATTTTGTCTTCCTAGTTATCACTAATGTATGTATGCAGCCTGATACTATTAATATTTTCTTATAAAGAAGCTGGAAATTTCAAGGGCATTGAACAAAGATAAGGTAATTATGAGTGGAGATGAATTAATTCAGAGTGTTGTTCAGTAACTTTAGCTTCCTTAACCAATAAGGATAGAACAAAATATTCCTATTTGAAAAAGGAAAATTATGGGAGGCAAACATTTCACATATTTCCTTCTTTATTGATTTATTAGCCCCAAATTCTCTTTTTTTCTGGTAGCACATTGTAATGAATGCCTGCCTTGGCTTGCTTCAGCTATGTGAAATGGTTAAGATAATGATTACTGAGACAGTTTTTTTTATTAGTACACAATGTTTTATGTTGCTGTAATGATTTGTTTGTCATTTATTTCAATTATGTGCTTCTGGGGAAGTAGGAGGAGAGTGAGGAAGCAGTGAAGTGAGGTGAGAAAGAATGACAGAGAAAGCAGCAATAACTCATCCAAGACCCTGGAGAAAGCCTTCATTGAGGGAGACACCTCACATGTTTTGAGATATTGCCAGGTCTGGAAGGAAAGAATCCATAAATCTTTGAAAACCTTTTGCCAGCCCCTGGGGAAGATCTGGATTTCATTGGCAAAATTAGGGTGGGCACCTCCTTCTCTTTTATTCAGCTTCACAAGCAACTTTCCCTGCCAGTGTTTCTATTTGTCAGAGCTGCATTGTTTATAAAACACAAATGCTTCCCTGCCTTCTGCAAAGAGCTCAGAACTATAACATTTCTGGAATAACATCCACTTTCTGTGGATGTAAGAATGCCATCCCTCCTGTTCCATTTTCCTTTCCTTGTATTGAATAACCACACTTGACAAAGCTCTACTGCCTTTCCTCCTGAAGACTTCTACCAAATGGAGCTGATCCCAGCTTTCTCTTTCAATAGTGAATTGCTTCCTTTACTTTCTCTCAGATCTTCCTGCATGTGCATTCCCAAGCCTACAGCTGGCTATGACAACATCTTCAAAGAGTCTTGAGTGCTAAGTGACCCTTGAAATCAATTGCATACAGAGGTCTAGACAAAGGAGGCAATAAAACCTCTTGATTCTGCCTGTTTAATTCCCAGCAGTCCATCTGGGATGCACACAACTCTTGAACTGTTTCTCATTCTGTAAAGATGCCTTCAAGACTTCTGACATTGTCTTTGAATTAGTGTGTCTACTTAATTAAATGTAAAATAATCTCAGGGTAAAAAATACTTTACTGTATGCTCCAAGTTCTTTTAAGATCAAACATGGGTTGGAGAATATCTTCTCTTCTCCAGTTGTGCTTCCCCTAACTTCAGAAGGTGTTTGGCTTTGGTACAGACTCATAATGAAGTTTGTATTCCAAGTTGATATTCCCATAAGCATCTTAACAAAAGTGTAGAGACCTACACTTCTCTTCTGAACTGAACCCCACAGTTCTGCAGTCCCCATCCCAGCTTCTACCAGCCCAAAGCTTTATGAAACACCACTGATGATGGTATTATTTTAATGGAGCAACAATAATGTCATTCCATATTCTTAAGTACTACATCACAACATTTTAGACACAATGTTTTTGGCATATCTAGTCTATTTAATTGGATACTACCACCCTTTTAGTGCTATGACCTCTATTGGAGTAGCTGTGTTTTTGCATTCTCATGTGCTCTAAGGAGAGAAGACTGTGAAGTAAGGGAATTAAAAATGTTGTGTTCGTTGAAGATATAAAATGAGCCAAGACTATAGATTAGCTGGAGACTTCACTCAGGTTTCCTGACTCCAGAATCAGTGTCCTTCCTCAAAAGATGGAGCTGTTGAAACAATTTTGGGCATCAGTTCCATCATGAAACTAACCTCTGCAGCCTGCAAGCCAACAGAACATATGGCCTATTGAATTTAATGTGAGTCTTGCAGCTGAGAAACCTACACAGAGCTTTGAAAATTTACTGCTGGATGCCTGACTTCTATTCATAAAAGAGAAGGTTAGAATTCAAGTTAATTCTCTAATCTACATTTGTCTGTAAGAACCCCTCAGTAATGTGTAGTTTACAAGGTAAAGACTTGTTAAGTCCAAAGCCTGCAAGTCAGAAAACAATTGCCCAGAAACCTCACATCAGAAATCTGCATAGTAGCCAAAAAACAGCTGCTTTGTATGCTGTGTGCTCTCCTTGCTTGAGACACAAAACCAATCCACAGCGATGAGCCTTGAACTCCAAAACTAAACAAAACAGTTGTAGTCTGAGGAAGGCTCTGAAAAGTCAAAGTATTCATGTACTACCCTGGAAAAGCCACTTCTGGCAATGGAAAATAAATAATTGAGGGAAGATTAGATAGCTGCCAGGAGCTCTGAGTGAAATCTGTAGTTCAGGATGACAAAATGTAAGTTCTGCAGTGGATGATGCAGCAGGCAGAGGCCATCTACATACACCAGGAGGATTGTGAGCTTCCACTCAGCCTGGGAAAGCTCCTCTTGTCCAGGCTGAAGAGACCNATCATCCCCAAATTTTTGCATGTTGAGATAATATGAGCCTAATGAGAGAGAGAAAATAGTCTGTTCCCTGAGCTCTGCATGGATTACCACAAAAAGCACCTACCCTAAAAGATTTTTTTCTTCCATTTTCCAAGTAACTTTATTTAAACCCAGTGTAAGTGTTTTAAAACATTTCCACTTTGAACTACTAACCTCTTCTTCTTTGCCTGTTACTTAGGTATTTGGAATTTCATTGCCAAATCCTGAATTTTCTGTCAGGGTGCCAAATCTTCCTTATCCTCCCCATTGTAACCTCTGTAGAAAAGATTATTAGGCTTACAGAGGCTTCTTTCCCCCATAAAACAAACAAAAAACTCAAAAATTTTTGAACAATGTATATTAGAAACTAATTCTCTTTTTTGTTGTTGTTGTTGGTTTTAAGGCATTTTAGTTGTGCCTACTTTAATATCTAATTATGCTGCTTGACTATAAAAAAACCCCACCAAACAGAATTTACATAAATGTATGGTTTTTTTCTCCTCCATAAAATACTTTTTCCAGCTATGCAAAAATTGTGTGCATTATCAATGCACTTTTTATTTTTTTTCAAGGCTCCTTCTTAAACCTAATTGGAAAAGGAAAGCAATAGTCCACTATTTTATTTTGCACATGGAAAATTAAACTTTGTAAGCTCTTTTGAGCAGGAGGCAAATCTTTGCATTTGCAACACCTTCTTTATTAGGGCCTTTGGGTATTATAGCAAGATAAATACAAGAGATAATGCAAGGGATGACAGCATTTTGCTGCAGGCAGCTCCATAGTATTGGTGGGGAAGGAAGGCTTATCCAGAATGGTGAATGCATGTATACATTCTGTATTTAAAAAGGAAGGGGGTTTTTGTAGTGAATTTTGAAGTGCATATTCATTAAAAGCTAGCAAATGCTGGAGATAAAGTGTATAGATTTTGCAAAGTTAATTGATTTGTTCTTTTATTTTATATTCCCCTTCTCTCCTTGCCTCTTGTCTGCTTGCTAAAAAATTGTCCCAAGTTTGTAAGTACAAAGCAAAAGCTAAAATGTTGCCTCTAGAGCTCTCATCAAAGGCTAGCTCACACCAAATAGTCTAATGAGAGCTAGATGAACAATGAATTAAAACATGATAACAAATATGTGCTGAAGGGAGGAGAGCCTAAATCAATAATTACACTGGAGCTCTGTGGAAATGACACTGGCCTAGCTTCCAGCAGGAGACACTTTGCTGCAGGATTTTGTGAGCAGAGTTCTCCTGGGGGATCAGGCTGCAGAGGACATTTCAGTGGGAGAAAGAGAGCAGTAGGAAAAAGCAGTATGATTCATGTTCAGCATCTCAAGTGGAGGGCAGAGCACAAGGATTGAATAATGAAACAAAGAGGAGATATTCAGCATGCCAGGAAGGCTTCTGTTAGAGAGCTGTTAGAATTATTTAAAAAGGTTAGTCTATGAATAAACATGCTTCATCAAGGTCTCTTACACATGCAAAGGGAGATGCTAATGAATAATAAAAGAGTAATGGGGACTGGTGAAGAAATTAATGTTAATCTTATCCAAAGCAGATACAAATTAATATTGGAGAAACATTTTTGTAATCACTTCTCAAGGCAAAAATTCAATTAATGTGACTGAATCAATATTTCAAATCTCAGTCCCTTGGAAGTATACTTGTCTCTCTTCATATCAGCATGCTCTCCTCTGTGATCAGCCTGTGCTATTCAAGTCAGTGCTAGGGGAGGCTTCTTAAGGGTCTCTTTTGGAGAAATTTGGTCCAGTTCTATAAACTACAATGTTGTATTTCAAGCTTGCCTCAGGATATCTTTCAGCTAGGAGAGCTCAGTTTACATAGGGTAATTACTGCATAGAAAATAGACATTTCAGCCGAGGATAGTTTTGCCTTGAGCTTCAGGGGTTTTAATTTCTTCTTTTTCTCCCAAAGATTAGCTGGTACCCTCTCTTCACACAGGAAAACATGCCAGTATATATGACATTACAGATCAGACTATACACTGAAAACAACATCATTTATACTAGCTAAAAAGACCCAAGAGAGAAAAAAAAAAACAACTCTTCACTTTACTATTTTCTCTTCAGAGGAAACAACTGGGTTTGCCTCAATTTTATTGCAGCATGGATTACTTTATATATCCAAAACAGGCAACCTCTATCCTTGTGTGAACTTGGGACAGCAAAGATATCTTCATGAAGATCACAGGAAGTACAACCTCAAAAAATAATAGAAAATATCACAAAGTGGTTCCTGGTTTCCATGAGTTTAAAGCCACTAGATAAGGGTTTTTTTTCTTCCTGCAGGAAGTGATCTTTCTTGGATGCTCTACAATATAAATGCCTGTCATATTTTGTTTAAGATGTCAGGGAACTGGAAAAAGTTTATGAAACTAAATGGACTCCCAAATAATAGTTTTACAGCTCTGGTAGATTGTGCTGTTTATGTGGTAATGCCTTGACAGGTTTATACAATTCCAAAGCCACAATCCTGTGATAGATTGGAATTGCTTGAAGTGTGGTGAGCTTGAAAAATAGGCTTGGGTGCTTTTATTTTCAAAAGCAAACTGTTACCCCCTCAGAATCATCCTCCTAAAACAACTGCATGAATACTCTCACTTCTCTACTTTTAATAGCTCTAATATCATTCCTATAATGAAAGAAACATGAAATGGTTTCCATGCTGAACGAGCTCCCAAGAGATTCTGGGATTTGGCTCATTATAGAAAGCTTTTCCATCACCATTGCAATGCCTTTCCTCATCTTTGCTTCTATCTGAGTGGAGAAAATTCTGTCAACAGCTTTAGTCTGCCTAAACCAGTCTAACACTGAGAGGGGGATATGCAGGAGATAAGATTACTTTTTTTTGTCCCCATTTATGTAGAAAATTATACACAGTGTCCCTGCTTTAAAAAGGATTACTCTAGGATGTGGACAGCATTCTGCTGTCTCATTAGAAGAGACAGACTACAATTTTATTTCTCTAAATAAGTCTGGGTTAGGCAAGGAGATCAGTAATTTCAGTGCTGCTGCATTCACAATGAAAAAGAAATCATCACTTGTGTATTCTTATCAGAAGCCTTAGGTAGCTTCAGCATTCAGGACTGATCAGAACAACTCCTTGCATTCTGCAGCCTACCACATGCCTCAGTAGTTTTATATGCAGGAAGGAATAGTAAACTAATGAAGTAAAATGTTATTAAAGAATTAAAATGTTATTAAAATAACACCATTGAGGGGAAAACAGAAAAATCAACCAAAGAAACAAAAACAACACCACCACTTCCACTTCCACCTGTACATGTAGCAATGAGCCCTTGTGGCCAAGAGGCATTCTTTCTACGCTNTGGACTGATTTAAGTTCTGAATCACCAATGATGATTTGAGGATGATGAAAAACTTGCTGAGGTTCAGGCTGATATAAAACTTCTGTTTTCTTTAAACTAACTTCCAGCCCCAAAAGCTGAGCAGTGGCTGCAAAGCAGGACCTTAAACGCTGCAGAGCTACTTGTGTCTGGGCAACAAGGGCAGTGTCAGCAGCATAAAGCAGCTCCTGGACAAGATGGTTTATGGTCTTAGTATGGGCCTTCAATCACGTTTGGTTAAATAGGCTTCCATCAGTATAATATCTAATGTAGATACCATCCTGGTCATCAAATTCTACACATTTATAAGTGTGTAAGTTTTCTACTTTAGATATGTGGATTGTGCAGATCACATAATAGAAATGTCTGTTTCTGTCTATGAATGATGAAGAGATTTTGTACTATTGGCCCCCAAAGAGGTGAAATGAGTCTGAAGCATCCTTCCAAGTGAACTACATCACCCTTCACAAGCTATTGAAGGCACTTCCACTGACTATGTAAGAGGGAACCTTAAGCTATTGTTTTTCAGCCTATCAATTACAGTCTCTTGGGGTGCTGAAAAAGGGTGAAAAGGACCTGACAGATGTTAGAAATTGCTTGCCATAGCCCAGCTCATCCAGGATGAAAATTGGCTGCAATTTCTGCAAACAGTCATCTTCCCCAGGATTGTCAACATTGTGCAGCTAGGCTGGAGGGGCAGGTGGTTACAGGGAAATCAAGGCAGGGTCTCAAAGAACTGGAAAAAAACACTGCTTTAGATTGGTCAGCTTGGGCAGTTATCTCCTAACATGTAATGTAGCTAAGTAAGCCACTCAAATTACCCATTGTTTTGGTGATAGAAACAGGCTCCAAGTCATGTTTTGGGTTACATTATAGTATTTTTCATGAAGACTTTTTTTTGTCCTTTTTTTTGGTTTTGTTTATTTCAGGGGTTTGGGGTTTTACTGTCTTTTTGGTTTGGGTTTAATTTCTTTTTTCTTTTTCCCTCTCTGAGTCCTAGGAAAAAGCTTACATCTCCAGGGCATCATATTGCTTAATCTGGTTAACTGCTGTCAGGGCCCAAACTCACTGAATAATATTCAATAGTTTTGTTTCTGTGGAATTACCAGAGCAAACTGGTTACAGAGTATAGCAGAGAGGCCTCTAAAATGTGATATTATTACAAATAAGCTATTTCTATATTAGCCTCTTTCAGGGGTTTCCAAATGATTTTGTCATTGTTCCAAATAGAATTTGGAACAATTTGCTGTGTTTCTCTGAAAACTCTGCCTAGTTCTCTTGGTTGCTGTGACTTGATAATAATTGCTGTGGAAATGTCTTTGGGCAAGCTGTTCTAAGTAGCCAAATGGGAATTTAGTATGCAATATCATGATATATAACAATGGCTGAAGAATGGGGCTGCTGTGTGAAAGATATAGCAGCATTCTCAGCAAAGAAAAAGAAGAAATTCAGAATGGGTTTCTGAGAAACATACCTTAATTCTGAACTGAATTTTGGCTCCATTGGATTGCAGTGTGTTAGAGTCTTAAGAGCAATTGTTAAAGGACAACGTTTGCATCTGGTTTAGATGAAAAAATACTTGGCCTCTCTTAGTCTATTATCTTACCTCCTACTACAGCAATAGCAGAGGTAAGCTTCTTACATGTATTCCCCCAGCTCTCATCAATTACTGCTAAAGGATTTTTTGAGCCAAAGAAGGTATCTTAATATTTGATAGCTCTTGATGATGGGTTTTCTTCCCTCCAATCATGGATTTGTCTGCTGTCCTATTGAACTCCTGTGAATGTTCTGTATACACAATATCTGGTGGAATATCAGTTCCAAAGTTTAATTAGCCATACTATGAAAACCTCCTTTGCTCTAGCTTCCTGTGTTAGTGTTGTTTCAGATTCTTATATTGGAAGAGACAATCAAAAATCATTCTATCTTCCTCATGCTGTGCATGAATTTGCAGGCCTTTGGTGTATTTTCCTCCCATCATCTATTCTGCAGGCTGAAGGATCCCATATTTGGATCATCCTTGTTCCTTTTCCCCATTTGCTAGTCCTGTTATATTGTTTTTAAGATGGAAGGACTCACACAGCACACAACAGTCAAGATAAAAGCCCTCAGTGGATTTATATAGTGGCATAACAGTGCTCTCTGTTTTGTTCTGTATTCCTTTCCCAGTAATTTCTGCCATTTGATTTGCTTTTTTTGACTGCTGCTGAGCATTAAGTTGATGTTTTCACAGAACCATTTATAGTAACTCAAGATGTATTTCCTGAGGAGTAATAGCTACCTCAGAGCCCATCATTCTGTATGTAAGGTTAGGATTGTTTTCTCCCATGTGCATCACTTTACATTTATCTACACAGAACTTATAAGATTAGATTACAGTGATTAGAAATGTGAAGTGAATATTCAATGACAGAGGAGAACAGATGAAAACAGAGCTTGGCTGAAGGCTGCTGGGTTGTATGGATATTGAGTACTGAGAGAGCCAGATGAGGACTGTTGTGGAGGCACCCACAAAATAACCAGCCATAGCTACCCAAAATGTGGACTGACTGTAAACAAAATTGCTTTGTACTTCTTTCTGACAAAGTTAAATTACAAGCTTGGATGTCTGTTGGGAATATACAACTGATTTCTGTCAGGTTTGGTGCTGTGACTACTTCCCTAGGGAGCCTGTTGTTGGTCACCACAGAGAAGAGATCTGCTCTGAAATTTCAATTAAATGAAAGTATTTTTCAATTCTGACCAACAGTTTAACCCTTCTGTGTCCTTTAAGGAACTACTAGTCTATGAAATGCTTAATAAACACAGGTAAACAAAGCAACTGAGGAAGTTTATTCAGCTCCTGCCCCTTCACTTCCCCTTGCGAGGAAGTTCTAGGCCACAATGAGTTCTCCCCTCAGTCTCATCTTCTCCAGGCTAAACAAACCAAGTCACTTCAGCCATTCCTTATATGGCTTCATCTCTAGACTCTTCCCCATCTTCATGGCTCTCTTCTAGATGTTCTCCAACAGCTTCATATCCTTCCTATATTGTATTGCCCCAAACTGCACACAATATTGGAGATGAAGGTGAGCCAGCGCTGAGTAGAGTGGAAAGGCATTTGTGCTGTTCAATGTTTCTGTCAGGGTGCTTGTAGGTGCCTCAAGGACTTAAGCAGTCTGACATGTGGTTTACAGGAGGCTTTTCCTTCACTTATAGCTATGTGCTCAGAAGTATTGCCTAAAACAGGCTGTAATTAGGAGTAATTACAAACAAAGACAGAATAATACTCATTAGTGCAGGGTTGTGTGCCTTTGCAGACATTTCTGTAAGTAAAACTCACATAAGTGTTAGAGATTTAGGCTATTGATTGACTTCTTAAGCTAGCTCTGCCACCTTTTAAAGTGATTTTGATGAGTTTAGTTTATGTGAAAGACTCAAGCCAATATGAGTCAGGAAAGAACAATTGAGCTGAAAGGAAATTCCAGGTTCACCACTCCCTGGGCTGCTTCAAACTGGATTGGAAATTAGAAGGTAATAAAAATGGATTATAATGAATTGTTTTTACTGCCTCTGTGACAAACTGGGTGACCTAGTTGACAGTTTCTGTGTCTAATTTATGCCTTCCTATGAATCATCAGACAGGTATATCCAAGATGGTTGATCCTTCCTCTATCTCTGAGACAAGTTGTTTATATTAAGATTCCATGCAAAGATTGCTAGAAAACCTGTCATTATAGCAGTAAATCAGGCAAAATCTGCTTTTTTTTTGGCTTGAAAAGAGATGAAGTTCACCTTGCAATGCAGCTATAAATTGAATTTATACAATGCTGCCCATACAAAGTATCTCAAAATAGTTTATTTTGCACAAGCCTCAGTCAAAACTTGGGATGGTTCTGAACTTGAAATTAAGAAGTGAGTCTCAAAATTAAACTGAAAAGTTCTTCTTCCTTTTTTTTTCTTCCCCAAAGAGCTGTGCTGACTTTACAGTTCTGATGCCTGATAGAAGTGAATCCCACAATCAAGGAGTGTAAAAAGCAAAAGACAAAAAACAGCATTGGAAGGATTTAGGCTAAACCAAGGGTCACTTGGCAGCCCCTGAGCATAAAACCTCAGTACAATGCAGAGGAGAATACAGATTCCTATAATTGAAAATGGATGAAAGTCCAAGGCCATGAATTGCTTTAAAAAGTAATAGGGTAGTTTGATGAAGTGGAGAGGGCAAAAAGCAGATGGGAAGGGATCAAGGTAAAAAAGTTACCTAGAAAGAAATCAAACCAGGAGAAGTCAATGACACCTCTAAGGAGAGTTCAGCTTGGATAGAATAGAAAAGGAAAACATTATTTATTCTTCCCACTCCTCCTCTCCCATCTTCAGGATGGGATGATTGAGATTAAAGGAATATATTCATTTCTTCTCAAAACAATCTCCCAGCTGAAACCACAAACAGGTAAATGTTTCTCAGTTAGATGAGTGACATCAAACGATGAATATTAGCTAATAAAAAGGGAGACTAAAAGAAAAAAAGAGATAGGAGTGGATGAGATAGATTGACGATCAATGATAGATAGATAGATAGATAGATAGATGATAGATAATAGATAGATGACAGATAATAGATGATAGATAGATAGATAGATAGATAGTGAGAGAGATAGATGAAAGATAATAGATGATAGATAGATAGATAGATAGATAGATAGATAGATAGATAGATAGATAGTGAGAGAGATAGATGAAAGATAATAGATAGATAGAATGATAGATGATAGATAATAGATAGATAGATAGATAGATAGATAGATAGATAGATAGATAGATAGATAGATAATCAGAGAGATACTGAGAAATCAGAACTGTCTGGATTGGTAAGGAAAGGTTTCATTTGGCCCAGTAAAATAATTTGACTTTTATAGCTATAAATCTTTTTGAATTACTAGAGGATTTCTCTCCAGCAATTGTTACTGGCAAAGCAGCAACATCCATGAAAACTGACATATTTTGACTATGCAGATCACTGCAATGATCTATGAAGGAAGTAGTGCAGATAACAGTAAATGTTCACCATGTGCTTTGTGGTTTCATGTCCTCTCTAAAGCTTGTGAGCTTGTGAGAGTGAGTTTAGAAGAACTTGTGTTATTTTTCATAACTTAGCTTGAGCCAGGCAGTTCATTTTTAAGGTAAGAATTGACTTAGTGTCAGCAGACATCTAGATTTATGTTCTGAATCTGACTTTTCAGGATGTGGCTTTTCACTATTCTGTGTGTGTACTTTGTTTTGGACCTGAAATAAATTTGCCAACATCTTTTTGAATGAAGTATGAGGAGCATATGTTAGGAACAATAAGATGAGCAATCCTGCTGGTGGACAGGGTTTGACATTAAGGAAATCATCTATAAGATCATTTTCAAACCAAATGTTTCAAAAGTTGTGAAAGTGTCTGTAAAAACCTTTCAAGATACTTCTGTGTAGAATCACTGAAAATCAGATTATTTCTGTGTAGTTTTCTCAATATGGATTTAGTTAATGATTTTGGATTTTTTTTTACACAGTGTGATTCATCAGCTGAAGACTTAGATCTAATGCACACATGCACAAATAGTTTTCTATGAGAAATCCTGTTGGAGGACATTATCAATCATCATGGGCAGGCTTTGCGAACGCAGCTCTGGGGAGGGCTCCAGCCAGGCTCTTCCCAAGCGCTTTTCCCNGATAGATGAGCCATGCTTGGGAACCATAGAAAAGAGTAGCCAGCACAATGGCTCTAGAAACACTGAGCTTTGGACTTTTTTTCAAGTGTTTATTTCACCAGACTCTTTTATAGAAAATACACAATTGGTGGAAAATGATGCATGTCTCAAAGAATTTTTATCAGCTTTTTAATACATAAAAAAAACCCCACCTCATTCACTTCTCCTTTGTAAATTAAAAAAGAGTGCTTACATTGGGCTGACTTCTCTTTTCTCAGCAAGAGTGGAGCTGGAAGTCTCTGGAAAGTAGTTGAAAGGGTACTCAAAGCATTGTTGTATCCAGGGTAGTAAGAATGAAAGAAAACTGAAGAGCAGAAGGGCTTAGAACACTGGGAGACTGGTCAATTGAACAGTAGGTGCAGAGAAGGGCAAGATGTGCACTAACATCTTCAAGAGGGAGGCAGAACCAGATTGGAACTATTCAGCTTGTAAAGGAGATATGTTAGAGACATGAGAGGCTCAGAGAGGACTGGTAGACTTTAGCTGCTACTTGGCTCTACCAACACAAAAGGGTGAAGTCATTAAGTGCAGCTAAGAGGATTAATTTTCAGACAAAAAAAAAAAGAAAAAGGCAAAAAAAAACTTCCAAAGGATCAATTCTTCAATCAGTGAGGATAAAATGATATTGGGGATGCAAGGAATTTACCCAGGTTCCAAGGGAAACTTGGAAGAGAGATTCATTGGGGATTACTGGAAAGACAACAGCCTAAGGTAGAAGAACATCCTAAGGTAACATACATATGTACTCAGTCTTACCCAGGCATGCATGTGCCTGGAGACAGGGGATTGGGCTAGATAAAGCCTTGGGCTAAGTTAGTGCAACCATTCTTTTCAGCCTCTTCACCTCAGAATCTATTCAATCAGGCTCAACACGAATGATTTCCATGCCTTTGTTCTCCCTGTTCCCCCAAATTCAGAGCAGCATTAGAAACTACTGAAGCCAGCCATCCACCTGTGTTAATCATCTTTGGGTCCTTTTCTGACCTTTTCTATTTAATTACTTCTCTGTGTTCATCTGCTTTCACAGTAGGGAACTTTCTCTTTTTCTCATCTGTTTTTGGGGGGAAGGAAGGAAAGGTGGAGGCTCATGGGCTTGTGTTTTTTTTTTTCTTTTCCTCTGAAGATTTTATTTTTATGAGGCAAATCTCAACTACTTTTAATCTTCTTTCCTTAATATGCTCAATATCTTCAGTGATTTCCCTTTGCTTACATTTTACTAAATCTTCTTATGACCAAAATCTTGTCCCATTTATTCTGCATCATCCCAGGGAAATTTCTTGGGGAAATAAGTGGAAGAAAGGGCCACAAAACATCACTGAAGTTATTTGGGGAATAATGTTGTTCTGTTAGATCTCGATTTTGATTCAGCAGTTTGACACCTTAGCTGAGAAATTCTTACCTACCCAAAATCTTACTCACTTAGTCCCTTTGTGTCCTGGTGACTGAAGTGAGACTGAATATTCTATACAGAAAGCAAATCTGACATAGCTCTTTTCTCAGAGTGTCATGAGATCATTCTGCTCTGATAGCTACCCAGAAGTTGTATAGAGTGAGTAGACCTGTGTTGAGTCTGCTTTAAAATCTTCTTCAAGGTTGGAAGAGACCTCTAAGATCATCTAGTCCAACCATACCTATCTGCCATGTCACTAAACCATGTCCCTGAGTAGAGCACCTAAACATTTCTTAAACCCCTCCAGGGATAGTGAATCCACCACCTCCCTGGACAGCCTATTCCAAGACTTAACAACCCTTTCAGGGAAGAAATTCCTCCTTACATCCAATATAAATGGTACTGTTAAATCCTGTACTGTTTAATATTTGTATAAACGCCATGGCCAGCAGCATTGAGTGCACCAGCAGCAAGTGTGCAGATGACACCAAGCTATGGGGTGCTGGGGATAA
>VWZO01011815.1:29116-43545 GCA_013396975.1 Bucco capensis | reverse complement strand
CACGAGGGTGGTGGAACACTGGCCCAGGTTGCCCAGGGAGGTGGTTGAGTTGCCATCCCTGGAGGCATTGCAGGTGAGGCTTGCCAGGGCTCTGGGCAAGCTGCTCTAGTTGGGGATGTCCCTGGCCACTGCAGGGGGGTTGGACTAGATGAGCTCCAGAGGTCCCTTCCAACCCAAACCATGCTAGGATTCTATAAACCTCCCCTGGTTCGAGGCATAAGGACTTGATGTCCTTAGCTTATACTGCCTACTCTGTTACAAGGAAGGATTTGCTTAGCTTCAAAGGGTGAGGAGGGATTGAGTTATGATGAGAAAAAAAACTACTTTCCCAAGAATAAACATCTCTATTTGGAAGAGTTTTATTTTTTTTAGAGACATTCTCTTTCAAATCTCTTTTTAAATATTGATGCAAATGCCCAGGCTTGTATTTATAGAAGAAAAGAAGCTTAGATCTACAAGCATATCATCTTGCATTCAGGCCAGTTAAGAATATTGGTAATTATTTTTATGCATATTCTAATTAAATATGTATGTATCACTTTAAATTCAAATAGCACTTCACAGAGATTGAAGAATCCAGACCTTCCCACCCCAGAGTTTACATCAGACAATACATGAGGAGCAGAAACAAAAGAATGTGAGATGCAGGAGGGGGTATGTGCTACCACAAAGATAATGAGAGTATCTTTCTGTTGCAAATGAAACATAGCAATGCTGGTGGTTTAATTTAAGAACATTTAAGGCATATGGGTGAAAAGTAGATAATGATGGGAAGCTTAAGAGAAGGGATTTGAAAGTCAAAGGGAGAGCATGCACCCTTCTGCAAAATATATCACATATCAAGGCAACTCCTTTGAAATTAAAGTCATTATAGTAGGCTAAGCTCAGCCTAAGAGGCCTAAAGTATAGAATCCTAGAATGGTTAGGGTTGGAAGGGACCTCTGGAGCTCATCTAGTCCAACCCCCCTGCAGTGGCCAGGGACATCCCCAACTAGATCAGGTTGCTCAGTAGAGCTGGGACACAAAGCCATGGCTCAAGGCAAGGTTCTGTGCATAAGTAGATATAGCCATTGGATGCAAGCACTGGATGCTCTGGATCTACCCATGGTCATTGTGTTCCTTAGCAAACTTAGAGGTCATAGAGAGGCACTGTTGAGTGGCCACACTGCCCCATTGCACCCAAGGGTTCATTGAGAGGAGCAGTTGAGTGATCAAACTAAGCTGTGGCATCTCAGGGACAATGGAGTTGGGGTTGTTGATGGTTCCTTGGCAAACCAGGGAAGGGGTAGAGAGGTCATAGAGAGGGGGCAGTTGACTGTCTACACTGCCTCTTGACACTCCAGGGACAATGGAGTGAGGGTTGTTGAGAAGCCAGATGGTACACCAGAGGTCCTAAAGAGGAGGTGGTTGGGTGGCCAGACTGCCTCTTGGCACCCAAGGGGTCATAGAGTAGGGCATTTGAAGAGCAAGCTAAGTCATGGCCAGAGGATGCAGTAGTCTCAGCACTTGAGCATGCCACTGAGTTTCTAGACACACAGACAGATGGACAAGAGGTGGTGGGGTGGGAGCAGCATGCACTGTGCTAGTTGCTACTCTAGTGCTCACTCTTTCTGGCTCTGAGAGACCTCTGAGAGAGAAGGATGGCTGCATGGGTATAAAGGGAGGATTGTTTATCAGTGTCACTTAGCTCAAATGCAGTGGTGTTTGTTGTTCTGCTTTGTAGTGCACACACAGTCCTCTTGACCTCTGCTATGGGGCTGGGAGCCTTGTGCCTTGCCAAAATTATAGAATAGAAATATAGAACAGTTCCAGCTGGAAGAGCCCTTGAAGCTCATCAGTGCAGCCTTTGTCCTAGCCCTAGCAACCTGCTAAATGATGCCTNCCAGCACCTCCATGTCCCTCTTGTTTTCTCTTGAGATTCTCTTTTTGATTGCAGAAGGACCTTTCTGGTAAGATTGAGATTCTTTTTCTGTCAGTAGCTCATAAAGGGAGTCAATAAGATTCTCTGTGGTTTCTCATCTTCCCCATGGTCACATAATTAACCCTACAACAGAGAAAACTTTGGAACAGAGATTGTTGAACAACACTACCTTTACACAAGATTTTAGGAAACATTTTATTTCTCTTTTTTTTTCTAGAGACACACAGGCAGGCACAAAAATGTTCAGTCAATTATTCCAAAGAAAGTAGTTTTCTTTGAGAAAAGTAAAACTTTGTTTTTGTTTGTTTTTTTTTTGTTAGCTATGGAGTGCACTGAGATATAATTCTATTTCTTTGAAGTGTGCAGCCAAGATCATAATTCTAATAAAATATGTTTTCTTTAATATTCCATTGCTTTGTATTTATTGACCTGAATAATATAACACAGTATTTACTGTGTTGCATTTTGTTTTGACAGACTGCAGGAGCAGCTTCACAATGCAGTGATAGGAGTGGGTGATTTCTTACAAATAGTGGATTTATTTGCCAGGTGTTTATGACTCCAGCTTCCTTTATTTGTAACAGGCTCATAATGGCACCTGGAGACAGTGAAGACACACCAGCATGCAGGCAAATAGAGAAAAGGTTTCAAATATGCATTTCCCTCTTTCTCTTTGTCTCCATTCTCCTCTAAGCTGGAGGAACTTGGGAAGATATCACTAACAAAAAGTGTTTCATTCAGCTGAAAGTACCCAAATTCCTGTTCAGCAGCTCAATTTGAAGGGGTAGGAAAATTCAGCATCCTTCCCAGGTTTATAAAGTTCTGTAGGAACCCCAGTGAAGCTGTGATTTAAAAATTACATTCTCTAATTAAGTGCTGACATCAACAATTTTCCTTACAATTATGGCAACAGTGCCTGGCTCCTGTGTAATAGCTTAGAGAACTCAAGGAAGAAAAGGGAATCCTAAACAATAGCCTAAGCTCTCAGCTCAAGGAGATCTAAACCTCTAAATGTTTCTCTCTCAGAAAGCTGTGGAGCAGTGAAGATCACAGAATCATTTCATTAGATCATTTATTTTATTTGCTGTTTATCACAGAATCATTAAGGTTGGAAGAGACCTCTAAGCCCATCAAGTCCAACCATACCTAGCACTTCCATGGCCCTAAGGAGAGCATCTCAATGTTGCTTAAATCCCTCCAGGGATGGTGACTCCAGCACCTCCCTGGGCAGCCTATTCCAAGACTTAACAACCCTTTCTGTAAAGAAATTCCTCCTTATATCCAAGCTAAACCTCCCCTGATGAGTGGATCTCTTACCTGTTGAAGCTGAGTCTTTGAGAATGCAGAATTTCTGACTCAAAAGGGAATCAATCAGTCAGATCCTTTCTCTGTTCTTACTGTTCAGCAAAAGAAAAATAGCTCAGCTTTTGCCCCAGGAGCTGTTTATGTATTTTACATGAGACTAATACTGAATTTTAATCCTTCAATTGAAATTAAAATATTTCATCTCATCTTTTCTAAGTACACATAGCCAGCATCTAACAGAAGATGCTGAAGAAGACAGACAGGAAAAGTCTTTACAGGAAAGTCTGGGCTTCATTTTAACCCAAAGGAAAGTGCAAAGGATGAATCCTTAGCCTTAATTTTATACATTTCAACAAAAGTGCACCAAAGGAAGAAGAAAAAGAAAATAAATAACCAAACAACCCACCTCACAAACAGAATGGGATCTCTGGATTAGGGAATAAAACAACATACAATTTAAGAATGAACATGTCTGTGCAGGCCTTCATCATTCCATTCACCCATGGATGGGGTAATTGTGTCATGGTGTCTTTAAGACAATATTAAGATTCCCTAAGACTTTACCACAGAAAAAAAATCAGACACTGAAATATTTTCATCAACTAAAATCCATATGAGAAGTACAAACAGTCAGGGAAATTATTTGGGATTCCTGGGGGGATAGGGGAATTTAATTAAGAAGTTCATCTTAACTACTGATTTTAGATTTGGTAGAATAATTTCATCTTCTGATATATATTGTTTGCTCCTGGGACCAACTTGTCAACTTTATATCAATTTCTAAGTGTATGACATACAAAAAACTTCTGTGGCTGAGAGGGAAAATACTGGAAAAATTCAGAACTGGCAAGCACAGGCAGGCCAGAGCTGCAGTAATAGGTCAGGGAGATGTAGTGCCATGTGGAGAAACTGAGGCAAGGAGCTGCACTTCATTCCAGTCTTGTTCTTTACTCTAGGAATGTTAAACTCCCTTTCTCTGGGAGCATAAGTGCTCTTCTTAGATGCTCTAGTGCACTTAACCAACAACAAAGCAAAGCTCTTAATTTACTAAGCAGTAGGCTTGACACTTCCATACCTGTGTACACAAAGCAAACACAGAAACACTAGTAACTTAGTAAATGCTGTCAGAGATTCCAAGCAATATTTCCAGAATACTTCAGGCTAGNACAGGAGGTTTAGTATTAAGCTGAGGAGAAACTTGTTTGCAGTTCAGGTGCCAGAGCACTGGCCCAGGCTGCCCAGGAGCCTGTGGAGTCTCCTTGTCTGGAGCCATTGCAGAGCTGCCTGGACACATTGCTGTGTGAGCTGGTCTAGGTGCTCCTGCTCTGGCAGGGGGGTTGCACTAGATGAGCTTTCTAGGGCCCTTCCATCCCCTAACATTCTGTGATTCCGAAATTAAGCATTAAAGGAGAAGTTTTTGAGAAAACAGGTTATTTAGAATGAAATGGGAGCTAGTTTGTCTTGAGAATTCTTTAATGTCTAAGAGGTTCTTGCATATTTTAAGAATGATCTTTGTTAAAAACACTGTATATATAAATAAGCAAACTGAAAGTATTGAAGAAAACTAAAGAATTAAACAACCAATAGGTGAAGAAGATTATTGCAGATAACTGGAAGGTATGGTGAAGAAAGTATAGTGAAAACTACCTCTACACATTGATGGCTTTGTAATTAGCTGTAGCCATTTAGGGAACTGACCTGGGTGTCACTGGAGCAGTGGAATGAAAACTTCCCCTCAGTGCTCTCTAACCACCAGAGATACCTGAAAGACAGCCAATTGTTTGAAGAGTAAGATATAGAATAGAGCAATACTGATGACATACATTGCCAAAATTCAGTATTCATTGCTGCAGTGTTCATTTTGATGTGAAAAGATAGGGCAGAAGAGAAATAGGCCCAAGAAGGGAAATGAAAATCCTTATAGGTGTAGAAAAGTTCTATTGGAAACGAGATCAAAAAGATCAAGGCAATTTAGTTTATAGAAGAGATGAATAAAAAGTGGCAGGCTAGAGTTATATATAATAATAATAATAGTGTAGTAAGTGACATCCCATTTGGTCATAGGCCTCCCTTTCTCATCACTTAAGAACAAGAAAATACCTAATAAAATTAACACCACAGGAATAATTTTGCTGCAGTTTTTAAATATTCTTAATGCAAACTACTCATTTTAGATATTTTTCATATAGGATTTGATATTTTTCCAGACAGGATCTGTTTGATTTAAGTGAAAAAAAAAAAATCTATCTTAATATAAATTAACATTTTTATGACCAGGAAGCATCAGCAATAAAAGTTTAAACTTGACATTTGCCAAGTAACAAATATTCACAGCTTTTATTTGTGAGGGAAAACAAAAAGTTAATGTCATCATCAGCCTAAATAGAGGAAGCAGTGGTGAAGAAAACTGCAGAGTAAATATGAAATTTAATCATGGCCCTCCAATGGCTTGCTCTCAGATTGTTAGGAATTCATTAAACAATGGTTGAGCAGAACAGACAATTAAATTATTCTCCTATGAAGTATCTATCCATATTATGAATATTGCATACAACAGTACACATTTCTGAGGGGAAGTAGTAACAAATTTCATTCCAGAGAATCAGCAAGAGGCTTGATTTCAGCCTCCAGATATACCCTCCTTTGTTTCCCAGACAAAATAACAATCCTAACAACAATAATTAGGATGCTGATGTATAAACAGAGTTAATATACAGGATCTTAGGACTAGAATGTCCCCAGAAGGCTGTGCTGCCATCCAGAGTGACCTGGACAGGCTAGAGACAGGGGCAGGGAAAGACTTAATGACATTTAACAAGGGGAAGTGTAAAGTGCTGCATCTGGGAAAGAACAACCCCATGGATCAGTACAGACTGGGAACTGATGTGTTGGAGAAGAGCCCTGGGGAAAAAGCTCTAGGAGTGCTGGTGGCTAGGAGGATGCCCATGAGGCAGCAATGTGCCCTTGTGGCCAAGAGGCCAATGGCATCCTAGGATGCATGAAGAGGAGCGTGGCCAGCAGAGCCAGAGAGGTTCTTCTCCCCTCTCCTGTGCCCTGGGGAGGCCTCCCCTGGAATGCTGTGTCCAGTTGTGGGCCCCTCAGCTCCAGAAGGATAGGGAGCTGCTGGAGAGAGTCCAGCCCAGGGCCAGCAAGATCCTGAAAGGAGTGGAGCATGTGCCCTAGGAGGACAGGCTGAGAGAGCTGGGTCTCTTCAGCCTGGACAAGAGGAGACTGAGAGGAGACCTCAGCAATGCTTAGAAATATGTGAAGGGTGAGTGTGAGGAGGAGAGAGCCAGGCTCTGCTCCATGGCATCCAATGGTAGGCCAAGAGGGAATGGGAGCAAGTTGGAGCACAGGGGGTTTAGTATTAAGCTGAGGAGCAACTTCTTTGCAGTTCAGGTGCCAGAGCACTGGCCCAGGCTGCCCAGGAGGCTGTGGAGTCTCCTTGTCTGGAGCCATTGCAGAGCTGCCTGGACACATTGCTGTGTGAGCTGGTCTAGGTGCTCCTGCTCTGGCAGGGGGGTTGCACTAGATGATCTTTCTAGGGCCCTGCCAACCCCTAACATTCTGTGATTCTCTGATTCCGTGATTCCATAATGTAAGCTTTCAATAACTGTAGGCAATCACCTGACAGATATTTCAGATACACTTTTTTTGGTACACTTATTAAAAACATGTAGGAGAGGCTGTTAAAATGCTCATGGCATCCTTGAAAAAAGTTAATAAGATTAAAAGTCAGCCAAAGGAAAAGCAAATCCAAGTAGAATTTATAGTTCTGTATACCATGATGTGGAATGAACATCAGGGAGTGTGAGAACTTTATCTAATAGTAGCATTCAATCTTATTGTCACATATTGCTAATTTTAAACCTGACTTATGACTAATGAACACTAATCAAAAAAGAATCTGAGAAAATAAAATTTCTGCCTTACTGGGCACTTAAATATGTATGCCAAGTATTAATTAGGAATGAACTAGCTTAGTGAAAGACATTGTTAAGTATTAAACAGAATATTTAAATAAGTTTTAAGAGACTTTTGGATTCCTTTGAGATAAGAAACTGGATTACTAAAGGCACTTTATGTACTGTTTAAAGTTAAAAATAAAACCTACTACATCAGTTAGGAAGGAGAATTTTGTAATCATTAGATTAATGGTCTGCAGCTAAGATCAAGTTGATCAAAAGTAATAGAAATAACATAAGTAATACATTAAAAACATCTTTGAGTAATACATTCCAAAATCAATGTTTTCAGAAGAAAAGCTATCTGCACAACACAAATATACCTATTGTGCAGATTTGCTCTATTGTGTCCAGTTACAAAGAATTAGCAAATATAGGTGGAAGACTTTTATCTAAACTCTGAAGTTTGTCTTTTCAGGTTGTAATTCAATACATAAATGATGTCACCATCTGGCAACTTAATAGCTTAGCATTTAAAAACAATACATTGATCTCTTAAGAGGCCAGAGATTAGACTCAACCTATGGAATGTATTAATCCATGCCATCAGGTTTAGAATCATAGAATGTTAGGGGTTGGAAGGGACCAGTAACATCAGAGAACCTTTTGGCTTTTCTGGGCTGCATGCTTCAAAAAGCTTAACTGTTCTAAAGTGTTTTTACCTGGGCTGATTTTGTTTTGAGCAGGGTGATGAGGTGCTTGTGCTGCTAATTGAGGTAAGTTGGCATCAAGTAGAGAAATATGCATTTCAGCTGCACAAATGTTGTCTGTACTGGTGATATCTTCTCAGTTTTGGGGTCAGTCTTGTTTGGCATCTTTATTGATGACCTGGACATGGGGATCGAGAGCACCCTCAGTAAGTTTGCAGATGACACCAAATTGTGTGGGAGTGTTGATGTGCTGGAGGGCAGGGAGGCTCTGCAGAGGCACTTGGACAAGTTGGATCCATGGGCAGAGGCCAATAGGATGAGGTTCACTAAGGCCAAGTGCTGTGTCCTGCACTTTGGGCACAACAACCCCAGGAATGCTACAGGCTTGGGGATGAGTGGCTGGAAAGCTGCCCAGCACAGAAGGACCTGGGGCTGCTGGTGCACAGCTGAATATGAGCCAGCAGTGTGCCCAGGTGGCCAAGAAGGCCAACAGGATCCTGGTTTGCATCAGGAATAGTGTGGCGAGCAGGAGAAGGGAGGTTATCGTGCCCTTGTACTCGGCACTTGTGAGGCCTCATCTGGAGTACTGTGTTCAGTTCTGGGCCCCTCATTATAGGAAGGACATTGAGATGCTGGAGCGTGTCCAGAGGAGAGCTACCAAGCTTGTGAGGGGTTTAGAGGACAAGCCATATGAGGAGAGGCTGAGGGAGCTGGGCATGTTTAGTCTGGAGAAGAGGAGGCTGAGGGGAGACCTCATTGCCCTCTACAACTGCCTGAAAGGAGCTTGTAGAGAGGTGGGGGTTGGCCTCTTCTCCTTAGGAACTAATGACAGAAGCAGAGGGAATGGTCTGAAGTTGAGACAGGGAGGGGTTAGACTGGATATTAGGAAGAAATTCTTTCCAGCAAGAGTAGTGAGACACTGGTACAGCCTTCCCAGGGAGGTGCTTGAGTCTCCATCCCTGGAGGTGTTTAAGAAAGGTGTAGATGTGGTGCTCCAGGACATGCTTTAGTGAGGGCAGGGCTTGGGTGGTTTGTTTTGTTGTTGTTGTTGTTGTTTTTTGTGGTGGTATTTTGTTTTTGTTGTTGTTGGACTCGGTGATCTTAGAAATCATTTCCAGCCATGAATGTTCTGTGATTGCAGGAAAATAGAGGTACTCCTGTGCTCCTCAGACCTAGAATGCACTGAGTAGATGCAAGGCAGGGTGATAGTTTGATCTTGGTTCAGGCAACCAAGAAATTCTCTCCTCACTTAGTACAGGTCAAGTAATGGAAATAGAGTATGCCTTGTGCTCTTGTGTCCTGGCAGAGAGGGTGGAATGGGATTCTGTGTTCTGCTGAGGCATGGATTTGCTGGGAGTGGGGGAGCATGGGGCAGTGAAGAAGCATCTTTAGCCTGTGGATTCATACTGCTTGGTGTGAAGCTCACGCTCACCCACTGTGTGAGACAAGTTGTCAGTGTGTAGCTTACTCCTCAGGTTGAATTTAGAGGAAGCTTTAATTCTTTTCAGTTACAGTATCTGGACTTTTATCTTGGATTATAGATTCCTTGTTTATCTATTAGGAGAAGAAGAAAAATGAGGGTGAAACCCCTTCTTCTGGACTATGAATAAGGAGGCAAAGTACACAATTCATTCTTGACAGAAGTCAAAGGAAGAAACATGTTAAATCTTATAGTTCTTGGACACAGAATAGGCTATCACAAGCAGGCCACATGCTCAATTGGGGCTCCTGTCATGGATTTTCACCAGACAAATTGGACAGATAAGGAAAGCAGTCTTGTGGGAATTGGGAGGTCTAAAAGTAATCATTAGATCTTCACACACTTCTGAAAGTGCTGGAGCAGGTCCTTGGGAAGTATCTCTGGGAAAAACACCTCAAGGCTTTTAACACAAAGGATTATCTAAAAACAATCCAGCAAGAGATGTCATTAGTAAAAAAAAAACCTAGAGCAACAAAAGAGTGAAGGTAATTCCAATAACCAAATCTTGAGCAAAGTTCTTAGTGTTTTATCATCAAATGGAAGGACTGAGTGGGGTTCTTGTTTGCATAATGAGGTTGTTAAATAAAAAGCATGTATTCTACTGTAAACTATGAGTAAAAGTATAGCCTGGAGGATTGTGAAGTAATCCTTCTGCCTTACTCAGGAAAATTTCTGCTGGAGTACTGTATCCAGTTTTGGGCTCTGCTCTTCAAAAAAAAAAAGGAGTAAGTTTTCCCTGGACTCTTTAGACATGAATATTCAGAGCTCTAGAAATCCTCTCCTGTGTAAAGGACTGTGATATTTCAGGTTGTTCAGCTTAAAGACACAGAAACTTAAAGCTGACAGATGCAAACATTCATTTCTGCCCTGGTAGAAGAGGAGGAGACAAAAGGAAGGAAACAATGAGGTGAATGCAGAACTGTTACCCTCTAAAACTAGGATGGTCAGGGCAAGTAATATGAGAGCAATTAAAAACATGAAAAAAAAAAGACTATTTTTGAATGAAGGCCAGTGACTTACTGTCATTTTCTTCTACATGAGGTTTTGGTGGCAGGAAAGATCAGCAAGTTCAGCAAGAGACTGAACAAATTCCTGCATAGCAGATCCATAAAGGGATGCAAAAAGGAATAGTGAGGATTTTTCTCTCTAGCATTTCTAATACAATACTGGAAGATTTGAGAGAAGTATAACAGGGGTGGGCTGTAGAAAATGAGCATACTCTCTTTAAATAGACATTCTCATTGCTAGTGTCTGAAACAGTGTGCTGGATTAGATGTACTATTAGTCTGATCCAATAGAAAATTTCTTGCATTTTTATATAGATCTATATTTTATCCACAAGAGAACCAGAACAAAACTAAGACTTCCTCCCTCTTCTCTGTAAACATATTTTCAGGCTGACAGGTTATCTTTGAACAATTTGGGTTATGGAATGTTCAGATAACTCCTGGATATATGAGCAAAGACAATGTTATAAATAGTTCCAATTTAATTTGTTTAGACAGTTACATTTGGAGGGGTTTTAATTTTGTGGGTTAGGGCAAATCAGACCAGGGAACCTACTATTCTTATTCTTTCAATGTTATTTAAGGCTAGGCAAGCCTTGGAGGGCATTAATCTTCTGCAAGTCCCAGAGGGAAGAGAACACATTTTCCAGGCTACTGGTGGAATTCATCTATCTCTACAGAGGAGATTTTTCATTGCCTACTCACTGAACAGCCTAACAAGGAATAGAGTGGGCTGCAAAGCTATCAATGCCTTCTGGAAGTGTGCTTTGCCTAGAAATCACATTTAAGCAGCCTAGGATCCTCTTGCACACACACACACACAAAAATTAGATGATCCTACACTAGGGATTTTGATCAAAAGCAAAGACAAACTGACACCTCCCTGCTTTTTGTGTCTGTATTGGACTTCTGGCCATAGCTGACATATGTAAAGAACTTTTCCAACTCCTGCAGCCACTGGCACATAAAGTCAATTATCAATTTAAAAGATGTAGGTTTCCTATTGTCTCTGTTTGCTTTCTGAAAGGCAGAAATATTCTTAAGTGTTGATATATTTGCAAATAAAGAAAGTGATGGTTGCCATTTGCACTTGGTGATCCCATGAATATGAAAACATGAATTTCTTTGGAATAGTTGTTCTTGCATATTAGGTGCAGCTATAGTTTGGTAACAGGTATTACAAGTGCATAGAAGAACATTTGTACTCTCTTGAGGTTATTCATTGTGGCTTATCAGAAAGCAGCAGGATAGAATATCACTTTATTGGGAATAGATTTCTTTATACAGAATGTTTGTGGTAGGAGAGCAAAGTTGAAATATTTCAAAGAACTGATATGGAACATTTACAGAGAAGTAAAACTTTCACAAAGAAAAAACAAACTGTTGTAAGACTGAGCAGATTTGAGCACAGTTTATCTAATAGTACCAGCCTAATAGTACTGTCTCCACCTTACTTGTAGGCTTCTTTAAGTACTATTAGGCCACAAGAAGGTCTTCTTGGAGCCTTCTCTTCTCCAGGCTGAATAATCACAACTCTCTCAGCTTGTCCTCATAGGAGAGATGTTTGTAGCCTCCTCTAAACCTGCTCCAACAGGTTAATTCCTGCTTGTGATTCTATGATTCTAAGCTGTGAGGAACATGCTTTCACTGTAGCTAGGGCCCATGGCCCCAACTGAAGCCTCTGGCAGAAAGCACCTGAAAGATGTGCGTGATCTCTAGGGTTTTGGATCCAAAGACCTCAACATTCCAATTGAAAAATAAACATGAGCAGCATGTAAAGGAGTTTGAACCACTTCAGAAGTAGCTGGTCCAAAAGCATAGCTCCTCTTAGCACCTTGGTTGCCCTTGCTGGGCTGGGTGTTCAAAGGCAGGGTCCCCTCTATGCATCATGCTACATGATGCTACAGACACTAATCAGGCAGTGGGCTGGAATGGACAACTTGACTGCCTATGAATCCTGAACTGGCCAGGAGGAAGAAAATTCCAAGTGCTGCTGAAGGAGGTTGAAATATAGAGACTGCAAAAATTGCAGCATATTGCTGAGAGATTGTCTGAATATGGACACAGGTACACACTAACTTTTTTGTGTGCTGAACAACAGCATGAGTTCTTCACTCCATGCAAAAAGAAAGATTAGATTCAGCAGNAGAGGAGACCTCAGCAATGCTTAGAAATATGGGAAGGGTGAGTGTGAGGAGGAGAGAGCCAGGCTCTGCTCCATGGCATCCAATGGTAGGCCAAGAGGGAATGGGAGCAAGTTGGAGCACAGGAGGTTTAGTATTAAGCTGAGGAGAAACTTGTTTGCAGTTCAGGTGCCAGAGCACTGGCCCAGGCTGCCCAGGAGCCTGTGGAGTCTCCTTGTCTGGAGCCATTGCAGAGCTGCCTGGACACATTGCTGTGTGAGCTGGTCTAGGTGCTCCTGCTCTGGCAGGGGGGTTGCACTAGATGATCTTTGTAGGCCCTTTCAACCCCTGACATACTGTGATATTGATTGGTTTAGGATATTTTTTCTTCTCTGTGGACGCAAACATTTCAAACATAAAGCTAGACATATTTTGAGCATTTGTAGAAGAGAAATAGTGAGGACAATTGAGAGTTTGAGGTATTTAACACAAGAACTGTAGAGAAAGAGGGGGAGGATTCAGTTCTAATTTGGATTCACCACATTTAGTTGCCTCTGCATAGGTCTCTAAACAGGAGACAGGTTTCTAAAGCTTCATTAGAGCCATGGAACAGGACTCAGTGGCATTGCAGTGTGTCCTAGTTAGTCTCTAGATGCTACTCTGAAGTATGGAGAGCTTCTAGAGGTCCTGTGTCATATCTGCCAACTCTTTGCAGATGCTTTCAATATCCTGCAGTGTTTCCCATGGCACTGGGTGCTTTTGTTTAGAAAAGTGGATCTCACTTGGGGAGCAACTAAAAATATTCAAAGTCTAGTGTTCTGCTATAAGGCTTGTTTCAGTGGCCTAAATGTGAGTTTTTACTGCAATTTCAGAAGCACTAGAGTATCCAAGACATCTGCACAGGGCTAACAGATATGACACAGGACCTGTGGGAGATTCATGCCCTTCTGAAATACCCACTAGAGGCTAGACAGGATATGACTGGTGCTTGAAATGGCTGAGACATCTGTGTTGAGGCAATAGAATAAACCCCCTAAATGTAGATATCTTCATCTCAGATTGAATGCCATCCAAACAGCCTATGTTTGGAAATTTAATTAAGTAAACTGATTTGCAAAAGTTACTGATAAACCAACATCTCCTACTGAAATCAGACTTGTATTCAGGGGGAGAAAAAAAAGAATCTGATTAGCAAATAGACATATGAAGAGAATAAAAAAAGATGCCTATCCAGCTTTCTGTCTTTCTAAAAGATAAATAAATTAAAAATATAAAGATCTTGAAATGCAATAAACATTTTTGGGGAAATTATAATTATGGGGGGGAAGAATACTCAGATTGCATGAATATTCACATTTGTAGATGATTCTGCTTTCCCCATGTTTGCATCTCTTAACTGACTTGAGTATCTGCAGGCAATCAAATTTAGCAAGCAGGATCACACACACAAGCAAATCTCAAAGTCACAAGTATTTTTGCAAACTGATTGGCACACAGAGGGATTTCTTATGGAATTGCTTCCATGCTCATCCAAACACGAACAATAATGTGCAATTTTATCTGACCTATGCTAGGGAATGAATTTGAAACAAGAAATACTGATCCATGCAGGAAAAGAATCTATCTAAAAATAGGAATCATAACAACAGAAATCAAATTCCATTTAAATATTGCCAGTCTGCTTGCAGACATGGCATGCAGAAAACAGCCTCAATTGATTTTATGGATTTGGTTCAAAATAGACACTTTTCTGTGTTAGTAATTCACAAGAGCTAATGACGCCCATGCAATGAATGCAGTTCAAACCAGTTTGGGTCTGCATCATCTTCAGCAATGATTTGGCCCAGGGGACAGAGTGCAGCCTTAGCAAGTTTGCAGATGACACCAAGCTGGGTGCCAGTGTGGATCTGCTTGAGGCCAGGGAGGCTTTCCAGAGGGATCTGGAGAGGCTGGATGGCTGGGCCAAGGCCAATGCCAT
>VWZO01011815.1:0-28958 GCA_013396975.1 Bucco capensis | reverse complement strand
GATGTTGCATTGGGGAGCATCATTTAGCAGGTTGCTAGGGCTAGGACAAAGGCTGCACTGATGAGCTTCAAGGGCTCTTCCAGCTGGAACTGTTCTATGATTCTATGAGTCAATGAAGGGTCAGCTGGCAGAGTAGAAGCATAAGGAGTTTGTGCTTCCTAAAGATGCGTCAATAAATGCGCAATAACTATATGTTTCATGTCAGACAACTGTGCCTGCACTGTACAGACAATTCTGCCAGCCCTTCTGGATGCAATGAGGAGGACAGTAATGGCACTTGGAGTGCACAGGTCATGGAGACTGCATAAGAGGAAGAAGAAGGAGACTTTTGCCTGATCAGATGATCAAGCCTTCAACTAGCTGATCTTCCTTAGGGTAGACCTATAAAATGAGTTCCCTCATTAGGATAAACTACTCCTTTGTTCAGTGGAGTTTTTGGAAGGATGGGGGGTCATCAAGATTGTCCATAGATGTAGAATGTGGTTTGAAAGAGGACAACAGAAAAACAGGTGAGCTATACATTCAAAATAAAACATGATGCCTGACCAAATGAATTGCCACTATTAGGTATGATGCATAAGTTATGCACAGATACAACCTCAAATCATTACTGCCTCCATCCCTGGGCTAATTAATAGCCTGGAGATATGTCTCAATTCTCAATTTGGAGCTTTAATTGTAAGGCTAGAATGACACTAAAATCAGTCATTGCCCACCATGGTAATTTCATGTCTATTAGGACATGCCTTGGCTCTGATGAAATAATGATCATTCAGTGTATTTCCATCCATCATTATTTGATTAATGAGGAAATGCCAGTTTTCTTTTAACTAGCAATGTCAGTCTGTCTTAGAGTGGCTTAAATTATGAAAAGCTCAAATCAGTCCTTACTGAGCACCAGATCATTCCATATTGCTGAAAAGAAAGCTCAGAAGGAAAGGTGCTGAGCAGATTCTGCCTAAGAATACTTATCAAGACCATCCTATATTTCTAATTAGAGTGACATACATTTTAATTGAAAAGAACTGAACTGGGGTTTGTATGTATAATTAAATATGGGTTTCTGACAAAATTCCTATCACTATTACAAATTTACTAGCTAATATCTTCAGGATGAAGTCATTGACAGTTAATGATATCCAAGACATATTTTCATAACTTCTCTAACTGCTGCTCCAGAGGAGCTTGTTCCCCTTATAAATCTTAACAGCAAGCCTCACTTCTCAACTCTGTTTCCCCTTTACAGCTAAATCTTATGCAAAGGAGTGGACACAGTTCAGCAGGGTCATTTAGTTTTATGGAGCTGCTTGGAGAGCAGGAGTATTTTTATCTGTGTGATATATTGTTGTGCTGTTCCACATACCAAAGTAAAAATGGGATGAAAGTGGAATTAGAGCAGGGATACGATGGGCAATACCACAGGGGAATCTGGATTCATCCAAAAGATTGTGTCTGAGTATCTGGAACACAAACCCTCTCTTTATGTCTCTGTACCCTTGGTTTCATGATGTCTTCAGGTGTCTCTGAAGACCTTTGAAACAAATCTGAGTTGGGATTATTCAGTGTGGAGAAGAGAAGGCTCTAAGGAGAGCTTCTTGTGGCTTTGCAGGATTTGCAGGGGCTACAAGAGAGCTGGGGAAGGACTTGTTAGGATGTCAGGCAGTGACAGGACTAGGGGAATGGATCTAAGCTTGAGGAGAGGAGATTTAGGTTGGCTGTTAGGCAGAAGTTGTTGCCCAGGAGGGTGCTGAGCCACTGTGCCAGGTTGCCCAGAGAGGTGGTGGCAGCCCCAGCCCTGGCAGTGTTGCAGGCCAGGCTGGCTGGGGCTGGGAGCAAGCTGCTCTAGTGCCAGCTGTCCCTGCACATGGGGTTAAACTAGAGGAGCTTGAAGGTCCCTTCCAACCCTGACAATTCTATGATTCTATGAAATTAGGACAGAACTGTTTGTATCTCCCATTTCTGATGAGTTGCTTAGAAACAGTTGATTAAAACAAATTATTTTGCAGTGTTTTATGTATTTTCCGTGATGTTCATGCCATAGAGATTTACATGCAGGTAGCAGAGGTAAATAGAAAAGTACATACTGGAGACAACATTTAATTTGTTAAAAGGAATATGACAACTAATCAAGGTCCCTTCCAGAAAATGGCTGTGTGCTTCTCTGGCAGTCTTCTAGAAACAAGGCCACTGCCTTCCAGTTGCCATTCAGAGCCAAGAGTTGCAGAATACTTCTAGAAGCAACACTCTAATCAGACACTTAAATAATGAATTCTAAAAGCTTATTTAAGCCAGCTTTTAACTGCAGGTCCAAAATAATGCTTTATAATATTTTGTCATCTATCATTCACTTCTGGGTGAGAAGCAGTCATGATTTAATAACACCTGGTTTATTCAATCTCTTTTATGTTAAGTCCCATGAAAAGCAATCTGCAGCTAAGGACAAGAGCTTAGTAAAATAACTTGGAAAATCACAGGACCATAAATTGTCTAACAGTGGTCAAATCATCCTCACAGATTTATACAATGGTTAAGGATGGGGAAAAAAAAAACAACAACCCTCTGGAGATTAACTAGTGTCCCCCTCCTATTTCAATCAAATCTGCAGTAGTTTCAATAAAATGCAATAGCTTTTGGCAAAATATGGAGAAGACTAAATCCTCAAAGCAAATTGAAACCAGTTAAATCTCATTTCTTTGATTCCACCTTCTCCACCTGTAAGTAGGCTATTAATTTTCTTTCAAATGCATCTTTTCACCTCCTGATTTTGTCTGGGATGAAGAGCTGGACTGTTAAAAGATTACAGAAGCCCAGAAATATTGCAAAACCTTTTCAGATTAACCTGCAGAGTTGGATCAGAGAAGATACAATGGAAGTAAGATACAATAGATATGTAATGGAACTTTTGAACTTCCCTCAATTGTTGCTTTCTGATTTTCATTAATACAGATTTTTGTTTGGCTCTGGTAGCCCAAGTGATCAAGTGGGATCTCTGTCTCATTCACACACCTAGGTGACTGAGAAGAACAACTCCTACTGCCTCCAGCAACACAAGGTCAGAACTATGGAGTCAAAGTTCATCCCATCTAAAGTGGTGTTGCTGAAATGCATATATCTTAGAAGAAGCAATTGAGGGGTTTAAAAAGTCTGAGGCCCAAACTAGTCCAAATCAGCTTCATTTCTAGTTAATGAAGGGAAAAAAGACATTCCCAGAAGGTGATTCACTTCATTCCTAGACACTTGTCTGACACTTGTCAACACTTGTGATGTAGGTTAGGGTGGGATGAGCACCAGGATGTGGAGATTTCCCAGTGGACAAGTCAGCTCTGTGATTAGCTGCATCATGCCCTAGGCATTTCTTTTTCCTTTCTGTCTTTATTGACTACTGAGGGAGCCCCAGACATTTCTACTCCTGGCATAGGCACTTCAGCTAAAAGCCAGCTGTGAAAGAGGATTAATTTGGACTAGTCAGCCTCCCACTCAGATGTTCTGTGAATTTGCATTTTGCACCTTCTGTCAAGTTGTTATTTACATACAATTGCTTAAATCCTTCCTTTCTTTTTTTTTTCTAATATTCAATCTAAACCTCCCCTGGTGCAACTTGAGGCCATTTCCTCTTGTCTTATGGGCACATACTGAACAGGCTAGGAAACTCCAACCTAGTTCACTTAAAGCTGTCTTGCATCGTGATGGGGAATGTATGATTAGGCTAAAATCTTCATAGCCCTGCACTTATCATTAAAGATTCCTCATTTTGCTCCTCTTTTAAGTGTTAGAGCAGAGGGAGCTGCATTTGTTGTGAGAAAAGGATTGAAAACACGTTGTTGCTTGTGGGTTTATTTCACTACAGATTGAAGTACACCTCCTCCCTCACACAATGCCCAAGGGTCCTCTAGTATCCTAGGGTGTCTGAAGATATCAGCTAAGTGTGCTAATAGGTTTTGATATTTCATGACCCCTGAGGAAAAATGTGGAAATCTATTCTGGTTTTGTGTTAACTAAGCTTCAGTTTATGTAAAACTGAAAGAGAAATGAAGTGGAAGTGATACACAAGACAAATACAACTAGACACCCTATTTAATGGACTGACATTTTCTTTGCCTTCTCTGTGGAAGAGGGTAGCTCCAGAAGGAGCCTTGAAGAATGAAATCTTGCTTTTTTCTAGATCAAATACAGTGTTGGAGTGGAAGAGAATATGTAAATGTATTTAACACAAACACCCAAGCCTTTTCTGGTGATGATAAGACCGACAAGGAGATGCACTGAGTTGGATATGGACCTCTAGATCCTTGGGTTTCTTTTCTTCTGTGCTGTATCTTATGTNCCAGGATGAAGAACTCCTGCCTGCCTAAGCTCATGCTCTATGGGCAACTTGCCCGTGGCTGTGGCAAGAGAGGAGCCCCGAAGAGGAGATGCAAGGAGTCCCTGAAACAACAGCTCAGCCTTGGCCAGATTGCTCCCCTGAACTGCTCTCCTCTGGCCTCCACTCAGCAGCTCTGCACACACACTAGTGTTAATGCCGCCCATGGTTTGGAGCAGGCACGCAGGATCACTCTGGAGGAGAAAAGACAGCGTAGAAAGAATCGTGTCTTGCAGCTTCTACCTCCTGAGGAGTCCTTGTGCTGTGCCTTTTGCAAGCGCTCTTGTCTGTCCCAAATTGGCATTTGCAGCCAGCAGCGCTTGGAAAAAGCACTTGGGAAGAGCATGGATGGAGCCCTCCCCAGAGCTGCGTTCGCAAAGCCTGCCCATGACTGACTGACTGATCTTATGTAGGTATTTATACATTTAAAGTATAAAATATTACCATTGAGAAAGGCATGGATGATTCAAGGAGGAAGAGTAGGACTTAGTATCATAAAATAAGAACTATCTAATGGAACAGTTCTGGAGGAAAGTGTCTCTTTGCATTGACTATGGAAGGAAGTGAAATGACTTGTGTAGCTTTCAGATGGCTAGCTTAGTTAAGGAGATTGCCAACAATAAAGTCTACCTAGAATGAGATTAAAGTCAAATCAGGTGAAGCAAATCTACCCTTAGGCCTTTAAGTCCCTTAGTTGCTTTTGAAACTCTTGGAATTAATCAGATTCTTTTCAAAACATTAAAAGGGACTCAGCTTTTGGCAGAACTCAGCATTTTTATCTACAACCCCAAAGTTTATGATGTGCCCACAAAGCATAAAATGTGATACCTTTCCAGCATTTCATATCACATTCCTAAGTTTCATCTCAGGTAGGTGGATGTTCAAATATATGCTTAAAATTTATTTCATTATATGATTTTTTTCCCTCCTGCTTTGTGGCTCATCCTTAGCCTTGATCAGGAGTTTGCTAACCTCTATTCACTTGCAATTCTGTATTTACCTGCCTCCATTATCTCTTTGCTTGGGTAAAGCTTTTTGAACTTTCAGTCACTTCTTCGCATTAATAACTGTGATATGACACATTCCCCAAAATGAAACTTTGTATATAAACATTTCAAAATCTTGAAAAATGACTCCAGGTTTGAGTAACTGAATATATTGTGTAATACCACTAATCTGTCTCTTCCCCTTAATGATAGCTGCAGCTTCACAGGACAACTTTCTTCAGCCTGGAAAATGATGTTCTGAAGGAAACAAGACATTTCAGTGAGTCTAAATTTAAAGTTAGAAGATTATCACTAAAGTGGATCTATTGGAATTACTTATCTGAGCCAAAGTAATTCAGGTGCAGTGAAACACTTCTAATTTTAAATTTAGGAGCACTGAACAGTGAGTGGGGTTCTTTGGCATAGCACTTTGTTGCTGCTACTTTCTCCTCCTCTCTCTTTCTGCTTTCCAACTTTATCCTTTTAAAGCCTTCTCTTCTCCAGACTGAATAATCCCAACTCTCTCAGCCTGTCCTCAGAGGAGAGGTGCTCCAGCCTCTGAGCATCCTTGTGGCCCTGCTCTGAACACCTTCCAGCACTTCCATATCTTTCTTGTAATGGGAATTCCATGGCACACTATATGTGATGCATAGATGATCCTTGGGAAAAGAGGATAGGAGAGTGGAAAACCTGTTAAAAGGAAACTTGTAGGGGTTCTCACTAAAGGTGAATATGAAAAGATTGAAGTAAATAGACCCTCTTGGACTATTCCAGCACAACAAGGGCAGCAGAAATATAGGTAGATTTCTTTAACACAGCAGACTGAGGGGTCATGCATTTACTGGCTTCTAAAAAATAGTGGAAGAAGATAGGAACCATTAATAGTGCTCTAATAGTTCTTAATGATTAAATTCTTCACATGCTCACAAAGACCAGTACTCTCAGTAACATGGAGATGGAAATGTTCCTTGTGAGTTCATCCACCATTGTCTGCAAGGTGCACACTACATTTATCACCCTACATTTAAGAGTTATTTGTAATTTTGTAGTTAAAACCATGAAGATCCTTCATGAACGTATTATTTGCAAGTCCATGATGAAGGTAAGACAAGGCAAGGGAAAAGCAATTCTTGAGAGTTACCTAGTTTGAGTCAAATCCAGCTATTCCATGCCATTCAGGTCATATTCAGTCCCTGAAACTTCCACACCAAGCTTGGCCCTTGGGGTCATAAAGCCTAAGAGCCAAGCAAGGCAGGGGCAGGATTAAGCTATTTAGCACCTAATAAACAACACATACAAAGAAGGAGAGGTTTGGGTTTCTACCCGTCTTGAAGGTTGAGCACCTGAGCTATTTGTGGTGGTGGAGTGGGAACTCTCCTGGTGAGGATCAGCAGTTCTGATGTTGCAGGACTCTGTCTGCTCTGCCTTCAATCTCCATCCAAATCTTCCTGAATCTAGTTCCAGGATCCAGCCTTGAGTCTGATTCCCATCTGCTTGTGAGTCCTTCTGCCACAGCATCAGTGGGGATGGTTTTGTTTTGGTTTTGTATTGGCCTTGCATTGGTTTGGCCTTGCATTGGTTTGGCCTTGCATTGGTTTGGTCTTGCATTGGTTTGGTCTTGCACTGGTTTGGTCTTGCATTGGTTTGGTTTTGCATTCGTTTGGTCTTGCATTGGTTTGGTCTTGCACTGGTTTGGTCTTGCATTGGTTTGGTCTTGTAATGGTTTGGTCTTGCATTGGTTTGGCCTTGCATTGGTTTGGCTTTGCATTGGTTTGGCCTTGCATTGGTTTGGTCTTGCATTGGTTTGGCTTTGCATTGGTTTGGCTTTGCATTGGTATGAAAATAATAACAAGAAAATGAGATACATACAAGTAGTTTAAACTTGATTTCCAATCCACAAGTTTCTCTCTCTGTTAATTTCCCTTTTCCTTCCTGGAGTGGAGGAAAAGAGGATAATGGAGAATATGCATCACTGGCTTAGTGGCTGGCCCAGCCCTAACCCTTGACACAAAGTCACAGTTCTGTATTCCTGATGAAACACTACAGAATGAAGCTATATCATATTTTTATTGTGCTTCATCTTCTTCAGCAATGAAGTTCCTAAAGGACAAAAGGTGAATGCCGAAAGATGTTTTGTTTCGTTAAAAAAAAAGGCAAAAAGCAGAGAAACACACTTTGAGAAGGTTGTCCACTCTTATATTGGGCAGACTCAGGAAAAAGAGTTTCAGTGTCCTTTTTACTTTTGGAAATTCAATATTCAAGCAATCTTGACTCTTTATATAGGAGTAGATCCAAGGCTAATGAAAACTACATGGATGTGTTAAAAAACCAAAACTAAACCCCCCCAAAACAAACCAAGAGCACTCTGTGATGTCTTAAATAAATCCTATCAACATTTAGGTAGTTAATTGAAATGCTTAACTACAGAGCTACCTTGCCTTAAGGACACTCCAATGTCAGAAGATTGAAACAGCTCCTTCCAAAGAGATTCCTTTAGATGTAAATCCCTTCTAGAGGTTCTTGCTGTCCTTTAAGCAATTAAGTAATCCTGAGCAACACCTTTTCTAAGGCAGAGGTGACAATTCAGTTACAAAACCAAGCAGGGTGCATTTGTCTGAAAAAAATAGCTCCATGCCAAATTTCCACATAGAAATATGTTCAAGTCTTAACCTCAGTGCTGAACTTACAGGTTAACAGAGTTTTAGGCAGCAGGAAACTACATTTCTAGAGGTAAGTTAATAATATTGATAAATTTACTACAGCTTTACTGAAGGGACAGATTGTTATAAAGGGTAATTGAAAATAATATTCTATGGTACTGGCTGTTATTTTACTCCAGCATTCTTGCAGAGGGCATGGCTAACCTCTCTCAACATCCATAATGAATAAATAAAATTAGCAAGCATCTCCCAAGCTGCTTTTAGAGATGAAATATGACACAGCTTTGTAATGAGGGTTAACATTCCTTGATTCATTGTAATCCTTGCTGAAATGGGCACAGGTCTGCATGACATATGGCTAAATATGTTTGAAGCTGCCTTGAACTGCAAGAATAATCAAGGCCATCAAGGTAGTTGGCAATTAATATAGAATCTACTCATTTTTTCATGAATAAAAAAGTGAATAGCTACATTGAGTACAGGTAACTTGTCACCAAGTGACTTATGCCTTCCCTCAGGTAACTCCTGCTTATGTGCTCTGCTCATTCAATTCTACAATATATATTTAATAATAAATAACAAATTCAAGAATAAATTTGGATGTCAGCTGTCGAACTTAGAAACTTCTCTCCTTTTTTTTGTTTCCTAATGTTAATAACCTTTACATCTAGCAGGTAAGGTCAGTGAGGAAACAGACAGGATGAGAAATGTAAGGACTTGAAAAGAGAAAGAAATAAAAAATATAAAACACAGAATCAAATTAGGAGAAAGACTGAGATAAAAATGTTTGAATGCTCTAACTTTTCAAAGACTAGTTAATAAAGGAAATAACAAAGAAACAAACCCAAACTAAACAAAATGCTGTCCATTTGGCAGAACCTTCTCTTCAAAAGAGAGGAACTATATGACAGGAAAGTAAATATGCTCTATGTCAGTGTTAAAATGCTATCTGTAAAACGTTATCAAACAGTTAATGACTGTTAGATTAATATTGATTTGGAAAGAATTTTGAGGAAATGTATAAATAAACACATAGGAGTAGCCAGAAATTAGGATAAAATATGATATATTATCTCATATACATTACACAGGGCCACTCTGATATTTTTGTTTGTTTTTCCCCCAAGAGTAAATTATCTTCTGGAGCAGTAGCTCTCTTAAATTAGTGGAATATTTTATATAGAAACATGAGAAGAATCTACTTAACTTGAACTTTATGGGGTCTGGAGAAGAATTGTGAGGTGATATGGTGAGTTTAAATGGAGATGATCAAGTCTTATGGTGAAGAAGGAATTAGTAAGAGGGAGGAACCATATTGATTGATTCCTTATGATGTCTCATAACTAATATAGGTCAACTTTTTTAATAACCCTGGCTCTAATGTAAGTATTAATATAGGTTACAAACACACAATTTGAAGGCAGTGCCACTGCACATATGTTAAAGGGAGAATTGGGTAACCCTGAGACCTCAGCAGCAATAATAGGATGACATGGAATAGTAGAAGGTCATGAGCTTAGAAGAAGTTTGCTGTGATAATTATGGAAAAGAAAAGCTTGTCAAGTTGTTAGAAAAGAACTGGACAAGCCATGCAGTGAAATGGAAATATGTGTAAATACATCTAGGAGAGGAGTAAACATAGAGGAGGAATAATAACTAAGGGAGTACACTAAGTGGCCAGTAGACATGATTGAGTCTTAATGGCATTTAACTTGGATATTATCATTTTTATCTCTCAACAGATATTGTGCAGGAAGCTGTTCTTGCTAGTTTAAGATGCACTAATGCACTTAACTGTATGATTTGGTGGGTTATAGTGTAAGAAACCTTCAGCTAATCACTTGGAGAGCCTCTTCTACTCTCTCTGACAGAATCACCTGTAAAGTTTGTCCTTTGGTCTCCTTTAGCAAAACCAATCTCCTCTCTCTCTTTCTAGCTTTGAAACAATTGCCCAGGGCTGAGGTACTGAAACCCTTAGAATTTTAAAGAAAGTGAAATCCTCTCATCTTTTCTTGTTTCACCTTATTCTTGAATAATTTACATCTGTGAGCCTCGAGACTCTCTCACATCGTCCTTCTTCTTTCAGGCAGTGTCATGACAGTGTTGTCACCTAGCCATGCACTGGGCACTCTGTGTCTCTCTTCAAAAGGAATAAGAAAACTGAACTGCAAGGAGTCAAAAAGTATTAGGTGGAGCCTTGATTTGAGGTTTATATTTCAAAGTATGTCCTAGGAATGTCCTAGGAACTTCCTTACTTGTGAGTGGTTCAAAACTTGAAGGACTTTAATAGCTAAATATGATGCCAGGACAGTTAGGACAGATTTCTTGGGGAGAAACAGAAAAAGGAAAAGAAGGAAAAAAAAAATAAAGGGATAAAAATGGATATTCAACTTCATTGATGAAATCAAGTCATAATGAGAATTGTTGTTTGACATGCACCAGCCTAAATAGGCATATGCTCAACCTAAATAATCATAATGACCTCTGTGACAAAAAGAAAACTCTCAACCTGTAAATATAGCAGGGGAAAAAAAAAAAAAGCCCTAAATGCAATTTTCAGGTTTATGAACATTTTCATGTCAAATTGGAATGCAAACAATGAAAATAAGCATAATAGGGGGGAAAATTTTACTTTACTAAGAGGGAAAATGAGAAAATGCTAGAGTGAAAAAGAGAATGTGTAGCATATTTCAGTTCCTCAGCTGTTCATTAACTGCAACAACCTGTGTATGTTCCCAGGTATATCTGTTTATGAGGAGAGAAATAATAAGACTCCAGTCAAGCAATGTGGGATTTACTGGGAGGGAGGGAGTCTCAGTTTCAGGCTTCTTTGAAGTGAATGTTTTACATGAAATTCAGACTGCCAAATTTCATTTCAGTAGACATTTGGTCTGGCATCAACAAGATTCTCTTTTAAAATAAACCTGGCACTCAATACCAAAAAGGTTTACCATCCCTGTCTGAGCTCACAGAGTCTTATTCATCAGTTCTCATTTTTCTCTCTATCAAAGAATATTTATTTGCATGTCTCTCAGACAGAATAGCCTAAAAAAATAGAAAAAATATGTAATTTACTTCCTCCCATCCCTGAATAGTTCACAGTGAAGGGACTGGGAGAGCTGTGTGGTCAAATCCTCTTGGGCAGACATGGGGTGAGCAGCTGTGGTTCCCATGCCAGGATGGATAAATACAGTGCTTGAGTTGCTGAGAGGCTGCACTGAAGAATGGAGTCAGCATCTCATTCCACTGGCATTTGGAAGGAAAATTTTGCCCGTTCCTCTTCTTTCAAAGGAAAGGACAAAGGAGCCAAAGCTCAGAAGGAGGAAGTTCTTGGGAATACCAATCCCACAAGAAAAGACATTTTTCTAGAATATCCAACTAAAATATTTATGATCTGGAGGAGGTTGGAATCCTGTATATGCTTCCATATGTGTATATGTTTTCCTTCATGTTTCTATTAACAGATGTCCTTGTTAGTATGTTAGCTGTTGTGACTCACATGCTTAGGTCTCCCTTCTCTCTGGCCATTGATTTGCTGCCATCCTACCAGACCATCATGAATCCCATTAGGTAAATCCCTCACAGAATCAGGGAGTCATTAATGTTGGAAGAGACCTCTAAGGTCAAGTCCAACCATCAACCTATCACCCCCATGCCACTAAACCATGGCCTTAAGTACCACAACTATATGTTTTTTTGATCACCTCCAGGGATGGTGATTCCACTTCCCTGGGAAGACTATTCCAACACCTAAAAACTCTTTCTGTGAGGATTTTTTTTTACCTAATATCTAATCTAAACCTCCCCTTGGTGCAGCTAGAGGCAACCTCTCTACATTGAACACAGCTATTGCAGCTAGGACATCAAAGCCTCCTTTGTCTTTCCATTCTTACACATCTTAGTTCAATCCTTCCAGCCAAGTGCTGATGTCAGTAGATGGATCTTGCAGACATTTGTACTATTTTATTTGTTGAACAGTCACCACCACTTCTTAGTCCTTTATTTTGTGATAAACCTGGACTGTGGTTTGTATTAAGGACATTGCCATCAAATTTTCTCCTCTGTTATCCGAAGACCTACATAGGAAATAAGGGTAAAGCCTTATAGAATTCCAAATGGATTTGAGAGCTCTTGATGGAAATTACTTCTAAAGAACTATCAAATTGAATCAATAATGACATATTTCCATAGGTTATTAGTGCCTTCCTGTAGTATTCTACAGAGAAAATATTCTGTGCCAAATCCTATAAAATTCTGCACATGTTTTATTTGATGGAGAGATAATATGATTTAGGAAGTGGAATGGAAGGGGAAAGAGAAACTGAAGTTTTGCTGTATATTACAACAGTGATTTTTTTTTTTTTTCACTATAGCTATCAAAAATACAGAGCAAAAGAAAAATCATTGTTTTTTCTCTTTAAAGGCTTTTTTTTTTTAAACTCTGGACAAATGTGTTTAACTTTGTTCTTGAATTGACCTCACAAATCTCACACATTTTTACTGCAGACATGGTATATTTACACATATAATAGACAACAAGTTCATAGACAACATTTGCTCAAAAAATGATTTCCTAACTTTCTGAAATAGATTTATGTCTATCAAGTCTGCTTCTGTACTTTTAGCATGTCTACTATCATGTCCTGAATAACTTTATTTTGAGGTTTGGTGAGTTTCTGTGCTTGTGAAGATGCTAAAATAGAAGTGTAATATGAAGCTTTAGATAGCCTGCAAATTTGTCAGATCATCATGATTTGGATATATTGGTTAAAACCTCCTGGAATTAAAAAAAAAAAACAACATCTTGTTATGCTTATGATCAGTATATAGTGAGAAGAAAAATAATCTACAAGTATTTTATAAATTAGATTTTTATTACAGCTGCCAGGCGATCAAAACCATCTAAAAGAATTATCTGAGGCACTTTGCGTTAGAAATTCATATTCAACTTATTCAACCATTAGATTGCTGAGACAAATGACAAAGAAATCACAAGGAAATACACAAAAACAATTTCTTTTTTAATTGAGAGAAAATCAGAGCTCAGAACTGATTGAAACTAACTGTATGAGCAATTTCCATTTAGCAAATGGAAATGAAAAACTCAACCAAACAAAAGTTAAATCCTAGTTTATTTTCTTTAGGGAATTGACCTGTGTCTCTTTTGTGTTTGAACTTGGTAAATACCAAAATGTATTTGAGATGCATGATCAGCAATGGACAAAATAATAGAAGTAAAGAAAATAGCTCTAGAATAATAGAAATAAATGAAAATAGATATGGAAATAGTAGAAATAAATGGAAATAGATATGGAAATAATAGAAAGAAATGAAAATAGATATATGGAAATAATAGAAAGAAATGAAAATAGACACGGAAATAATAGAAATGAAAATAGATGTGGAAAAGTAGAAAGAAATGAAAATAGATGTGGAAATAGTAGAAAGAAATGGAAATAGATACGGAAATAGTAGAAAGAAATGGAAATAGATACGGAAATAGTAGAAATCAATGAAGGAAATAGGTAAGGAAATAGTGGAAATCAGTGAAGGAAATAGGTAAGGAAATAGTGGAAATCTGTGAAGGAAATAGGTAAAGAAATGGTGGAAATCCGTGGAGGAAATAGGTGCGGAAATGGTGGAAATCCGTCGAGGAAATAGGTGTGGAAATGGTGGAAATCTGTGGAGGAAATAGGTGTGGAAATGGTGGAAATCTGTGGAGGAAATAGGTGCGGAAATGGTGGAAATCTGTGAAGGAAATAGGTGTGGAAATGGTGGAAATCCGTCGAGGAAATAGGTGCAGAAATGGTGGAAATCTGTGGAGGAAATAGGTGCGAAAATAGTGGAAATCAGTGAAGGAAATAGATGCGGAAATAGTGGAAATCAGTGAAGGAAATAGGTACGGAAATGGTGGAAATCAGTGAAGGAAATAGATGCGGAAATAGTGGAAATCAGTGAAGGAAATAGGTACGGAAATGGTGGAAATCAGTGAAGGAAATAGATGCGGAAATAGTGGAAATCAGTGAAGGAAATAGGTACGGAAATGGTGGAAATCAGTGAAGGAAATAGATGCGGAAATAGTGGAAATCAGTGAAGGAAATAGGTGTGGAAATGGTAGAAATCAGTGAAGGAAATAAATGCAGAAATGGTGGAAAGCAATGGAGGAAGTAGATGCTGAAATGGTGGAAAGCAATGGAGGAAATAGGTGCGGAGATGGTGAAAAGCAATGGAGGAAATGGATGCGAAGATGNTTTAGCAAATGGAAATGAAAAACTCAACCAAACAAAAGTTAAATCCTAGTTTATTTTCTTTAGGGAATTGACCTGTGTCTCTTTTGTGTTTGAACTTGGTAAATACCAAAATGTATTTGAGATGCATGATCAGCAATGGACAAAATAATAGAAGTAAAGAAAATAGCTCTAGAATAATAGAAATAAATGAAAATAGATATGGAAATAGTAGAAATAAATGGAAATAGATATGGAAATAATAGAAAGAAATGAAAATAGATATGGAAATAATAGAAAGAAATGAAAATAGACACGGAAATAATAGAAATGAAAATAGATGTGGAAATAGTAGAAAGAAATGAAAATAGATATGGAAATAGTAGAAAGAAATGGAAATAGATACGGAAATAGTAGAAATCAATGAAGGAAATAGGTAAGGAAATAGTGGAAATCAATGAAAATATAATGAGTTCGAATGAGGCAATTTGATGTGTAAGGAATTATTCTACTCAAACTTTTATTAATAAAAGAGAGAACTCCATGGTCTTCCCAGCAATCTTTATGCATTGATCCTCTCAAGTGAGAACACAGCTACCCCTGTGATGAAGGACTCTGGCTTAAAATTCTGATGAGGAATGTTTGGGTGATGAAGATTTCATCTCTTATGATTTCCACATGACAGTTTTCTATAAAGAAAGAGGATGCCAGGTATTAGAGGATTTTTCTTCTTATATCCTATTTGAGAAACATAGTGTGCATGTACCTGGAATAATGTGTGTGTTCTTTCTAGCATTGGTGAAGCTGTGAGTCCCAGATTTATTCTGTGATTTGTTAAACTGGGAACATTTAGTTTCAAATACACACTTTAGAAACTAGGTGAAAGCAATTTTGTTGAGCAATGGGTGGGATGAATATCTGAGTATAGGAAAATTCCCCTTAATATATGCTATATTATTAAAGAATATTTGAACCAACTTCTGTAAAAGACATTGAAAGACATGCATTTAAGAATTTTGAAATAGTATTATAATACATTGGATGCTAGAAGGAAAAAAAAAACAGTACCAAAAGACAAATATTTAAACCCAGAAGAAGAGTAACCACAGACCTAGATCTAAACTGTGTCCTGACAATCTTAGCAAACTCCTTCAGTCCAGAAGTTAGCTTACTGCTAACTATAAAGCTGTGCAGTGAAGATGCTAATGGAGCATGACATAATGGCCAAAAGCATGGAGAATGAGATCTTTGCCAATGAAGCTTTTGCATCCTCAGAAACTTGATCATGTTTGAATTTACTGCCCATAAAGAGAGATTTATTGGGATAGTTCATTCTTTCCCCAGCAATCCAAACATGTAGAATCATAAAGTGATGTACAAGGTAATGCTGCTTGAAGACTGATGTCAAAACAATTCAAATGTTGCAGTGTGACAGGACAGCCTTTCCTATCTGCTAAATAAGTATGAGGCAGAGGCAATTCAGGCTGGCTATTTGGAAGGCTGAGGACCACAGGAAAATCTCTTCCCACAGGCAAGCTGTTAATGGCAAAGCTGGGAAGACACTGTGCTCTTTTGATTTCATTCTCTGTATGACAATAATGCCATGATACTCAAGAAAAAGGACTTCTCTGTTTTACAGTTACTGCCATTTCATTAGAAATGTGAAGCTTTCCTTGAAAGAAAATGAAAACAAAACAAACAAGCAAAAAAACCCTCAAATACAAAGAGGGAAAGAGAGGACAAAAGAAACAATTTCCTGATGTGTTGTAAAATCCTTGTGTAATTCAGATATAGCAACACTCTTGATCTATTCTTTAGACTCTGAGAATAAACTTCATCAACTGTACCTAGCAAATAGCTCCTGGGAATACAATTATGCTTGCCTGTTGGGATTTGCCTGAAGACAGCAACAGTTGGAAGGACTTTCTCTAGAAGACAAACAGTTGGTGTGTGGTTTGTTTAGAGTTATCCTCATAAAGGTGGTGTCATGAAAGAGGTAGTATCTTGGCTTATAAGAGGAAAAATTAAGATAACAGTGATAAAATCTCCTATCACAATTAGAAGTCACTAACAGTATCTTAATGAAGCAAGTAAGTTGTCCAAACAGACAATACTTTTCCTTTGTGTTAAACCTGCTCTATGACAGGTTTAGATGCTGACAAGATCTCAGAGGCCCAGGATAGCCTAAAGAGAATCAGATTTGTTATCAGTCTTCATTTATCTAATGAAGGCTTATAAGCCTTTTCATATCTTTACAAAAGTGATTCTTTCCATCTCTCCTTGTATGGAGTCTGCCGAAACGAATACAGTTGTGACAAGGATTGCTGAAAGCATAACTGTCTGATATTTTGTGTGACTGTCATTATCAAAGCAGATGAACCTTTCCCTTTTCTTTCTGCTTTCCATGACTTTCTCTCCTGTGAGCTGAGCAGGATTTATTCACCTCTGTGGAAATCCAGCATACGAATGAGAGACACTTCTTGCTGATGGTTAAATCTGCTGAGGAAAACCAGAACAAAATCAATGGGAAATGCATATCAGGTTTGCTTAGGGAAGGCTGCTGTGTTGCACCCATGGCATGGAAAATAAATAGCTCTTTAGCCTGGAGATGTTGATCTTGAAATTTTGGAGCAATTTCTCCCTCAGCATGTATTCATTCCCAATCCCACTCAAGGGCTGGCACTTGGAGCTGTTGCTAAGTGGTGTAGCTGCCACATGGTGGAAACATAATATTGATTTTTAGGAAAATCAATCCCCAGTTTTACAAGATCAAAACCAGGAGATAGCAAAAGAGAGACTGGACTTTATTTTCTAATGATAATCATTATACTATACAGATTCTTGAAGGAGATGCATGGCTAAGAGACATCATATTGATTTACTAGTAATAAACTCTGCCTGTTATGGTTCTAACTGAGCTGCTTGAATCTCTAGATATACCACTATTGATCACAAGCAGGGAGTATCATCTTATCTGTAAATAAAGACTTCCATTCTGTTTTTCAGGCTTTTTCAAATTGGTGAAAATGTGGAGAAGCACAAAAGGGTAGCAGATGTCACTGCAACAGTTTATTTTTAGGAGGAAAATAAAAAGGCTTTGAGTTTTCTCCAAATTAGGAATATCAAACCTGGAAATTGGATCTTGTGGGCAACATTATTTAAAAAGTTCTCATAATAATTGCAGTGGAGCTCATTCTTTAATCTGAAGATATATTATTTACTTATTCTGTGTCTTTAATTGGTGAATGTGACTCATTTAATAATGGCTTAAAGAGCAAGTGAAGTAAGAAAGGCTTTTACATGGAAAAGAGCATAACTGTCAGTAAAAAAAACACCTTAAACAGGAAATAATAACAATACATATGTCAATCTAGCATGATTATATATTCTGGAATACATTTGTGGTAGTAGTGTTAGCAAAGTATTTATTATGCCATTGAAAATACAGTTTGCCATATGATCAATTCATGCAAGGGAAATTGTAACCAGACTAGCAATACAACCTTAAAAACAATTTAGTCAAGCCAGGCAGGCTCTGCTCTGCAAATCCATTCAAATATTTTTTGTAGCCTAACACTTTTATTACCATAGTTTAACATAATTTTGTCACTTATAGAAACAAACCAACCTCTTTAGGCAAGCAATTGATATGCTTAGGTACACCTATGAGAGTGCATTAAACCAAATGAATCTGGTTTAAAAGTGGTTTGACTCTGAACTAAACCACTGGAGTTCAGATTTCTCTGTTAAAATCAGATTCAAAGTTCATTGAATTATTTGAACTATTCTTATAGTTGAATAGGTTATGCTTCAGTTCCAGATCAGTGAATCTTTGGAGTTTGTTTTGAGCTTCTGGGATGAAATGAGCCATTTAATCATAACCTACAATAATTTTATTATAATAAAGACTAATTCTTACTAATTTTTTTTACCCAATCTCACTATCAAAGTATTATACTCTGTAAACATTGCTATCTTTTTGTCAGATATGGATCAACCAAATGAACTATAAGGGAAGAGTTAGTACACAAAGTAATTTACCATGTCAGTGTTTGTTGATTGACAGCAATAATATTTTAAAAGTGCTGTTTTTTTTCTTCTTGAATACCAGTAATATGGTACCTGACACTAATTTAGAGGCAGAGAATTCTGAATAGCTGTTTAGAACATATTAAGACTGAGCAGAAGTTCCTATCTTTTCTGAAGTACTGGTCAGTAAATACAGCCAAGATTACCAGTGTATTTAACTTTTCCTATTTGATTCCACTATGTGTATCCCCAATTTGATTTAATTTTCTCTTTGAGGAGCTTGTAGCTACCCATGGGAGATGCTCTGGGTCAGAGGATTTTGTAAGCTCTGTGAAAAATTTCCCTGGTCTCCTGTCAGATCCATCATGTACTGCTAAATAACTTCTAGGAATAGACAGTCTTGCCTTTTATTGCACACAAGCTTAAAAATTTGTTTTGTGAAGATATAGGTAAAAATTCCCAAAGGCAGAGCAGCTAACACATTTCTAATTGCTTTACTAGTTTAGCTTATGGTAACTAGGCATTATAGAACCATAGGATCATTTAGGTTGGAAAAGACCTTGAAGATCATTGAGTCAAACCATAAACTAACACTGCTAAACTATGTCCCTTAGGAGATGGTGACTCAGTCATTTCCCTGGGATATATCCAATTCTGGATAGATCCTTGCTCTTTGTGGGGGTGTGATCCTTTTCTGGGTGTGATTGAAGTGGAGGTTTTCCCTTTTGTGTGTGTGTATGTGCATATATTTTAGGTCATCTTTGTCATAAAAGAATATTAGGGTAACTTAAGAATTAGTTGTGTAATATTTTATTCCCACATAACATCTATACTTGTGATTTGATTTGGTCCATCAGAGTGCTGGCTAATTTTGGGTTGGAATAAACCTGCATTTTTGGGTAGTTACTCTGTTCTGTGGATGCTTCTGCAAAACTGATACAGCCCAATAAAAGCAGGAGCTATTTGGCCAAGGGGCTATGACTTCCTCATGATTGCATTTAAGCATGAAGTGCACCCAAAGGCCTTCTCTACCATTGTGTGGTACAAGCAAAATGCACTCCCACAGAGTCTCTGAGCTTTCTGAATGAAAGCATGGATTTGGGAGAGAAGCTGTTGAATTTGTTGATCTTACCTCCCATATATGAGCCTGGGGAGTGCCTATAGATTATACTCAGGTTCAGAAGCTGTAAAGTAGTTTCACTATCACAGTAAGGATATTGCTTCTATAAGAAACTGCCTCAAAAGGCAAGAAACACATGGAAGGAAACAGCTTGACACAGAAGGTGAACACTGACAGCAGCTACAGATATGTGCTTCATGCAGAGGTACAAGAGTTCACCTGTGTNAACACCTCTGCTCTGAGGACAGGCTGAGGGAGCTGGCATTGTTCAGCCTGGAGAAGACAAGGCTTCCAGGACCTAAAGGGACCTAAAGGGAACTTCCCAGCAGGCTGCAGAGGGCCTGTTTGCAAAGGCCTGCAGTGAAAGGACAAGGGGCAATGGTTTTAAATTGGAGAAGAGTAGATTTCAACTGGATATTAGAAAGAAGTTGCTCCCCACGAGGGTGGTGGAACACTGGCCCAGGTTGCCCAGGGAGGTGGTTGAGTTGCCATCCCTGGAGGCATTGCAGGTGAGGCTTGCCAGGGCTCTGGGCAAGCTGCTCTAGTTGGGGATGTCCCTGGCCACTGCAGGGGGGTTGGACTAGATGAGCTCCAGAGGTCCTTTCCAACCCAAATGATTCTAGGATTCTCTATTACTGTTGTTGTGTATGTCTTTAAAAAAAAGTTAACAGTCCATGGCAAACTATTGAGCAACTGAGCAGTCAAATGCTGCAGAAAGCTTTCAAAGTCTTTGATACTCAGTGAGGCAGACCTTCAGACAAATCATCATTGCCCTATGGCACCAGCAGAAGCATGACCATTCATTTCATTTCCATTCATCTCTTGCAGGAGGCATTGTGGCAGATTTCTGTCCTAGTTCTGGTGAAAATGGTCCCCACAGTCACAAAGTTAATCAGCTTGCAGCATCAAACTAATCTTTGCTGCTCAGATTTACCTGTAAAGGAAGAAAAACTAAGCAATGACACAGACTTCATGTTTTGGGTTCTCACAGTAAAATAGTGTTCTGGTGCAGTTACAAGAGCCTCTCTAGGACATTGCTCCTGGAGGGAAGAAATTAATGATTCCCAGGCAAGAAGAGCTTAGCATAGCTCCTGGTGAACCCAAGGGATGCATTCTTTGGCTCAGAGGACAGAGTTTTTCTTCACAGACTATTAACTAAATCCATTCTTGGCTTAGGGAGGTACAATTCCATCAATTCCTACTCATTTAGCTGGCAGCAAAGGTACTTTTCTACAGGATACCCTATTAGAATTGTATCTGCAGGATCAGGCCCTTCCTTGATAAGCCATGTAAATGGTTTATATATTAGGCTGCTCATTAAGAATGGTTTGACTGTTCCTAATGAAATACAGCAGGGTGATAAGGAACATTTGTTAATTACAGCAACTTGAGGGCTTGATCCAACCCTAGATGTAAATAGTTAAAGGTAAGGGACTTGAAAGCTGTGATTTAGGAGCCTGATCCTTACAGAGTGTATATAGAGTGGTGAAGTAAACACTGCCTAGGAATTTCCCTGAGTGTTGGAAGCTCAGCATCTGTATTGTTAAATCATTACAAGTGTCCCTGACTGTTGTTTGTGTCAAATATCATCCTTCCAAACCATTTCAGGGAATAGCTGAGGACTTAACGTGGAGGTAGGACCATTCCTTATTTGCCACACAGCCACTGTGAGCTGTCAAAAAATTAGTATGTATACTTTTATACTAAAACAACTGCCACAGGAGAAATAACAAGAGGATGCTGGAAGGAAATTTATTTTCTACATATTCAACCAAAAACCCCTCCCCTTCCCCACGTTTCTCTTTGCACAGGGTTACAGTAGAAGAGGCTGCAGAACAGCACTGTTAGAGCTGAGCATGCAGAGCTAAAAAGAATGAGTACAAAAAAGAGTGTGACTAAATGATAAAGGTAAAACTGATCCTGTGAATTTGGATTAGGAAGAAATACTTCACTTGGAGGTTGGTGAAGCAATGGAAGAAGCTGCCCAGAAAGGTTGAGGATCATCCCTGGCAGTGTTCAAGGTCAGGCTGGATGTGGCCCTGGGCAACCTAGTCTATGGCATCCCTGTCTATGGCAGGGAGGTGAGAACTAGATGAGCTTTAGGATGCATTCCAACTCAAGCCATTCTATGCTTCTATAANAGGGCTTGATCCAACCCTAGATGTAAATAGTTAAAGGTAAGGGACTTGAAAGCTGTGATTTAGGAGCCTGATCCTTACAGAGTGTATATAGAGTGGTGAAGTAAACACTGCCTAGGAATTTCCCTGAGTGTTGGAAGCTCAGCATCTGTATTGTTAAATCATTACAAGTGTCCCTGACTGTTGTTTGTGTCAAATATCATCCTTCCAAACCATTTCAGGGAATAGCTGAGGACTTAACGTGGAGGTAGGACCATTCCTTATTTGCCACACAGCCACTGTGAGCTGTCAAAAAATTAGTATGTATACTTTTATACTAAAACAACTGCCACAGGAGAAATAACAAGAGGATGCTGGAAGGAAATTTATTTTCTACATATTCAACCAAAAACCCCTCCCCTTCCCCACGTTTCTCTTTGCACAGGGTTACAGTAGAAGAGGTTGCAGAACAGCACTGTTAGAGCTGAGCATGCAGAGCTAAAAAGAATGAGTACAAAAAAGAGTGTGACTAAATGATAAAGGTAAAACTGATCCTGTGAATTTGGATTAGGAAGAAATACTTCACTTGGAGGTTGGTGAAGCAATGGAAGAAGCTGCCCAGAGACGTTGAGGATCATCCCTAGCAGTGTTCAAGGTCAGGCTGGATGTGGCCCTGGGCAACCTAGTCTATGGCATCCCTGTCTATGGCAGGGAGGTGAGAACTAGATGAGCTTTAGGATGCATTCCAACTCAAGCCATTCTATGCTTCTATAATTAGAGCTTAGATTAGATCTAAGTGATCTTACACAATAAACCTTTAAAGAAGAAAATAAAAGCAAATCACAGAATCCTAGACTGGTTTGGGTTGGAAGGGACCTCTGGAGCTCATCTAGTCCAACCCCCCTGCAGTGGCCAGGGACATCCCCAACTAGAGCAGCTTGCCCAGAGCCCTGGCAAGCCTCACCTGCAATGCCTCCAGGGATGGGAACTCAACCACCTCCCTGGGCAACCTGGGCCAGTGTTCCACCACCCTCGTGGGGAGCAACTTTTTCTTAGTATCAAATCTAAATCCACTCTTCTCCAATTTCAAACCATTGCCCCTTGTCCTTTCCCTGCAGGCCTTTGCAAACAGGCCCTCTGCAGCCTGCTTGGAAGTTCCCTTTAGGTCCTGGAAGGTCACTAGTAGTTCCCCTGAAGCCTTGTCTTCTCCAGGCTGAACAATCCCAGCTCCCTCAGCCTGTCCTCAGAGCAGAGGTGTTCCAGCCCCATATCAAATCTCTTTGTTAGGTTTTGTTGGGCTGACACAAATTTCTTCCTCATTAATCTGTCTTGTTTCAGTGTATTCTGAAACACTTAAAGTCTAACTTAAGCCTATTGCTTGCTTAAACTTTGCTTATATGCTCCTTGGGTTTGTGCAGTGCCTAGCACAAAGCTCTCCTGAACTACAAAAGAGGGCTATTAAATGCTGGATGATGATGATAATGCTAATAATAAGAGTATTATTTGATTAATTATATCATTCTTTATTTGCATGGAACAGGCTTACATTTCCTTCTGCATTTTAATAACACAGTAATGGTTATTGTAATGAACTCATTAAATCTGAGAGTCAATATTAATGGACTATGAGAAGGATCTTTATGAACTTCATTGGCAGGCTACAAATACTGGATTAATGCAAACTACAGAATGAGTCAATTGGTTGTGTAGTTATGAGTGATCAATTTATATTACTAAAACTGCCTTAAGTTAGAAGGAAACATTTTAAAATACTGGGCTGGATCCTTATTAGATGTAAATCAATAAGGGGAGGTCAATCTAAACCAGCTGCAGTTTTGTAACAGCATTTTAGCAAAGGAAATGTTGTTTGTATTGATAAAATTATTGTCAATACTAAATCATCAGGCAGCCCCTAGAATATAATGATACTGCCATGATATAATGTGATTTTAATGGATATCTGTATATTTTAATTGCTATAACTCTGTATCTATACAACAATTCCATGCAATTTTAATTATTCTGGTTTCTGTTTGTGTGTCCTCATATACTTGAAAAGTGTTTTAAGTGCCATTTTCAAACTTCTTTATAGGCTGCAAGAGTTAAACACTTTATTATTTTAAATTACAACTAGGTTAATTTCGTTGTGCAATTGCTTGTATTTAATAGCTCTTGCAACAAAAAACTGTAAGAGCTGTATTAAAATTCAAAAAGCTGACAGTGTGGCAGTAATTCAATTATGAACATCTAAACAACAACAAAAAAAAAAAAAGAGCTGCTAATGCCCATGGAAATGTTATCCTTTATTTTTCATTTTTTTATTCTTGTGTGCTGTTACACAATATATTTTCTTTAAAGGCTTGGAAAAACAGTTCTGTGTTTTACTTTACTCAATCTAATTTGAATTAGAGCAATTTTCCCCCTGTCTTGTCTCTCAAGTCAGTAAGGACTAGATGTAAGAGTTTCTGATCATCAATCTGACTCAGAGCTTCAAAGGGTTTGAACACACAATTTTGATGTGAGCAACAAAAAAACCCCACTTAAATCATTTTGGGAGGGAAACACTTCAGATTTCCTCAATGTCTCTTTCCATAACCTTGTTTTTACTCAGTTTCACCTTGTTGAATGTATTTTCTCCAGGCAAGTCCTAGTTCAAACTGCACACACACACACACATTGTGGCAAGCACAGCAAGTCCCTGCTCAGAGGCAAGAACTAAGCAAACAAAAGAGTTTATCCCTCAGCCCACTCCCAGAGATCTGTCTCTGGAGCATTGCATGGTTTTGTAATGTCACTCAAATAGAAAAAGAGAGAGAAGGAAAAAAAAATAACAACCCACAATATTTTCTGACCTCAGGTAGACTCTTTTATCTTGGCAGTGCTCTTCCCTTTCACTTTTCTCCTGGATATTTGACCAAATGACCAGGCCTAAGAATCTCATTATCAAGACATATTCTTTTCTCCCAGGCAGAAAAAAAAACTTTGTTAGTTGATCTTTTAGGTGTATTTTTTCACAGTCATTCCAACATCTATAAAAATCAATAAAATGCCTATAAAAATAAAAGTAGTAACTTATTTCCTTTTTCAAAGTTTGGGGGTGGAGATTATTTGGCTTTTGGGGTTTGCTTTTTGTGTTTTGGTGTTTGTTTGGGGTTTGGGATTTTTTTCCCACTTGTGAATTTTGGACAAAGCACAGAATTTACTAGTTTGGAATGATTTGAAAGTATATGAATGTTTCCCATCTAGCAGCCACTGTGAAAAACTATGGTGATGACAGCTAGTAGGGTTATTTCTGTGTACTGGGAGTAAAAGGTTTTATTCTTCACATATTAAAGTATATATCCAGTAAGCTGGTAGGAATTTCCTCTCTTCCAGTGTGTGCCTGTTGCTGGTTGTCCTATCACTGGGTACCGTTGAGAAGAGCCTGGCCCCATCCTCTTGACACTTGTCCTTTATAATATTTATAATAATATAGTATTGATAAGCATTGAGAAGATCTCCTCTCGTTCTGCTCTTCTCCAGGCTAACCAGCCCCAGGGCTCTCAGCCTTTCCTCATCAGAGAGATGCTCTAGACCACTCAGCATCTTCATAACCCTACAGTGGACTCTGTCCAGTAGTTCCTTGTCTCTTTTCAAATGTGAAGTATCACAGAATCACAGAATGTCAGGGGTTGGAAGGNCATCCTCCTAGCCACCAGCACTCCTAGAGCTTTTTCCCCAGGGCTCTTCTCCAACACATCAGTTCCCAGTTTGTACTGATCCATGGGCTTGTTCTTTCCCACATGCAGTACTTTACATTTACCCTCGTTAAATGTCATTAAGTCTCTCCCTGCCCATGTCTCTAGCCTGTCCAGGTCACTCTGGATGACAGCACAGCTCCTGGTGTGCCAGCCACTCCTCCAAGCTTGGGATCATCCACAAACTTGCTGAGGGTACACTCTACCCCTTCATCCAGATCATTAATGAATATATTGAACAGTACTGGACCCAGAATTGGGTGTGGATGTGGCCTCACTAGGGCAGAGTAGAGTAGGAGAACCTCCCTTGCCCTGCTGGCTACTCTCTTCTTAATGCACCCAAGGAGACCATTGGCCTCATTGGCCACAAGAGTACACTGCTGTCTCATGCCTAACTAGCACTCCCAAGTTGCATACTTCACTGTGGGATGTGTTTTCCTTTCCTACACATAAAATGCCAGTTATTTTAATGTTATATTCTTCTATTATTCTCTAACAGTGTGGGACTAGAAGATTTCCTGCTGTATCTTCTTGATTAAAAAGCAAGAAGCAACATGAGTTTGTCTTACCCTAGATTTTTGGCTTTTTTCCCCAAATGAATCTTCCTTTTCTGATTTTATTTTTTTTTTCTATTTATCCTATCTTCCAAGCTAGCTTGGTACCACAGCTAATCCCTCATTCATATTTACAGTTTCTCCTCTCAATGGGTATGGGGCAGCAGATGATGGAGTTTTGCTGTCTTGAATAAGCTGAGGAGCTAGTCACAGATGCTGCTACTGTGCTTTGTTTGCAAAACACATGTGAAAGGTCATTATTGTATTTTACTGAGAAATGATCCAACCTTTCCAGATATAAATATAGCTGGTTATGCCTTTTCCAGCATGCTTTAGTTAGAGTGCAGTGAGAAAGTTATCTGATATATGATAACTAAAGAAATTAAACAATCTTTCCCCCCTTTCCCAACTCTCTCTTTGTCTACCATCTTCATATTTCTGTTTTCTTTGCTGTGTTATCTTCCCAGAGCTCTAGTGCTGAATGCTAATGATGAAAGGTTTGGTTCTTCTCTATCCAGTCATTCCAGAAAATTAAGCCTCACACAGTGTACTTTAAGCATGATTATATATTCCCATGAATCAATAATAATGATATACAAAGGACCTTAAATTCTGATTAGTGATCATTTTACCAACTGGTTGAGAAAGAATAGAAATTAATAGGAAGAGGCGTATGGGAGGGAAAATATTTGGATTTCTTTTAGTCATTTATTATTGCTAAGAAAAACAGGTTAGAAAAATCCAAACAGGGAAAAATAAATTAACACCTGCATAACTCTGCCATTTTAAAATGTTTTCCTAAGCAGTTCAGCATGAAGAAATGATAGTAGGTGATATTCCTGTTTAGTCAGAAGTGACAGAGCCATTTGATTTCATGAGCAGTAAACAGGACATAAGACCTCAGGAATATAAGAGCAACCAACTAGCAGATTCAGCAATAAAACTAGATTAACATAATGGAGAAACAACACTGGAACAAAGCATGGAGATTTTGACTTCATCTGTTTTCTACCAGGGAGTCAGTCAGCATAAGTAAAAAAAATATACAAACTTTGCTGCATGTGAGATGAGAATTTGGGGTCAAAGTTTTAACTACTGTGATCAAAAGAGCAGAGATGATTTAGAGATTATGTCTCAGTTCTGTCAAGAATTTTGCACTTCTGTTATCTGGTAGAGATGTTGTGTTGTTTTCCACACTAGTAGTTAGTTAATTATACTATACATGTAAATTTTAGAGTTATTTTTTTTGCTGCTCCAGACAAGTGGGCTATAGCATCATCTGCTGAAGTGTTGCTGTTATCAGGTTGTGCATTCTGCTATCTTTATCACCTAGTCCCTCTGGGATTACAGAGACTGCTCCTGTCCACTGTTGACACAGCTACCCAGGGGACATAAACATAACGTAATGTATTAAGAATATGGCATTACTCAGAGATGAAAGCAGAGATGAAACTCCTCTGTTTCCTCACTAAAGAAACANGAGATGCTGGAGCGTGTCCAGAGGAGAGCTAGCAAGCCTGGGAGGGGTTTAGAGGACAAGCCATGTGAGGAGAGGCTGAGGGAGCTGGGCATGGTTAGTCTGGAGAAGAGGAGGCTGAGGGGAGACCTCATTGCTCTCTACAACTCCCTGAAAGGAGCTTGTAGAGAGGTGGGGGTTGGCCTCTTCTCCTTAGGAACTAATGACAGAAGCAGAGGGAATGGTTTGAAGTTGAGACAGGGAGGGGTTAGATTGGATATTAGGAAGAAATTCTTTCCAGCAAGAGTGGTGAGACACTGGCACAGCCTTCCCAGGGAGGTGCTTGAGTCTCCATCCATGGAGGTGTTTAAGAAATGTGTAGATGTGGTGCTCCAGGACATGCTCTAGTGAGGGCAGGGCTTGGGTGCTTTGTTTTGTTTGGGGTTTGTTTGTTTTTGTTTTGTTGTTTTGGTTTTTTTTTGTTGGACTCAGTGATCTGAGAAATCATTTCCAGCCTTGAATGTTCTGTGATTCTGTGACAAAAGAAGTGTAGCAAAATGCAGGAGCGGAGAAAAGGGTGGAATAGATGGAGAAAGATGATTTTGGTGGTGCATAATAGGGTTGTCAGAGATCTTTGAAGAGAAACCAGAATCTAATTCTGATTAGATTCAGGATCTAATTCTGATTTTACTCAGTTGTTTCAATAAGTAATGTAGGTGATAGAACGTTTTTTTTCTTAAACTCTCCTTTCTTACCCACACCAAGACAGTAAGAGAATTTGATCTGTTAGTCTTAACATTTCATTACTTTTAACAGGAAAAAAAAATTACTAATAATTGTGAATTTTTCAGATGATCAAAGATCTCAGTGGATGGTGTGAGTATAAGCATACTCAAATCTGGTAACTTTAGAGTCTCACTTTCACTGTTGATTGCAGAAAGAAAAATCAAAATTAAACCAAATTTTGAGGGTAGGGAAGAAAAAAAGTGGAGGGTGATTAGAGATCCTTGGGTTTGACTATATGATTGTTAGTAAGCATGGAAGCCTTTTGGCTTAAGATACATCACTATCTCCTTTTAAATGAAAGTATCTCCAATTAAACACGAAGAAAAGAAAACTAAGTTCCTCTCCTCATCTTCTTTCAGCTCAAGCTGTGAAGAAAAAGTCTGTTTGAATCCTAGAAATCTCCCATATACTTGTAAAATGAGGGATTGTTCCCTTGTGAGGAGAAAGAACAATCCCTCATTGTCCAAGATGAACTGCCTTTTCATCCTGGGGCTTTATGATTCTATCCCATGATTTTCTAAGTGCACACTCTATTCTTGAGAACAAACCCAAGACTGCTGACCAACAGAAATCAGTGAATGAAAAACTATTGGTGATGAAAAAGTTGAGTTCTGAGAGGTGCCCAACAATTCCAGTTTCCTCTGCTCATCCAGGTACCATCCAGACAAGGCCTAAGGTACAGATGAACACTTCAGAGGGGAAAATCAGGCCTCTAAAAGCCTTTGCAACTCATTTTTTTTACACAGTTTTTGCTATGCTTTTACAGGGCAGTATCTTTGCTATTCTATTTCATTATTCATTAGAAAATTAACCCTCATCTTCCCAAGAAGCTGAGTGTTGCAAGGTGCAGCCCCACTTCCTTGGATTGAAGTTAACATAGGGTACCTGGGCTGAAAGGCAATGAGAGAATCCTAGAATCCTAGAATGGT
>VWZO01011813.1:32944-43677 GCA_013396975.1 Bucco capensis | reverse complement strand
GTCTTCAGTCCTTCAACCATCCCCCCACAGATTATTGTTATTATTATTCTACTTTTTTTCATCATCAAGCCCACTGAGATGTTGCAGCTCTTTCTTGGGGAACAGTCATCTGAGCATCTCACTCTTGAGTACAAACTGGGATAGGAATTATTAAACAATCTGTTACACTTCCCCTAAGCAAGTTTGCTTGGTTTTGGTGGTTTCTGCATGTGTCAGACTTCAAAAAGACACTTGTCCCAAATTCCTGCTTCTTCTGGTCATTGGTTTGCCCCAAACAAAACTCAGAAGCAGCACAGAAATTGTCAGTTATGGCTGAAAACCTCTTTGAATCATCCAGCATTGGGAGACACTCATCAATTCAATTTCAGGCTTAAGCCTGGCCATTCTGGGAGCCAAGAGTATCTCTAGTTTTAGTTCTCTCTCTTGAGTTAGAGAAATTAATCCTGGTTCTAAAAAATGACTAAATCTGAAACTGCTTTGGAAAGTCTGGATGGTGATGCTCTCCTATCCCTCTTCCAGATCTAGTCTGGGACATACCAAGCTCTGAAAATGAGGCCTAACTGTTACTCAAATTACTCTCCTGTCTTTTCTTGTCCTAGCTGATACACATGCTATGGATCTTAGCACATGTATTCACTACTCATCATTTTAAAGAGCACAGTAAGAACTCTGATGACAAAAGGAAACTCCTTGTTCTAGGACACTCTGAAAATGCTTCTTGACTTTGCAGGGTAACTGGCAGCTATTTAGAAGACCCATTCTCAAGCACAGCTTCTTTTCACTGTCACTAAGGTAGATATCTACAGATTCTTGGCCAGCAAATTTTTCAAGTAGTTCTGTGCATCTCCACTGTGTAAGAGAACTCTTCCACAATCAGGAACATCAACATTTTAAAAGTCTGAGAGCATACAGAATCATTAAGGTTGGAAGAGACCTCCAAGATTATCAAGTCCAACCATAACTATCACTACCATACCACTAAACCTTGGCCCCAAGTAGCACATCTAAACATTTCTTAAAGACCTTGCATTGCAAAGCTTTTCAGAAATATTATGCTATTTAACCATTATGCTATTTTTCTCCCACTATTGAACTCTTTCTGCTTCTAAGAAATATCTGAAAAATATTTATCAGCTTTTTCTTCTAGTTCCCTCTGGACTATTTGTCATGGAAAGAGCAAGTAGGTTAAATTCTGTTCAGAAAGATCAATTAACACTGAACGTAGACACTGTACCTGTGATTTTTTTCTGTTGCTCAGCTGAGGGAAAGAACTCACTCCATCCAGAGACTAAACAAAGTAAAAAGATTGACCTTAGAAAGTCTTGGCATTTGACCTGTCATTTGAAGGCAAAAACCACGAAATCTTGATACCACTGGATGAGACCAGGAGCAGCAAGCTGCTCTAGTGGAAGGTGTTCCTGCCCATGGCAGGCAGGTTGGAATGAGATGATCTTTAAGGTCTCTTCCAACCCCAAACTTTCTATGATTTACCATAAATATACATGGTATAGAACCAGAAAAACAAATAATTTTGACGGGGGTGGGGGGGAAATGCAAAATATAAACATGTTATCAAAAGGCCTTATGAGTGTAGGCAAGCGGCAGGGGGAACAGGGGAAGAGGACAGTTTACTGCATAGCCTGTAACGGGCAGGAGCATTAGATATAGCAGTTGAGGAGAGGAATGGCAGGAACAGCCCCTGCGAGGGAAGAGCCTCACAACTGCTCTGAGGAGAGGGCAGCCCGGTCCGTGCCGGGCATTTCGTTAAACACCAGGAAGCACCCTGTGGGCGAGAAGAGACCAGCGAAAGGCTGCTCAAAGCACTCCTTCCCGCCTCCCCAACGGCCGGCCGGCCCACCCTGGCCCGGCCCGGCCTGCTCCTCTCCGCGGCTCCCTCAGCACCGGGACAAGCCCCGGACCAGGTCCCCCTCCCCATGGTGGGCATGGGGAGGCACTCACCGGCCATGCTTTCAGTCTGTGTGCTCGCCGCGCTCACCTACGGCGCCCCCACCGCCAAAGCTTCCTCTGCGCCATGCACGGATGGCAGTTCCACTGCTACCCACCTCCCCTTTGGCAGCCCAGCTTCACCCTCAAGGACGGTCGCAACGGCACGGGTGGTGCCACACAAACTGCCGCTGACGGGCGGGCGGCTAGACCAATAGGGAACGGGAGTGGGAGGCAGGGGTGGGGCTTGCTGTCAGAAGGCGGGAAGGCCCCTGAGGCGCTTGGGCCTCAGAAGAAACATCCTGGATGCTGTAGGAGTGCTTTAGGGTGCCTAGGTGTGCTATAGGGTACTATAGAGTGCGATAGGTGGTTCTAGGGTTCTCTACGAGTGCTCTTGGGTGCTCAAGGTGTCCTATAGGGTGCTCTAGGGTGCTCCTGAGTGCCCTAGAATGTTTTAGGAGTGCTCTAGAATGCCCTAGAGTGCTCTAGGGAGCTTCAGGATGCTATCCAGGGGAGCTTGAGGTAAATTGATGTAAATTGCGGGAGTTCGAGGGTTTTGAAGTAAGCTTGGGAGAGTTGGAGGGGTTTTGAAGTAAATTTGGGGAGTCTGCTGGATTTAGAGGTAAATTGGGGAGTCTGATAGATTTTGAGGTAAATTTCAGAGTCTGAGGGATTTAAAGGTAAATTTGAGGTGAATTGGGGGGATTTGAGGTAAACGAGGCCAATTTGGGAAGAACAATATGTTTTAAGATTAACTTTGGGGAGACAGAGGGATTTTGAGGTAAATTGGGGGAATTGAATGGATTTGGAGGTAAATTTGGGGTAAATTGGAGGAGTTTGGTGGATTTGGAGGTAAATGTGAGAGACGAGGGATTTTGAGGTAAATTTGGGGTAAATTGGAGGAGTTTGGAAGATTTGGAGGTAAATTTGGGGAGAATGATGCTTTTTGAGGTAACCTTGTGGTAGTTTGAAGGATTTTGAGATGAATTGGGAGAGTCTGATGGATTTTGAGGTCAATTGGGGGAGTTTGAGGAATTTGAGGTAAATCTGGGAGGGCTTGAAGGGTTTTCAGTTCAATTGGAGGGGTTTTTAAGTAAATTGTGGGAGTTTGAAGCATTTAAAGATAGATTTGAGGTAAATTGGGGTAGTTTGATGGACTTAGAGGTGAATTGGAGGTAAATTGGAGGTAAACTGGGGTAGTTTGATGGATTTTTGAGGTAACTAGGAGGGATTTGGAGGGAAATCTAAGGTAAATTGAGAGCATTTTGAGGCAGATTGGAGGTCATTTTGAGCAATCTTGAGGTGAATTTGAGCTAATTGTGGGGGATTTTGAGGTGAATTTGATGTAAATTGGGGTGCTTTGAGGCTGTTTTGAGGGATTTTGAGGTAAATTCAGCAGATTTGGGGGCCAATTTGAGGGATTTTGAGGCAGATTTAAAGGACTGGAGGTCAGTTTGGGGGTTGTGGAGGCAGATTTTAAGTCACTTTGGGATGACTCTCTCCTGGCAGGGGAAGCACTGAATTCTCTTTCCACCTCCCCTCTTCTCCCCCTCCCCCCTAAAGCCTGCGAGGTCCCCTCTTGGCCCAGAACCCCCCCTGGGGCTGGGGCATCTGCCCCGAGGCTTGGCTACTGCCAGCAGCCAGGTGAGGGGGTGGATGGGGGGATAGTTTGGGGGGGTCTATGGGGTAGTTATGGGGTAGTCTGTGGAGCTATGGGGTATTTTGAGGGGGGACATCTCAAAAAGCACTTTTCAAGCTGCCATGTACCTATAGGACTTCAGAAAGTCCATGTTTTGTTTTCATCAGTTGACCTAAATGTGCTTAAGGATGTAAGATTTGTATAGTGCAGGAAATAGGAATTTGCACCTGTTTTAAGGTCAGAAGGTTTTATAAAAATTTGAAAGATCAACAGCAAACACCNACAGGAGACCCCAAGTGATTTTCAGACTGCCTTGAAAGCCTTACTAAAGCCAAGCTAAACTGCTCTCCCCTCATCCAGTGGGTCAGTCACCTCATCACAGAAGGCTATCAGGTTGTTCACCAATGATATTTCTTTAATGAATTGATGTTGACTCTTTTAAGCCATCTCCTTGTCCTTAGCACATTTGGAAATTGCTTCCAGGGTGATTTGTTCCATCACCTGTCAAGAGGTGGAGGGGNAAAAAGCACTTTTCAAGCTGCCATGTACCTATAGGACTTCAGAAAGTCCATGTTTTGTTTTCATCAGTTGACCTAAATGTGCTTAAGGATGTAAGATTTGTATAGTGCAGGAAATAGGAATTTGCACCTGTTTTAAGGTCAGAAGGTTTTATAAAAATTTGAAAGATCAACAGCAAACACCTTGAATTTCAATCACTGTAAAAGCCTTAGAGAAATCTGTAATACATGCTTCATCCATTTTTTCATGAGGGTGTTATCTGAGATGTTATGCTTTCAGTGTTGAAAGCCTTACTTGTTGTCTTTGTTGTGGCTAGGCTTCGCGAACGAAGATCCAGGGAGGGCTCCATCCACACTCCTCATCAGCGCCTTTTACAAGTGCACTGATAAAAAGAGGATAGCGGATAGCACCCTCGAGCCTGCGCAATGGATTTTTTTTAGGTGAGACACAGCATGTGCAGAGCTGGACCCGCCCTTTAGTCCTAAGGTTCATCTGCCAGGGCCTAGCAAGCTGGGACGCTGGCAGCAAAGTCCTTAGGACAGAGGTTTAGCCTCTTAGATGGAAGGCCTTACAGGACTAAACGAGCTGCATCTGCCCAGGTTTGGAATCAGAGTTGTCCTTCTCCTAGGATGACTGCCAGAAGGCTAATGAGCTCATTCTACCCATACAAGGATTATAGGAACATGGCTATCACTCCCCACACTTTACTGTGGGCAATGAGTTTAATGCTCCCTCTGCTGTTGGTACAGTTATCGCACCAGGGGCCACAGGAGACCCCAAGTGATTTTCAGACTGCCTTGAAAGCCTTACTAAAGCCAAGCTAAACTGCTCTCCCCTCATCCAGTGGGTCAGTCACCTCATCACAGAAGGCTATCAGGTTGTTCACCAATGATATTTCTTTAATGAATTGATGTTGACTCTTTTAAGCCATCTCCTTGTCCTTAGCACATTTGGAAATTGCTTCCAGGGTGATTTGTTCCATCACCTGTCAAGAGGTGGAGGGGAGACTGATCAATCTGTAACTTACAAGATCCTCCTTCTTTTTATTCTTGAAGACAGCAGTGGCATCTTCAGTTGCATCATCTTCTCAGGAAATTCCCCTGGCTCCAGTGACCTTTTAGAAACATTTGAGAGTGTCCTCACAGTGACATCCATCAGCTTCCTGAGCAGTTATGAGTGCAAATTGGACTTGCGTCCTCTTTGTTTCAATGATCCCTAACTTGATCCTCCTCCATTGAGGTTGTCTTCTGTCTTCCTTGTTCCAGACTTCCATCTAGTATCATGGTCTTTCCTATGGTTTTTATCACGGGATGCTGATCCCCATTCAGCAAAATCCTGAAGATATGAAGAGTCTTCATTTTGCTGCTGCAAAACCTCTTTTGTTGCCTTTCAGGTCCATCACTAGATCCAGCTCCACATGGGCTTTATGTTTTCTAACTCCATCCCTGCATGCTTTCACAGTGTCTCTGCGTTCTTCTCAGGTGAGTTGTGCTGCTGCCACCACAGAAGTCTGAATCCTTTTTATAGGAGTTTAGTGAGGAGCTACTTCTTCTTGCATGCAGCTCTTTTGCTGCTTTTGCTTGTTCTCCTACACGCTGGTATGAACCATTTTGGAGCTTGCAGGATGGGGATGAACCATTTTGGAGCTTGCAGAAGGGGATCTTTGAATGCAGTCACACAGATGATTAGCATAATTTAGAAATCTTTTAAAAACACATATGGCTTCCCTTCTCCAGACATAAAAGAATGCTTAACACTAAAGTTGTGGCTGTTATTTTGAACTAATAAGTGCAATATGAGAAAACAGTATAAAATAGTGGAAAGCATTAGTCAAATTTCCCACAGTGCCATTGATTGATAATAGACATTTGGTCAAGCTTTTGTGAGAGTCTCTTGTAGAAAGTGCACCACAAGAGCCAGTCTTGCAATAGCCAGTGTTACATTTCATGTATTGAAGGGAGCAAGATCAAGTTCCTATAGACTGATAAGCAAATGTTAGGCTGCCATATAAAAAAAACCCAAAAATATATGATTTCATTAAACTGTTTTCATTTGAGATAGATGGTAACCTAACTTTTTGAGAGTATTGACATTTATGTTCCTCTGCTTGTAACCTGGAAGGGCAGCCTGATAAGCAACATAAAATTACCACAAATGCCTTCCTCATTGCCTTTCTTTACCTGAAAATCTTCTTAAAAGCTTCTCTGAGCACCTATGGAGAAAAAACAAAACACAAGACTACAAAAAAAACTCCAAACAAAAAAGCAACAAAACAAAAAAATTCCAAATCAAACAACACCCTCCTAAAAAATCCCAGATAGGAAGTAATTAACTAACTGTACAACTTCCTGTCAAAAGGTATTCTTCTGCTTTTAGGCTCTTTTCTGTTTTTTGCACCCTTTATATAATTAACTATATAAAGAGATCACTTCTATATTGGATGCAGACATCATACTGCTCAAGAGCTTTATACTTTTTACAAGCCTTTTACAGGCCAAAGAGTTATTTTTATCTTTGATATAATGATTTTTTTTCTTAAGAAGCCCAGTACTTCTCAGAGCTGAAACAATCTCAACTAAAACAAGAAATAGATACTGAAAAGGATATGTTGAAAATAATATTGCTTCCCATTTGCGTACCCAGAAAGCAGCATGCAAACCGTAAAGAGTCCTAGCTGGAGGGTGGGAAACTCCTCTCCAACCCAGAAGACAGAGCCCAAAGTGTTTGACCCAGAATGATAGGCAGTTGTCAATAAGTTGCAGGGGTCTGGCTTCTAAAGAAGTGTGGAGGGCACTAAATATTCACTATAAACATTCCAAAAGGCAGGAAGCATTTTTGGTATCATCACTTTTGTTTAATTTCTAGCATAACTAATAAGAGTTCTTTTAACAGTAGTAAAATAGGCCAGCAGAAGCCCTGACAGTACATTGAGGGTGAAGGATACTCAGCAGTATCCACCTTACACATAATCAGTAGCATTTTCTCCTTCCTGTGCCTACACCCCCACAGAAGCACCTTGTACATAAAAAGACAGGACCAAAACCAATGAAACTGGTAATTAAGCAAAGCACCTACACATCTTTAACATTAAAACACTGAGATCATTCTTGCTTAAGCAGACTAGTTAAAAAATTTTAGCATGTTACCAAATTAAATCCCAGTGCAGTTACTTTGCAATATCTTCATTCCCTAAAAGAGTTAGGCTGCTGTTGATTGATTTTCTTTCATAAAATGTGGAAGAGCAATTCTTTGCCTTCTAAATTATTTATCATTCTAACNCGTTTGCGAAGCCTAGCCATACATACATCATTCTAACATTGCTGAAAAGATTAACTTCTCAAATTAAGAAATAAAAATATTGTAACTGAAGACCTTAGTGCAAACTAGGAAGAATTCTCAATGCCCAACTACTTCTGTGATTTCTTTTGGTTTTTTTTCCTTAACAATAATACACTTCTAAGAAGTGACTGTGAAAGAACAAGAATTTCCTTGCATTAATGAATAAATAAGTTAATCTTTTCAGCAATGTTAGAACGATAAAGTAATTTAAAAGGCACAAATTACCACAAAGCAGAGAAGAGGTAATCTCAGTGTAGAAAACTCATGTTCAGTGAGTAATAAAACTACACCTCGAAATCAATCTTTAAGGCAACTGCTTATGCCCTAAAATCTATCCTTCATTCTACCACTGCTTTGCTGGTCTGCTCCCTTCACAATTGTTTTCATTACTTCAGTTATCACTTAAGCAAAGGGTATTTAGTTCCTTTCATACATGGGTTAAACATGTTTTGCTGCAGTTACTGGGCTTTTACAGGGTCTCTGGTGGTTGTGATTACTTTTCAGAGTGCTCTGAATTCACCTTACAATAGCCTGAAGAGTTATATGGTTATTTTTCACATAGATTGATTAAGCAACATCCGTGTGACTTACTCCCAGACCTGAATTGTGGTGGTTTGTGGTGGGGTTTTTTCCCAGAAGACCAGCCCTATAATCATTTTCCTAAAAAAAACCCCAACACAAAACCAACAACAAAACACCCCAAAAACAGAAGAATAAAACTCACTGTATAATGAAACATTATCTACCCAGCATGGCATCAGTCTCTGCACACAGCATAATAAAATGCTCTAATATTTCTCACTTCTTGCTGTGTAAACTCTTTCGTGCAATTCTTGATGTAAGATGAGTAATAGTTTACTGGATGCGTCTCTGAAAGAGAAAACCAGTTGGGAATTTTAATAGCTTCGTAAGTTAACTAAAAGTAAGAAGAAATTAACATTATTTGAGCAAATGAATGAAACAATTTTTTTAAAATTAGTTTTGCAAATACAGATTTAATTTAAAACTTTTCAGCATAAATTCACAGTTCTTACTTTGTGGTCCAGGAAACACCAGTTGCTCTTCTGTTACATGGTGCTGCTACCTCCTCCATACTTGCCGCTGCTCCCAGAGGTATCAAGTCGTTTTAAAAGAGAGCTACAAAAATCAGCTTGAAACTAAGGCTTGGTGCCAGAAATACATGCTTTATCAGCTGATGTCTTCTTTGGAAGAGAAATGCCACAGAACAATCTTCTACAACTTCTAGAGTAAGTACAGAAATATTGGCTCATTAACTATAGGATAACAATAAACCATATGTATCAAAAAGATCAGGTAAGCCTAGAGAAAACCGCAGAAATTTACTTTAGTCTGGGAAGGTCTCCAGGACAGCAGATGACAGCTCTTGACATTGTGATAAAAAGAAATCATTACCTTAGTCCAACTTTCTAATACTTTTCTATTTGTTTCTCCAGGTGTCAATCCATTTAATTACAAAGTGTAAGATCAATTTGGAAATGAAATGCAGGAGCCAATCAATGATAAATAAAGCTGGATTTGTATATTCAAACTGGCATACTCATAGACACCTGTGCTGCAGGATCAGTGTTAGAACCTCAAAGTTTGAGATACACATTTAGCCTACAGAGTCATACTTGTACACATTCCCTGAAGTAAATGCTGCGTTTAACAGAGTTAATTACTTTTGTATTGTAGACATAAAGCACAAGTTACCACAAAGCAGAGAAGATGTAATTTCAGTGTAGAAAACTCATATTCGGTAAGTAATAAAACTACACCTCGCTGCTCTCATTTACCTCTGAAAACCTTCTCCAACATACAGAGCTGACACAACTCTAGTGCCTGTGCAGCACCTTCCTAGGGCTGCAGCCACAGCTCCACTTTCGGGCTACCCTCAAACATGGCAGCACTTGTTCCTGACTAAATAACTGAGATATTTACTGTCCAAGGAGCTCCATGCAGCACAAAAGCAATCAGACCAAAGTCGTGTGGCCCCAGCCTCTTTCCTTCGCCCTTTAGCTGTTGCTAAACTCTCAGTCTGTTCTTCTCCAGGCTAAACAGCCCCAGGGCTCTCAGCTTTTCCTCCTCACAGAGATACTCCAGTGCCCTCAGCAATTTCATAGCCTCTGGTGGACTCTCCTCAGTAGTTCCTTGTCTTGCTTCAAGTGGGGAGCCCAGAACTGGACTCAGTAATACAGATATGGCCTGACTAGGGCAGAGTAGAGGGGCAGGAAAACATCTCTTGACCTGCTGGCCATGCTTTTCTGAATGCACATCAGAATACCATTGGCCTTCTTGGCTGTAAGAGTATTCTGATGGCTCATGGGGAACTTGCCCACTGGCAATACTGGATATACTAAATATCCATTTGAATGTGACTTATGCATGAGATAATTATTCTTAGCTGTAAATTAATAAGTTTTGAGGAGGAGGTCTTCTGTGAAGTGCGTATAAAGCAATATATACTAACAGAGAAAAAGAGCTGGATCTTCAGCCTCTGGGCTGCAGAATAGGTGATGCCTCTGTCTCCTGTCAAAAAGTCTGTGTGTGTCCTTTTGAACACTGGTGGCCTTCTTTGCTTAAAATTTAACATAGTTACTGACTGTCATGTAATTACTTGATCACTTGGTTTAACCATGATGGTAGTTCATTCGTTAAGCTTTATCTTCAGTGCTGCATTATGTTCCCATTCTTTATTTATTCACTTATTTTCTATGATACGTTTTCTAATGGCCACTGAAGTACTGTCTGCTAGCGGAGGAGAGCTGCAGGTCTCCCCACAGCCCGGGGTTTAACTACAAGGGGCTGATGCCCTGAGGGGCTGGCGCCTTGCTGGCACCTCTAGAGTTAGGACAGGCTGACCTCAGAGCCCAGACACTGTGTTACTAACCCTGAACTCGCTGTTTGTAGACCAGAAATCAGCGACTAGAGCAAGGAGCAAGCCCAAGGGCTGCAGCTAGATGGCAGGAGAGGATGGGGGGAGAGAGAGAGGAGCTTAGCAGGTGTCTGGGAGATGGAACCAGAAGGATTGATGGAATCACAGAGTGGTTTGGGTTGGAAGGGATCTCTAAAGGTCGTCTAGTCCAACCCCCCTGCAGTCAGCAGTGATACCTGCAACTCGAGCAGGTTGGTCACAGCCTCAGACAACCTGACCTGGAATGATGCCAGGGATGGGACATCTCCTACCTCTCTGGGCAACCTGGGACAGGGTCTCACCACCCTCAGTGGAAACAATTTCTTCCTTCTCTCTAGACTGAAACTCTCCATTTTTAGTTTCAAACCATCACCTCTG
>VWZO01011813.1:0-32216 GCA_013396975.1 Bucco capensis | reverse complement strand
CTCTGTCCTTCAGCCCGTTCTCAATCCATCTCACTTCACAGTCTCCCAATCCACACTTCTCAAGTTTGGCTATGAGGATACCATGGGATACAGTATCCAAAGCTTTGCTAAAGTCGAGTAAAACCACATCCACTGCCTTCCCCTCATCTATCCATCTAGTTATGCCACCATAAAAGGCTATCAGATTAGTCAAGCATGACCTCCCCTTGCGGAATCCATGTTGACTACTCGTGATAAGCCTCCTTTCCTCCAAATGCTTGGAGATGGTGGCAGAGCAGAGCAAAGCAGACGCACAATCCCCTGCCTGCCCTGCTGGCCATGCTGCTGGGGATGCAGCCTAGGAGATGGTTGCCTTTTGGACTGGGAACACACATCGCCACCTCATCTCCAGCTTCCCCCCACAAGTACCCCCATGTCCTTCTCCCCAGGGTGCTCTCCATCCCTTCATCCCCAGCCTGGATTGATATTAGGGATTGCCCTGACCTAGGTGCAGGGCCTTGCCCTTGGCATTGTTGAACCTCATGTTTACACATACCCACTGCTCAAGTCCATCAGGGTCCCTCTGGACATTCATGTTTATAAATTACAGCTGGTATTTATTGGCAAATCAAAGACTTTCTTGCTGAAATAAAATTTATCCTTTTTAGGCTGAATTTGCAACTAGAAGTGCTTGGGAAATTGGACAAAGCAACAGTTCAAAAAACAGAAACATTTCCTGAAAATAGGACCCAGCAAAAAGCTCATCAAGAACAGTTTGATTGAATGGAAAAGAAAGAGAAACATCTTTCTGAGCACCAAGTAATTTGATGTCTCTTGCACAGGAGAGTTAGGGTTCAACTCTGCCTTTAGAAAGAAGCAGAGCCGAGCAAAGCACTTCCTGCCCATGTAAACGCTCTGACCAGGAGGCTATTTTTGGATCTCTTGTTAGCACTAACACCTCCCCCCATCAAAGTTTTGAAGCTAGGATTTCACCCAGATTGAAAGAGGAAAATATTTGGACTATCACAAATATTTACATGGGTGGAAGCTGCAGTTCTTCATCTGCCTGCCTTGAAACGTGACCGTGACTTTGTTTTCAAGTGGAAGCTTTCTGCAAAGTCTCCAAGGAACTTCTAAGCACTGAGCTCAGCAAGGAAGTTTGTTGGCATGTGCATAAATATTGTTTCCTCTTTTTATATACAAATTTCCCAAGAATAAAAGACTTAGGAGCCCATATTCACAACACATACACTAGCTTTTGGATGTGGATGCTTATTTTAAGACAGTCAAGAGCCTTTTCCACCAACTAGCATTAAGAATCAGAGAACAGAACTGTTAAGGTTGGAAAAGACCTGTAAGATCAAGTCCATCCATCATGTTAACACTGCCAAGTCACCACTAAACCATGTCCTTAAGTGCCAAATCTGCAAGTTTTTTGAACACCTCCAGGAATGGTGACTCCACCACTTCCTTGGGCAGCTTGTTCTGCTGCTTAACCACTCTTTCAGTGAAGAAATTTCTCCTTATGTCCAACCCAAACCTCCCCTGACACAATGTGAGGACATTTCCTCTCATCCTGTTACTTGACAGCTGGGAGAAGAGACTAACTCTCTCCTCACTCCAACCTCCTTTCAGAGAGTTGGAGAGAGTGAGAAGGTCTCCCCTCAGCCTTCTCCAGACTAAACCCCAGCTCCCTCAGCTGCTCCTCACAACACTTGGGCTTCATCATCTTCCCCACCCTTCCCTGGACACACTCCCGCACCTCAATGTCCTTCTGGGAGTGAGTGAGGAGCACAAAACTGACCCCAGCATTCCACCTGTGGTCTCCCCAGTGCCCAGGCCAGGAGGACAATCCCTGCCCTAGTCCTGCTGCCCACACTAGTGATGCTCCAAGCCAGGATGCTGGTGGCCTTCTTGGCCACCTGGGCACACTGCTGCCAGCACCATGGAAGAAATAGATATTCCTGTATATGTGTACTTATTTAATCCATCATAAGTGCATCATCTAAACCATGTGAATGCCCTCTGAGTGCTCCTGAAGCTCAGGAAACTCTTTACATTTAGATGTTTTCTACACAGTATGTTTATTCCTGTTGGGTGTATGCTGGACCCAGTCCAGGGGTGAGGAAACAGCTGAAGGAGCTTGGCCTGTTGACAGCAGACCATCTCTCCTCACCATCACCGCTGCTGAAGCTTGATGCAGCAAGGACATCACCTTCCCCTCTCTACTGGCCACCAGCCAGCCAGAAGTGTGGTCAAAACAAAAACAGAAGCATAGAATCATGATGGTTGGAAAAGATCTCTGAGATCATCCAGTCCAACCATGCACCCAACACTAACATGCTCACCACAGTTTCACATGGTTTGTGAAACTCGTCCAGGGATGGTGACTCTAGCACATCCCTGGACAACCTGGGCCAATGCCTGAGAAGCCTCTGGGTGAAAAAAACCTTTCTAATACCCAATCTAAACTTCCCCTGGAGCAACTTGAAGCCATTTCCTCAGTTCCCCTCCTTGAGCTTCTTCTTCTCCAGACAAAACAACCCCAGAAATCAGTGATGTTTCCTGAATACTCCACTTTTTTTGCTGTATTGTCCCAGAACTCTGAGTTCATCCACCCCCTGCACGCCTAGCTCAGAGGGAATCACTGATAAAAACACATTAGTTACTCCTCTATGAGTAACTAAACTTGGAGATGAAGCTTCTGTTTGTTCAGAAGATTTCTTGCCAACAGAGCATTTACACAGCTTGGGCAGGTCCATGACTGCCTGTTCCTGGCTTTGAATTCTCAGCAATGGACCAGCCAATCACCTTGATGAGTAAATAAAGGTATCAGGTCAGTGTCTGATCAGAAACACTCTTTGGGAGAAATTAAAGCCTGGGCTTATGTTTGCTCCCTCCTGACAGACACTACACTGAAGGACTTGGAGAAGGAATGGTCCTCAAAGCAATGATTTGGTGTCAATCAGATGAAGGGATGGAGAGCAGCCCTGAGGAGAACGACCTGGGGGCACTGGTGAGGGAAAACCTGGTGATGAGTGTGGCAATGCATGCTCCCAGCCCAGAAGACAACCATCTCCTGGGCTGCATCCCCAGCAGTGTGGCCAGCAGGGCAGGGAGGGGATTGTGCCTCTGCGCTGCTCTGCTCTGCTCTGCTCTGGGCAAAGCTCAGCTGCAGTGCTGAGACCAGCTCTGGAGGCTTCAGCACAGGACAGACATGGAACTGGTGGAGCAGGACCAGAGGAGGCCACAGAAAAGATGGGAGGACTGGAAGCCTTCTGCTGTGAGGTCTGGCTGAGAGAGTTGTTGTTGGCCAGCCTGGAAAAGAAAAGGCTCCAGGGAGACCTTCTGGTGGCTTTTAAGTAATTAAAGGGCCTAGAAGAAAGATGAGGAGAGACTTTTTATCAGGCACTGTTGGGACAAGACAAGGGGTGATGGTTTGAAACTAAAAAAGGAGAGATTTGGGCTAGAGAGAAGGAGGAAATGTTTTCCACTGAAGGTGGTGAGACCCTGTCCCAGGTTGCCCAGAGAGGTGGGAGATGTCCCATCCATGGGGGTTTTCAAGGTCCAGTTGGTTTGGGCTGTGAACAACCTGCTCTAGCTGCAGATATCCCTGCTGACTGCAAGGAGGTTGGACTAGATGACCTTGGAAGGTCCCATCCAATCCAAACCATCTGATTCTATGACTCATCTTTGCAACCCTCTCTGTTCTGAAGCAAGGCAGAGATTTGCTCAGAGACAACACAACCTGTGCAGTAGTTGCAGCCAGCAGTCAGGTTTCTGTTCATAGCATGGCAAGAAGCTACAGCCCTGAACATCAGACCCAGTCAGCATGGCTTTATGAAGGGCAGGTCCTGTTTAACTAACCTGATCTCCTTCTATGACTGGGTGACCCGCTTACTAGATGAAGGAAAGGCTGTGGATGTTATTTATCTGGATTTTAGTAGAGCGTTTGATACAGTTTCCCACAGCNAAAGGGTTTTCAGCCATTGGAACAGGCTGCCCAAGGAGGCGGTCAAGTCACCGTCCCTGGAGGTGTTTAAGAGACGGCTGGATGTTGTGTTGGGGAGCATCATTTAGTGGGGTGATAGGGCTAGGAAAAAGGCTGGACTCGATGATCTTCAAGGTCTCTTCCAGCTGTAACTGTTCTATGATTCTATGATGAGGGGAAATGGATGGAAACTGCGCCAGGGGAGGTTCAGGCTGGACATTAGGAGGAATTTCTTTACTGAAAGGGTTGTCAGCCATTGGAACAGGCTGCCCAGGGAGGTGGTTGAGTGACCTTCCCTGGAGGTGTTTAAGAGATGGCTGGATGTTGTGTTGGGGAGCATCATTTAGTGGGGTGATAGAGCTAGGAAAAGGCTGGACTCGATGATCTTCAAGGTCTCTTCCAGCTGTAACTGTTCTATGATTCTATGATGAGGGGAAATGGATGGAAACTGCGCCAGGGGAGGTTCAGGCTGGACATTAGGAGGAATTTCTTTACTGAAAGGGTTGTCAGCCATTGGAACAGGCTGCCCAAGGAGGTGGTCAAGTCACCGTCCCTGGAGGTGTTTAAGAGACGGCTGGATGTTGTGTTGGGGAGCATCATTTAGTGGGGTGATAGGGCTAGGAAAAAGGCTGGACTCGATGATCTTCAAGGTCTCTTCCAGCTGTAACTGTTCTATGATTCTATGATCTACTCTCTTCCCAACTTAAAGTCCATAGCAACCTTTCCAGCACCTTCTTTTATCATCTCAGTGAGTGGTTTCTGTGGCCATTCCTCCCTCTTCTTATAGTCAGGGATTTTCCCCAAGTTTCTGCTTGTCCCTGTGACGATTGCAACATCTTCCTCCCTACAAGACTTCCCCACTTTTGATGCCGAAAATTCTGGAAAATAGATACTCGGCACAGAGTTAATGGAGAAAGATAGAGTTACCTTTAATTGGAAGCTTCCACACCTTCAGGATGTTTAATATGGATGCGTGCGCCCGCCCCAAGGGATTACACCTTTTATAGATTTTTATTGGTAATTAACATATTGATAACTATAGCCAACCCTGGCACTAGGTTTACCAATGGCCCACCCCCGGTGATCTTCAGCTCGGCCCCTCGGAGCGGGGCCATGTGGGGCTTGGCCCTCTTCTGTTGTTTAGTCTTCAGGGTATCTGCAGGTGGTTTCTTCAAAACACCATGTCCTTGGCAAGGCATGGGAAAGTCCAAAAAAGTCCCTTAGGAACAGGCCTAGTGGCTTCTAATATGTGAACAATTCAGGAAGCTTCATAAGTCTCTAATAATTCCAGAAATCTACAGAATGTGCCCAAATCTTTAGGCATCACTTTGATCCCAAATAGCACCTTTGAGGTCATCCTCCTCTCCCTATTCCAATCATCCAACTATCTCCCTCTTTGCTATTGCAACAACTCTGACATAACCTCTCTCTCTCTCTCTCCAAGGTCTCCCTATCTGTCCACTTCACTAATCCTCTTGAGCTCAGCCACCCTCCCCCTCTTCAGCCTTCCTCTCCATGTGGTCTTTTCCAGCATGTCACATGTGGCTGCTTGAGAAGGTCATATGATGGATAGAGACTGCAGGGCAAGGCTGTGACAGGCATCTCCTGAAACTGGGGCCCTGCTAGGTAGCACATCTCCATCTCCCACCCTATCCCATGGCTATCAGCCACCCCATGACACAGTCAGGTGCTAGATCTGCAGTGTGTGGGGACGTGATTCTGATGGCACAGGCACGGGATAGGAGGAAGAGGCTGTAGAGTTTCATTGGGAATGCAAGGAAGGGATGTTATGGGCAGGGAGGTGGATACAGAATCACTGAGGTTAAAAGAGACCTCTAAGATCATTAAGACCAACCATCAGCCTATCACCATCATGCCACCAAGCCATGTCCCTAAGTATGGATCCTACAGCCATACACAGTGTCTCCTGCCACTGCTCCCGTGCTCCCCTGTCCTGCAGATTGAGCAGGTCTCTGCTCACACCTCATACATGCTGCTCTGCAAAGCATGTCATAGAAGGGGTAGAGTGTTCCCTCAGCAAGTTTGCAGATGATACCAAGCTTGGAGGAATAGCTGGCACCCCAGAAGACTGTGCTGCCATCCAGCGTGACCTGGACAGGCTAGAGAGATGGGCAGGGAGAAATTTAATGCAATTTAACAGTGGTAAATGTAAAGTACTGCATCTGGGAAGGAACAACCCCATGGATCAGTACAGACTGGGAATTGATCTGTTGGAGAACAGCCTTGGGGAAAAAGATCTAGGAGTCCTGGTGGATAGGAGGATGACCATGAGTCAGCAATGTGCCCTTGTGGCCAAGAGGGCCAATGGCATCCTGGGATGCATTAAGAGGAGCGTGGCCAGCAGATCCAGAGAGGTTATTCTCCCCCTCTACTCTGCCCTGGTGAGGCCCCACCTAGAATACTGTGTCCAATTCNGCAACTTGAGCAGGTTGGTCACAGCCCCAAACAACCTGACCTGGAATGATGCCAGGAATGGGACATCTCCTACCTCTCTGGGCAACCTGGGACAGGGTCTCACCACCCTCAGTGGAAACAATTTCTTCCTTCTCTCTAGACTGAAACTCTCCGTTTTTAGTTTCAAACCATCACCTCTGGTCCTGTCCCAACACGTCCTCCTAAAAAGTCTCTCCTCATCTTTCTTCTAGGCCCTTTAATTACTGAAAAGCCACCAGAAGGTCTCCCTGGAGCCTTCTCTTCTCCAGCCTCAACAACCCCAACTCTCTCAGCCAGACCTCACAGCAGAAGGCTTCCAATCCTCATAGATAATTTCTGTGGCCTCCTCTGGTCCTGCTCCACCAGCTCCATGTCTCTCCTGTGCTGAGGACTTCAGAGACCCCGTACCAAAAAACCGTCTTAGTTTCCCTGTGCCTTCACTTTACTCTGTCTGCCTGCCTGTCCTTCGACTGGGACTTCCTGGAATAAAGATCAGCAATGTCTGGACATCATAGGCAGGAACAGGAGGACTAAGCCCTAAGAAATGCCATGAGCTTTTCTTAATTCATGACAGAGCCACTGACTCTTTCTAATAACATCCACACACTCCACAAAAAACAAGGGAGAAGTTAGGCAATTAGGAGTAAATGCCCAGAGGGTGAAGCAGAGCCCAGGATTCCTGGGACCAGCATCCTGAGGAATATCTCATTCCTTCCCACCTTCATATTACATGTGCTGTAACCACATCTGCTAGATGTCATTCTCACTGAGCCACCAAGGACGAGCCAGGATTCAGGGATGGGATAAAAGTGATGAGTTCTCAAAGTAAAATGTGCAAGGTGGTGGTAAATTAAGTGAGTAATAGTAGTGGGATAAGGAAAACCAACGTCTCAGAACAGGAAGAGACTCCATGGATCTCGTCTGATGGCTGGAGGCTTTCCTCTGCCACAGGCAGATCCCAGCTCTATGCCCTGCTCAGATTTGAGGAGGGAAGAGGTTCAAAGGAGAGGGGAAATGAAAACCAGGGAGCTGGAGGACAAAGGACACTGACCTTGATGATGCGCAGCACCACCTCCTGATGCTTGTTTCTGTGTCCTAAGCTAAAGTCTGTGTTTGTGGTGTAAAAGAAATTTTTAATGTGAATCACAGGAAAATGCTGCTGAAAATTCTCCTAAACTCCAAGCAATCTGGATCCCAAAGAAAGGAAGTATGTGGATGAGTCATTTGAGCCAACACAACCCAGGTAGAATCCCAGAATCCCAGCATGGTGGGCTGGAAGGGATCTCAGGACATCATCTAGTCCAACTCTCAGCAGCTTGCCCAGGATCACCTCCAGTTGGGCTTGGAAGCTCTCCACACAAGGAGACTCCACAAGCTCTCTGGGCGGCCTGGGCCAGGGATCTGCACCCTCACACCAAACAAATTTCTGCTCCTGCTCAGGTGGAAGCTCCTGGCTTCCAGTTTATGCCTTTTGACCTATCCCTGGGCACCACTGATCAGAGTCTGGCCCAAGCGTCTTGCCCCCTGCACCCTTCAGTTCTTGCTTAGCATTGAGCAGATCCCCTCTGGCTTTGCTGTTCTCCAGACAAAGCAACCCCAAGGCTCTCAGCCTTTCCTCTGGCCAGAGCTGCTCCAGTGCCCTCAGCATCTTGGGAGCCTCTGCTGAACTCTCTCCAGGAGTTCCTTGTCTCTCCTGACCTGGGCTGCCCAGAACTGGACTCCTTCTGTGGCCTCCATAGGGCAGAGTAGAGGGGGAGGAGAATATCCCTCAACCTGCTGGTCAAGGTCTTCATCATGCATGTCAGGAGATCGTTGGCCTTCTTGGCCAGAAGAACACATTGCTGGCTGATGGTGAACTTGTTGCCCAGCAGCACTTCCAGCTCCTTCTCTGTGGAGCTGCTTTCTAGCAGCTTAACCCCTAGCCTGTCCTGCTCCATGAGGTTATTCCTCCCTGGGTGCAGGACCCTACACTTGTCCTTGTTGAACTTGCTGAGGTTACTCTCCCCCAACTCTCAGCCTGTCCAGCTCTCCCTGAATGGCAGCACAGCCTGACACTGGGTCAGCCATTCTTCCCAGTTCTGTATCTTCAGCAAACTGCCTGAGGCTCCACTCTGTCGCTTCATCCAGGTGACTGATGAAGATGTTGAACAAGACTGCACCCTGCTCTGATCCCTGGGGAACACCACTAGCTACCGGCCTCCTACAACCCTCTGCATCATTGATGACAACCCTCTGGGCTCTGTCCTTCAGCCAGTTCTCAATTCACCTCTACGGTTCAATCACCTAAGCCATACTTTCCATGCTTCCCTAGGAGGATGTTATGGGAGACAGTGTCCAAGAAAGAATTACCTGAGATCTGAAACTGTGAATCTTGGGTCCAGAGTAGCAATAACAGAGTGAACTCCATGGTATGGTTTTATGGAGTTCCGCTGAATTAAGTAATAAATAAATTGGTTTTACTAAATACATCCTTTTCTTTCTTGCAGGCACGAGGAAAGTGAGCAGTGAGCACCTCATCTTGGTGTCCATCCAGATTTATACAGACACCGAAGTCCATGGGTAGTTTCTGGAAGAAGAGCTATCACCTTTCTAATTCTTCTGCCAAACTGACAGCTTGCAAGAGACTCATCCAAGAAGGCAGGAGAACCACTGCTTTCCCTGCCCTTTTCTTGTGTTCTCCACTCCAGTTTCTCTCCAGCTGAGCACTGAGGACATTTCACCAATGGCCCTACCACATCCACTCCAGGTTTGGGCCAAATATTCCTGTAGATCTGAAGAAAAAGCAGGTGGATAAGGATCTACACTCAAAACCAATCCTTAAATCAACAAACCTCAAACTCCTCTCTGGGCTCTCAAGCAGCTTCAGGCTCCACTTACAAAAAAGGTAGAGGAGCGATTTTAGTAGTTTACTGAGGTTTTTTTAACCTTTTCCCTTTGCTGGATGGAGCAAAGTTAAGGGAGAAGTGCCTCTGGGTTTTCACCATCCCCCAGCTGAAGGGTCAAGTGATGACAGACTTCTGAGATGTTTCTTCAGCCTCTCACCTAAACATGACTTGAGATAGGAGCAGGAGGGAACATCACCCTGACCACTCACAAGACCTCCAAGTCTTGGCTTGGCTCCAAGTCCATGTTCAAGGCCAAAGATGTTCAGGATTTCTCCATCTGGGATGGAAACCTGTGGACTTTGAGGAAAGATGTAAGAAATGAGAAAATAAGCCTCACTCCTCAGCACAGAACTAAAGGCATCCTTGTCTGCAGAGTGGATGGAGCAGGTCCACTACCTGCCACTGAGACTTCACATGAAGCAGCCAAGTGGCCTGGATCCATCGCATGTACCATAGGATGTGCTGGGAATGACAAGCTGCTGGATTACCCTTATTCACTTGGACACAGGAAATAGGCATCAGGATATGCTTGAGCTCTCCTTGGCTTTCAGCCTGTGCTTCTTGCCCAGCTCTGCTGTGGCAAGAGATGGGCTGAAATCACCTGAAGGTCTCTGAAAGTCATGCAAGGCATGAGCAAGGATGAGAAGAGATGAAAAAAATCCATCATAAAAATCCCATCAACTGCCAAAATGGCACAACACAGAGCGGCCAAAAAGTTATTGGGGAAGGGTGGCTCCACCAGCAGCAGGACTGGACCTACCATGGGGAGGGGGGATCAAAGCCTTCTGGAAATCTCCCTGCAGACGGAGATGCCTGGAGACAGGCACAACCTGGAACCTTCCTCCCTGTGGGACAACCTCTAGGCATCTGGCAGGAATGCAAGGATTTATCCTTCAAGGGCCACTGCTAGCCACGAGCTTCACAGCCCCCAAACCACTGCATGGAGAGAGCATGTGCTTGATAAGAACCCAGGAACAGATGCCAGGGGATAGAAATGTGGGGCAGGAGGCCCACTGGAGGTTTGCAGGCTGCTGGCAGGGTCAGCTGGAACTATTCCTTTCACAATCAAAGGCATTCATCTAAGGATTACGTGCTGGGGGGCTTTGTGGTGGAGTAAATGTGCAGCAAACAGGACCATTAATAGTTAGACAGTTATGCTGCCTCACTGGCTGCATTGATTTCCCCCCTTCCTGTCAACCTCTACCCTCTCCTGGTCCCCTGCATCTCAATACCCATGGGGATGTGAGGCTTGAAGGATGGGACCTAAGCAAGCAGCTTAGGAGAAGGAGGAGAAGAAGGGCTTACCTCCAAGAGGGATGGATGGGGGATAAATGCCACTGAAGCATGTGAGCTGATTTCATAACCTGCTGGAGATTAGCCTCTTCTGTAAGCAAAGAGTTATGAAGTCTTAGTCCTAATAACGATGGTTATAGAGGAGCTCTATTTTGAAGGAGAGACCTTGGAGTGGCTGTCAAAGGAAGACATCACAGCCTCTTTTCACTCCTCACAGAACAAAGATGGCCGGAGTAGAAAGTGGACCACATTAAGTAGCATCTTCCCCCTCAGCAGTGAAGTGCTAAGTATAAAATCATTGGTGGTGTGATGGGATGATGGCAAAGCAAGAGGAGGCGCAGGGGGTGTGGGGGTTCACATGGGATGTTAATTCACCATGGACCCACCTTTCACAAAGCACAGATCCACCTCCCCAGGACCACAAACCCACCTCTCCAGGACCAGAGACCTACCCCTGCAGGACTACAAACCAAACTCTCCAGGACCATAGGCCCACATCACCAGGACCAGAGACCTACCTGTCAAGGACCACAAACCCAGCTCTCCAGGACCACAAACCCATCTTTCTAGGACCATAGACCTACTCGTCCAGGACCACAGACCTTCTCCTCCAGGAGCATAGACCCGCCTCTCTAGGACCACAGACCCAACTCTGCAGGACCACAGACCTACCTCTCTGGGACCATAGATATACCTCTCCAGGAGCATAGACTTACCCCTGCAGGACAACAAATCCACTTTTCCAGGACCATAAACATACTCCTCCAGGACCAGAGACCCTCCTTTCCAGGACCATAGACCCACTTCTCCAGGACAACAGATCTACTTCTCCAGGAGCACAGACCCACCTCCCCAGGAGCACGAACCCACCTCCTCAGGAGCACAGACTCATCTCTGCAAGACCACAGAACTACCCATGTAGGACCATAGACCTATCCCTGTAGGATCAAACACCTACCTCTCTGGCATCACAGAACTACCTCTCCAGGACCACAAACCCACCTCTCCAGGACCATAGACCTACTCCTCCAAGACCACAGACCCATCTCTGCAGGACCATAAACCTACCCCTCCAGGACCACAAACACACCTCTCCAGAACCATAGGCGCACCCTTGTAGGACCACAAACCTAACCCTGTAGGACCATAGACCCACTCCTCCAGGACCACAAACCCACATCTCCAGGACCACAGACCCTTTGAGGTGCAGTCAAGCACCTCATGCTCATCCCATATTGAGGACCTCCCATTGCCTTTGCCGTGGCTCGATGCACCCTGAGGTCATTGCCATCCCAGCAGCCCTTCCCTCTCTGGGCTTGCATTCCAGCCTCACATCTCCATTCTTCCTCACCCATCATCTCAGAAAGAACATAGGCAGAAGGAGCCAAGAGGAAAGTGAACACCAAACCCATTCAATTCTACTGCCTGGGCTGTTTTATAATTGAGAAGAAAAACTGTTTTACAACTAAAAGGAAAAAAAAAAGAGAGAATGATCCATTCACGTCCCTTCCTCCTGTGAATCCTACTCCCTCTTTTATGGGGGAAAAAGATGAAAGGAGAGGAAAAACCAGGCAGGAAGGACAGAGGCTGTGTAAAACACTCTCAGCTTTCTAAATGGGGAATGAAAACCTTGCAGAACAGGACTAATCTTTCCCTGACACAGACTTAATGAAATCAGTCTGTCCCTTTTACCCAGGAAAAGTCCTTTCTAGAAGCATCTTCAAGCCTTCTTCTTGTGCCTATGGGTTTAGTAACAAGCACCCCACCAGGAGAGGTCACTCGAGCCAAATGGTCCTCTTCTGCCTTCCTAGAGGTGTGATGATGATGGGAGGAAACCTCCTGTAACCTCAGCCATGGAGTGCTGCACAGATCCCTCCTTCAGCCAGAACTACTCTACCTCTGCAGGTCTTCAAAGAGGTCATATGATGCTGAAGTGTTTTCTCTTCATACCCTTTGATGGGGAAGTTCCTTCAGACTTCTTGCTGCCATTTCTGCAAGGGAAGGAGGTGTTGGAATGGGAAGGTTAAAGACAGGCAAATGGAGGATTAAGGAATGGAATCATGGAATCATCTCTGTTAGAAGAGAGCTTCAAGATCATCAAGTCCAGCTGTTAACCCAGCACTGCCAAGACACCACTAAACCCATGTCCCTCAGCACCACATCTCCATGGCTTTTGGACCCCTCCAGGGATAGTGACTCCACCACTGCCCTGAGCAGCCTAGCCCTTGACAATACTCTCAGAGAAGAAATCGTTATTAATGTCCAACCTAAACCTTCTCAGGTGCAACTTGAGGCCATTTCCTCTCATCCTGTTGGTTGTTACCTGGGAGAAGAGACCAAGCCCCACCTTGCTCCCCTCAGCCTCCCCTTCCCCAGCCTAACCAGCCCCAGTTCCCTCAGCTGCTCCTCACAACACTTGTGCTCTAGACCCTTCACCACATTCCTTGCCCTTCTAGGCCTTTCTTTCTGTTTCTATCAGAGATGCTGAGCTCCTGCAGAAGACACTGACCATAACCCACATCTGAGATGTTTTGCTCATAGGGAAATGGCATTGAAAGGGTCTGATTGCTGGATGCATGGACATGGAGTCATCACCACTGGAGAGATTTAAAAGCTGGTGGGATGAGGTGCTGAGGGATATGGCTTAGTGGTGACTTGACAGTGTTGGGTTAACAGGTTGACTTGATCTTAAAGGTCTTTTCCAACCTAAACAATTCTGTGACATGGCAACCTCTCAAATTCAACCTTTCTGCTGAAAAAAAAACGGTTTAATCTTTCCCTGAGATCATCAGCAGTCTCCAGACCTTTAAATAATTTTGCATATTAATTTACATATTGTTCTGCTTTTAGCTTTTTGCTAAAAGAAAGAATCTTCACTCCTCTCGCGTCCTTTCTGCCTCCACATCTCACAGCTCTTCTCTGACTCATCATGCTTAGTGCTGAAGAAGAAACCACCCAGCACCCACCTACAAAGAACTGGTGACTACAGCTGAGTGGGACCCTTTTCTGTGGGGTTTCAAAGCCCTTTTGAACTGAACCTTTAGGGATGCAGAGAAGAAGAGAACTGGAAAGATGTGTTGAAGAGAAGCCACAGTCTCCCCAGGCTTTGCCCTGGTCATGCCAGCTGCTGGGCTAAAGCGTCCTACATCCCTAGAAGTGGTGTAACTATTGAGCTTCCAGGTCTTTTGGGGTGGGTTATTATCCATTTTACTCTGCTTTATTATTTATTGCTTACTACAATATCCAGAAAATCCATCTGGGAGCCATGAAACTTTTCCCAGGAAAAAACTAATCAAAAAGAGGAATTTTTCCTTAAAATGATTTGGCTTAACCAACTGTTCTTTTCCAAGCAGCTCTGGGTGGGAGATGTTTTTTTTCCCCTCCTCCCCAGGCCTCTAGGGTTACAGTGAAGTCAGTGTAGAGCTGTACTCTCCACATTGAGGTGATGTCCACTATGATAGTCCCTGACCATCTTCCTGGAAGATCATCACTTTTGGTCCAAGCAGCCAGGAATTATTTTGATGCTCTTCTTCCTTGCTGTTGCTAAGTTGTTCTCACTGCTGTTGTCGTTCTTGGAAGCCAGTTGAAGAGCAAAGACAAAAGGAGGACATGGCACCACTCATCACAACTTGACAATGGCAAGAAGCAAGAGAAATAGTCTGGCCAGCAGGACTAAGGAGGTGATTGTCCTAGACTGGGCACTGGGTGAGGTCCCATCTGAAATTCTGGGTTCAGTTTTGGACTCCTCACTCACTCCAAGAAGGACCTTGAGGTGCTGGAGGGTGTCCAGAGAAGGGCAAGGAAAGTGGTGAAGAGAGCCCAAGTGGTGTGAGGAACAGCTCAGGAACTGCAGTTGGTTAGCATAGAGGAGACTGAGGGGAGACCTTCTCACTCTCTTCAGCTTCCTGAAAGGAGGTTGGAGTGAGGTGGGGTTTGGACCCTTCTCCCAAAGAACAATTGATAGGAGAAGAGGAAATGGCTTCAAACTGAGCCAGCTGAGGTTTAGATTAGATATCAGGAGGAATTTCTTCACCCAGAGGGTTCTCGGGCATTGGCCCAGGCTGCCCAGGGAGGTGATGGAATCACCGTCTCTGGAAGTGGTCAAAACACCTGTAGATGTGGTGCTTGGAGACATGGTTTAGTGGTAAGCATGAGACTGTTGGATGGATGGTTGGACTCAATGATCTCAGAGGTCTTTTCCAACTGTCATTATTCTACTACAGGCACAGGAAGAAGAACAAGAAGGTATCACAGCAGCTGACAGTGTCTGGCAGGGTTTTGCTGACACCAAGAATCTGTTAAAATGATGAAGGATTCGGTAATGAGGATTAGCGCACTCATTTCCTGCAGGAGTAAGACCAGTTGTGGGTCAGAAGCTGAGAAACCTCTGTTCTTTTTTTAGGCCACTGCTGTCATGATGCTGCTCCTCGAGAGTGACCACACAGCTGCATCCTGAGGACACTCAGCTTGAACCCATGGTCTCTGGAGAGAAGCAGTTAGCATCATCTCCAGCCTTCTGAAACAGGAGGTGCTCCAATCGCTCCCAGAACATCTAATCATTCTGCAGTTAGAAGTGAAGAGGTTCTGGGAACAATCCCCAAGAGAAGAGACCAAACCCCACCTCACTCCAACCTCCTTTCAGGAGTTTGGAGAGAACAAGAAGGTCTCCCCTCAGCCTCCTCTACCCCAGACTAATCAACCCCAGTTCCTTCAGCTGCTCCTCACCTCACACGGGCTCTAGACCCTTCCCCACGCTTGTTCTCTGTACCCCTTCNAGGAGGAGGAGGAGGTGAAGGGGGTGGGTGAGCGCCAGTCCCATGCGGGATGAGGGTCGCGGTGGCTGGGGGGAGTGCGTGTGGTTCCTCCTTATCCCATTGAGGCTGAAGGCTAGAAGGAGTTTTGGCTGAGCTCCGCTGGTTTGCAGGTGGCTCCATCGCGGAGCTGCTGGAGGCGAGGAGGAAGGAGGAACATGTGCCGGCAGAGAAGCAGCAGGTCAAGTTCAATCTCCGCTCCTGGTCGGGTGAGGAAGAGGATGGGTGTCCACTCACCATCGGCCACCGCGAGTGTCTGGAGGATTGCAAGTTCAACGTGACGGCCAAAACCTTCTTCATCATCCACGGCTGGACGGTAAGGGTGGAGGGGAGGATCTTGTATGGCTTGGTTGGTTCCATCTGGGCACTTAGTGGGAGAAAAATGCCCTGTAGATGGTCTGTGGCTCCAGAATATGTGGGATTTGAGGTGACTTCTCGTGTTTGGAGCACTTTGGGCTCACAGCAGCTGCACCTGAGGTGTTCTGGAGCAAAGTGATGTGGGTTGTACTCTGTGAAGTCACTCCAGATTGCTTCATGTCTCTCTAACATCAATATGGGTATTGAGATGTTCCCTAAAATCCAACCAACTGACCACTATGAAGGTGGCACTTGGCTTGACACACATCTAGACTTCAGCCACGTGTCTGCAGCCCTCACTTCTACGTGAGCTCCTCGGTAACGAAACAGAGAGCAGACAGACCTCATCCATCTGTCTTTTCCTGTGCTTGATGGGACCAAGTATGTGGCTCCGGGGAGAACTACTCAACTCTAACAGAGCTTTGTGCAAACAGCCCTGCCAGGGCTGGGGAAATCATTTTGCAATCTATCAGAACTTCTGAAACTCCTAAGGAACAAGAGTGATAAGGTGGAACGGAACAAACTCCTCTCCTTTCCTGCCTTAAAAGGGAAAGTGGCTAATTACAGGCAGAGCCTCTTCCCAAACCTGTTTTTCTTACCCCAGCAGAGCAGTAGTGGAGCATGCAGGGGAGCAGAAGATGTAAAGGAGATACAAATAATCATGAATCTAGGTCCTGTGAGGTGGAAACCAAGACTTGAATCTCTCTTTTTTAGTTATTTATTCATTTATTTATTTGTTTATTTGATTCCTTCATTCCTTTCCAGATGAGTGGCATGTTTGAAACCTGGCTGGACAGCTTGGTCTCAGCCCTCCAGGAGAGGGAGAAAGATGCCAATGTGGTGGTGGTGGATTGGCTTGCCCTTGCCCACCAGCTCTACACCGATGCAGTCAACAACACACGGGTGGTGGGAAGGAGCATTGCCAGGCTGCTCAACTGGTTGCAGGTGAGGCAGAGTTTGAGAGCCATGAGGGATTGTTATGCAAGGATGGAGAATTCCTCAGCTCTAACAGCTTGGGTGTAATCCCAACCCCAAGGCTTGGTGGGATGAGGGCTCCCTGAGCTGAGTCCTGCCCCTGAGTTCCTGGGAGATGCCCCTTTGTGGCGTGCTTGGATCAGGGATGTGGAAGGAGGGTCGAAATTTAGGAGGCCTGTCTGAGCAAAGGGAGCTTAGGATTTGGGTTTCCAAGTCAGTAGTGGCTTGGCAAGAGGGTGGCAAAGGAGAAAGTGCTCCCTCCACAGAATCCCAGCATGGCAGGGGTTGGAAGGAACCTCTGGAGATAATCTAGTCCAATCCCCCTGTTAAAGCAGGGTCACCCACAGCAGCTTGTCCAGAATCACCTACAGGCTGGAATCTCCACAGAGAGGGAGACTCCACAGTGTCTCTGGGAAGCCTAGGCCAGTGCTCCATCACCCTCAGCAAAGAATTTTCTTCTCTTGTTCAGTTGGAACCTCCGAGGTTCCAGCTTGTGCCCATTGCCCCTTGGCCTGGGCATTGAAAAGCCACTGAAAGCTCTCCCATCTCTACTTTGATCTAGGCTTTAATGTCCTGCATGTAAGAGCAGTGCCAGATGCCCTGTAGCACATGAGGAGCAAATTATCATCTCTTTTTGTTTTTTCCTTGCAGGAGAATCCACAATTCCAGCTGGAGAATGTCCACCTGATCGGGTACAGCCTAGGTGCTCACGTTGCTGGCTTCACTGGGAACCATGTCCATGGGACAATTGGCAGAATTACAGGTAAATGACTTTTTTTTTTTAAGCAGTCTCTCTCCTTTTTTCCCCCAAAGAAGCTCATTTCCTATGTTCCTTCAATGTTGTTTTGGTCTTGCTCACTCAGAAATGCCAAGTGTCCCACCTGTCACAGCAGCAGAGAGCTGAAAACGTACTTTGTGATCCTCAAATGTTGAGGGAGTTCAGTGAAAAACCTCTCTGAGGACAACCTGATCTGACTACCCAAATCCTAAGCCTCTGAGTGATGCTGTAATTATAGCTCATAAACTAAATGAAAATGAGAGTTATTGGGTGCTTTTGGTCACAAAAAACCCAACCTCTCATTCTGAAAATGTCTTGGAGTGCTCCTGACTCCAGAGAACTGATTTCCACATGTGAGGACTTAGGGCATGGACAAAGGGTTCCATGAAGCCTTTAATTCCTCAGATCTTAACCATAAATGTCTGTGCTTACTCAAGCAGGACAATCATCCAACAGTCAAGAGGAATGGCTCAGGAGCACAGCTTCAGGTTGAGGGGTGAGGCTCAGAGGTTAACAGAAGGTCCAAATCCATCCTAGGATCTCAGATGCAGGGAATTACCAGGCTGCTGCTTAAACACCTATTAGTCTTTCCGAATATCCAGTCTGAATATAGATTATATGTTGCTAAGGCAGCTTTGACTCTGTAGAGTGCTAGACTTCTCCTGGTGTTCAATCATCTACTACCCCTTGAAGAACCTCTTTGCTGTGACCTAGCAAAGACTCATTACTTCCAGCAGGCCATCTGAAGCCATCACTGAGTTGTAGTGCACCAAAAATGGTGTGGAACATCTTCATTTGTTCCCATGGTGAAGAGACCTTGGGGGTAGAGATCACCAGCGAGACTGTTGGTGTAGGACCTGGTCAGGAGGGCTGGTAGCAGCAAGTTTCTGACTCTGTTTTAAATGAAATAACCTGATTTCTTAACCTGACACCTTCTCTACTGTCTACCACCAGGTTTGGATCCAGCTGGACCTATGTTTGAAGGAGTAGACCCTAGCAGACGTCTCTCCCCTGATGATGCTAACTTTGTGGATGTCCTTCACACCTACACAAGGGAAACACTGGGTGTTAGCATTGGGATCCAGATGCCTGTGGGCCATGTTGACATCTACCCTAACGGAGGAGACTTCCAGCCTGGCTGTGGTTTAAGTGATGTTTTAGGAGCAATTGCCTATGGGAGTAAGTTTTCTTTCCTGATTTTTGCCTTTGGTCAGTTTAGACTCCTCACAAATGGACTTGGGGTGATGCTGGGGGATGATCTGATTTGAGGAGAGCAGAGAAAACTCTTTTTTCCTTCTAAATTTCCTGTCCTGCTAGAGATAGTTGCTAGAAGCTAGATCTGCTTTTAATTCTGAAGTAACTTGTTCACTCTAGCACCTGATCATAAACTGTGGTGGTCTTCTGCTGGGTCTAGAATCCTCTTTGTAGCATCATAGAATTGTTAGGGTTGGAAAAGACCTCTGAGATCATCAACTCCAACTGTTAAACCAACACTCCTGTGCTCACCACTAAACCATATCCCCAAGTACCACATCTAGGTGGTTTTTGAACACTTCCAGGGATGGTGACTCTACCACCTCCCTGGGCAGCCTGGGCCAATGCCTGATAACCCTCTCAGGGGAGGAATTCTTCCTAATATCTAAGCTGAACCTCCCCTGGTGCATCTTGAAGCCATTTCATCTTGTTCTATCACTTGTTATTTGGGAGAAGAGACTAACCCCCACCTCACTCCAACCTCCTTTCAGGGAGTTGGAAAGAATGAGCCCGTCTTCCCTCAGCCTCCTCTTCTCCAGCGTAACCAACCCTAGTTCCCTCAGCTGCTCCTCAAAACACTTTTGCTCTAGGCTCATCACCACTTTCCTTGCCCTTCTCTGGACACAGTTCAGCACCTCAATGTCCTTCTTGGAATGTGTGAGGGTCCCAAAACAAAACACAGACTTGGAGGAGCTTTAAAGCCCTTTTCTTGATAAAGCCTAAGTGAATTATCCTATTCAATTGTCTTACACTTGAGTTGGACCTCTGGAATTGCTCCTCTCAGAAAGATGTTCAAGTTTGGCCCTGTTCACTTCGTGTTGGGCTACAAAAAGGCCTAGCTCACTCCTGGTGTGACAAACTCTTCTCCCTTATAACTCTTCTCCTCCAGCCATTGGTGAGGTGGTGAAGTGCGAACACGAGCGGTCAGTGCACCTCTTTGTGGACTCCTTGGTCAACCAAGAGAAGCAGACCTTTGCCTTCCAATGCACTGACTCCAGTCGGTTCAAGAAAGGAATCTGCTTGAGCTGCCGGAAGAACCGCTGCAACGGCATCGGCTACAACGCCCGGAAGACGCGCAACAAACGGAACACCAAGATGTACTTGAAGACCAGAGCTGACATGCCCTTCAAAGGTATGTTTGGCCTCCTAGGAAGAGCAGGGCTCTAAGAGGAGAGTCCTATCTTGGGCAAGATATAGAGGTGGAAGTGCAGCATCGCCTTGAAGCAGGTTTTTGTTCTTGGCTGGTTGTGTTGCTGTTGTAGAGTTGTTATGGTTAGATCTCTGAGATTGTTGAGTCCAACCATTAGCCCATGCTCACCACCAAACCGTGTCCCTCAGCACCACATTTATGGGTCTTTGGGGATGGTGACTCCACCACCTTCCTGGGCAGCCTGTTCCAATGCTTGATAACCCTCTTGGTGAAGAAATCCTTCTTAATATCTAGTCTGAACCTCCCCTGGTGAAACTTGAAGCCATTTCCTCTTGTCCTGTGGCTTTCCTGGGCTTCGCCCTCCATGTAAAATAATTAACAGGTCTCTGTCCATAAGGAATTTCTTTCCTGAAAGGGTTGTTAAGTCTTGGCCCAGGGTCCCCAAGGAGGTGCTGGAGTTACCATCCTTTGAGGTGTTTAAGAAACATTTAGATGTTCTACTTAGGGACATGGTTTAGTGGCATGGGGGTGGATAGGTATGGGTGGACTTAATGATTTTAGAGGTCTCTTCCAACTTTAATGCTTCTGTGGTTCTGTGACATTCTGCCTTTTGAGCAGGACTTCAGTTTACACATGTCATTCTTCCAAGAAGAGCAGCATAAGGTTTGGGGAGCTCCTTCCCAAAGTAGACCTGCTGCTGTTGATGTGTAGATGTCAACTCTGTGAGCAGTAAGGGCAGGGAAAATCCATCAGTGATGTCTCAATAGAAGAAGCCATCAGTAAAGAATGGTCTACTGTCTCACTGCTAAGCAGCGTTGTCTCAACAATGTTGGTTCCATCCCTGCTTTCCTTGTTTCTTTCCAGTCTACCATTACCAGATGAAAATGCATGTCTTCAGCTACAAGGGCATGGGAGAGGCTGATCCCACCTTCTCTGTCACCCTTCATGGCACCAATGGAGACTCTGAGCCTCTCTCTTTAGAAACGTAAGTAAGCTGGCCTGAGTAAGAAGGCCACTGGGACTAGATGAGGTGCCACCATTCTTTTTTCCCTCTGGTAGCACCAGCCTAGCAGCTTCACTTCATCCCCTTTCAGAAAGTCTTCATCCAGTAACTCAGTGATTGCTGAGAAGACAATTTGATGTGCCCCGTCCTCTACATATTAACCTTGAGGTCCTTTGTTTTCCTTTTGCCCTCCACCATGTGGATATAGCCTGACAGCACCCATATCTCTAAAGGCATTGTCTGACCTCCTTTAGCTTCTCCCAGAAGGAACACAAGACATGGAGCTCACCTTCAAGCTATGAAAGGATGGTTGAACCCACTCCATGGTGCTATCTGAGCTTACTTTCTCTAGTGTAGTCAGTAATTAAGTGGTGACAGCTGAATGTGGAGCCCTTGCTAAGTTTAGCATCTTGCGTGGGATGAAAGAATATCTGACACCTTGAAGCAACCTTGTCAAGCAAACTTGAGGGTCTCCTTGTCTTTCAGGCTGGATCAAATTGGCCTCAATGCTACTAACACCTTCCTGGTCTATACTGAAGAGGACATGGGTGAGCTCTTAAAAATAAAGCTTACCTGGGAGGGAGCAACTCAGTCATGGTATGATCTGTGGAAAGAGCTGAAGAGCTACTGGTATAGGCCTGTGAAGTCTCCTCAGGAGCTGCACATCAGAAGGATACGTGTGAAATCTGGGGAGACCCAACAGAGGTAACAGTTGTGGTGGGAGCTGAGCTGAAACTTGAACCAAAAGAAGGAATATTCAGAAGCTGGTAGGGAAAGTTGGACTTTGGATCTTAGCTGGTAACCTGAACTGTCCTTCTTTTCAGTGTCACCAGCTGATCATGGAATCTCAGAATGCTTTGGGTTGGAAGGGACCTTTTTAAGGCATCTAGTCGAACTTCCCTGCAGTGCTCACCATGGTGTAGCGGAAGGGATGACTTGCCACTGTGAAGTTGCACACTAGACTTTAAGCAAAACCTGTCACTCTAGATCAGATTTGGGGCTTTATGTTGCTGCTGGACACTGTCTTGCTTGCCCGTGGAGATAAATTAGCCTACTTCAAGATGGTTTAGGTATTACCTGAAGGGTCAAATAGCTGACAGCCCCCCAAAATACTGAAATATGGGTGGGCACGGCTCTTATTTACAGTCATAGCCTGCTGATTTGGCAGACATAAATCTGCAACCAAACATGGTGATACCAACTCCTTATGCACTACATTGCTCTTTCTGAGGTGTCTGTAGCTTGAAAGCTATCTGAGCAACCAAGGAGAAGCAAAGCTGCCCAAGCACATGGCATTGTGCTCCCAAATCTTGTTCTGAAAGTAACCCAGAGCTGTGGATATTGGCAGTGTCCCACATTTCTCAGAGCTTTAAGTAAGCATCGTGAGGTGCTCTACACCTTAGTTTCTACAAGCTATGAACCACAGAGAAGCAAAGATCCCCAAAGAAAAGATCAAAGTAGAAAATAAAACAGGCTAATTGTGCATCAAGATGCTCCACAAGAAGGTTGTCAAGTAAAGAACTCATCCTAGAGTTAGCTGCAATCCATATTCCATGTCCTCTGTTCATCATGGAAGCAGCAGATACTGCCTCTTGACTTCTGATTTCTCCTCCTAGGTTTGCTTTCTGTGTGGAGGATTCCCAGCTAACCAGCATATCTCCTGGCAAAGAGCTCTGGTTTGTGAAGTGCACAGAGGAATGGCAAAAAAGGTAGGAGAAAACAAAAAAAAAAATTCATCTCCTGGAACCTCTTTTCTTCCCCTCCCAAAATAGTTCATCACCTCCCAGCTGCTTGACCGAATTTTCATGGATGCCTCGACTATCACTAACTAGGTGATGTTCTCCTCACTTTTGATCTTGGTTTGTCATCTTGCACCTTTACATTGAGTCACAGAACATGAGGTTGGAAGGGACCTCAAGGATCATGTAGTCCAAAAGCATGGTGTAGATAAGATGACCCAGCAACTGTCCAGCTGAACCTTACGTTGTCCAGTCTTGGGGACAGATTGTCCAGTGTTGGGGACTACCAAGCTGGTATAACACAATCCTGGGGTCTAAAGGACCTGTCTGCTTCCCATCATGGTAGCTACTTAGCACTGAGGTACTACCAACACCCAAGATCCATGTAATAGTGGAGGGTTAATTAGAGATACCTATTAACTGCTCTGCAAAACAGAGGAAAGCTGGAAGTGCAGATGGAGAAAGATCATTTCAGCCTAAGTAGAAGATCTTGAGCTGCCAAGAAAGCTCTTGTTAAAGCTGGAGCTCAACTCCATCAGCATGAGGCAGCTGAGGACTTGCCAGGGTGTTGCATTCTTGACCTCTCCTGCTTCATCTCCGGCTAAGCTAATCTCTTCTGATTCAGAGAACACAAACTCAGCTTCTTGCCAGAACATCTCAGCCCTGCTTAATCTCTGAGGGACTTTCCAGACACCAAGGGTCAGTCCTCAGAACATGACTTCCAGTAAGTCTGGTCCTAGGAGTGACAGCTTGATTTCTTGAGACCACCTCTTGTCATGTATGCTTGAAGGTCATCTTGTTGAAGGCTTCATCCTTCAGATGAAGCCCAGATCTTTGGATGTCTCTTAAATTTCAATTTGGAGCTGTTGAACTTTTTCAGTTCTCATCTAGAGATGAAGTCCTTGGTGGGGCTAGCAGATCCTTGTGGAAGCAGGGCTTTGCACAACCCTCTAGGACTGCAGCTGGTACCATTCCAGGTTTGGTAGAAACCAGCCAGGAGCTACAGGGAAGGAGCAAACACTTCCATGAATGAAATCTCTGTCCAAAAATATGTTGCCCTGCCCCAAGTCTGGGAAGATCAAGTAGATCTTCCTGCAGGTACAATCGTTGTCGTGGGCTAGGCTTCGTGAACGAAGATCCAGGGAGGGCTCCATCCATGCTCCTCATCAACGCCTTTTACTAGCGCGCTGATAAAAAGAGGATAGCGGATAGCACCCTCGAGCCTGCGCGATGGATTTATTTTAGGTGAGACACAGCATGCGCAGAGCTGGACCCACCTTTTAGTCCTAAGGGTCATCTGCCAGGGCCTAGCAAGCTTGGACGCTGGCAGCGAAGTCCTTAGGACAGAGGTTTAACCTCTTAGATGGAAGGCCTTACAGGGCTAAATGAGCTGCATCTGCCCAGGTTTGGAATCAGAGTTGTCCTTCTCCTGGGATGACTGCCAGAAGGCTAATGAGAACATCCTACCCATACAAGGATTATAGGAACATGGGTATCACTCCCCACGCTTTACCGTGGGCAATGAGTTTAATGCTCCCTCTGCTGTTGGCACAGTTATCGCACCAGGGGCCACAGGAGACCCCAAGTGATTTTCAGACTTTGCCTGAGGTACAATCAAAGGCTCCCCAATAAACTCCCTAAAAGAGAATTGCTGGCAGATTGTGCCCTTCCTGCTTCCTCCTGCTTCTGCATGAGGAGGAGGAGCAGACTTGAGCTCCACAACTCCTTCTGGTCTGTAGAAAACGATCCTTCCTCCTGGAGGTAAGGAGCTCTCTATTCCTGCCAAGTGACTGGGAGATGATTCTTGGATTGTAGCAGTCCCTAGAATCACAGAACTGTTTGGTTGGAGAAGATGTCTGAGATCATAGAGTCCAACAATACATCCAACACTACCATGCTTACCACTAAACCATGGCCCCAAGCACCTTGTTGGAAGCTGAACCTGCAAACCACCCTGAATGGAGCTCAACAGGCAGAGTCTAGCTTCTAAGACCTGTCCTTTCTCTTTGTGTGTGTGCGTGATGTCTTCTCCAAGCTTTCATTGAGTAGCTACTGGGAAAAGTGCTGCTTTGATAGAAGGAAATACCAACCTGTGCTGTCTAAACTTGGTCTTAGTAGCCCCAAGTTTCTTCAGAACTCTTTATTACTCCTCTTAACCTGATCTGATTCCCACCCCCCCCCCACCCCCCTTTGGTTTTCCCAGATCTTTCTTAAACACACTCTGAAGACTTATCCAGAGCCCTCACAACTGAGAGACCTGGATATGTGCATGAAGACCACACTAGTGACAAGATGCTCTGGCAAAAATCCAGCTTGATAGCACTTAAAGCAACTGCTGCTCTTCAAGGGCAAACCATCTCAGATCAGATGCAAGAAAACTGAGGAGCAATTGATGGACTGGTCCTAGACCTAAACTAACTAATCCAATGTTCTCCCATCCCCAAGGAGCCTGGTTTGTTTTAGTTCACCTCACCTTGACCTGGTACAAGCTGCATTTTGATCCATGAATGAGATATTCATGGATCTAGACCTCAGCAATGATCTTCATGGAGCTAGACCTCAGTGAGGTTCTTCACAGATCTAGACCTTAGCAATGATATTCTGGTCTACGTGCCAATGGAGCTGAGAAGATGACCATGCCAACTGGCATCTAGCAGAGGAATTACCATGGCTCTGATAGCACTATGGGAAGCTGAGATCAGCACTGGTCAAGCGCTGAGGGGGGGGATTTTCAGGGGAGGGGTGGGAATAAGCACAATGCCACTTAGCTTCAAGTTGTCCGGTGATTGTCTTAAAAATAATCCACTCTGTGTCTGGCTGATACCAAAATCTCCAGATATGACCTTGTGAGAAGGTAGTAGTCCATCCTACATCCACCTAGGGCAGAACACGGTGCAGATAGTAGGTGCTGGATGATGTTTGCAGCTGCCTCTTGCTCCCCTGGCAGCAAGACTGCCTCATCCCATACATTGATCTCCTCACAATAGCAGCTCTGACCCTAGGGGAGGAGGAGAAAGGTAGCAAACCAAACCTTACTGCTCCAGGAGAGCTTTGCATCACTCCTGGTAACTACTGAGAAGGTATCTGCTCCCCTTCTGATGCAGCAGAAGTCAAACTTTATTTCCTGAGCCAAACACATGACATCCTACCCTCATGGCCTCAATATCCTGATTGGATTTCCTGGTGCCAGGTGAACTTGAGTTTGACAAGACCCTACAGCAGAGTGGACCTTGGGAGAGGTGAACTAGATTGGGGTTTGGTTTTGGTCTCAAAGGAGATTTGGTATCACATTTCTGGCACTTTTTGGCATGCAGAAAGGCAATCTCCACCCACCATGAGGTTGTCAGATGGTGCACTGAGTTCTGAGCAAGTTCTTCTTGGGGCCTGCAGCTCTCTTGAGGTTTTTGGAGAGCTTCAAGGCAACCAAAGCAAACACAGCTGGAGATCTTTCTATAGTTTTTTGGGGGAGGGCCATGGTTTTATGCAAAGGCTTCAAGAAGTGAAGCTTTTGGTTAAGTATCTGTGACTTCTCACCATGCCATAGCCTGGAGTGGTTTCCAAGCTGCGTTTGTATATTGTGGGGATTTTTGTATGACTTAAAAAAACCTATAATTTATTTCTCCTGTTGTACATATGTAAAGTTTTAAATATTTTAGGCTCAAAAAGCAGTTTTTATAAGCCTGAAAACAAAATAAAGAGCTTTGTAAAAATCAGCAAAGTCTTCTTATTGAGCTACCCTGAGCTTGGATGTGCCCTGTCACAGTAACAGCCTGTGGCCATCAGCAGAAGCCAGGTAGGAGCCCTTATCCAGCACCTTCATTGAATCCCAGGGGTTGGAAGGAACTTCAGGGGATCATCTAGTACAACCCTTACTGCTAAAGCAGGGTCAACCACAGCAGCTTGCCCAGGATAACCTCCAGGTGGGTTTGGAAGCTCTCCAGAGAAGGAGACTCCACAACCTCTCTGGGCAGCCTGGGCCAGGGCTCTGCCACCCTTGCAACACGGAAGTTCCTTCTAAGGTTGTGTTGCTAAGGTTGTCTCATTCCCTCCACCTATACAACACTGAAAGCCTTGAGGAATGGAGCAAAGTCATGGGGAAGCAGGAGAGACAACAGCTATCATCATAGAAGAGGTTAGAAGGGACCTTTCAAGGTCATCTACTCCAATGCCTGTGGAGTGAGCAGGGACATCTGCAGCTAGAGGAGGTTGCTCACAGCCCAAAACAACCTGACCTGGAATGGTGCCAATGATGGGATATTTCACACCTCTCTGGGTAACCTGTGACAGGGTCTCACCACACTCAGAGTGAAGAATTACTTCCTTATATCTAATCTAAGTCTTCCCTCTCTTGGATTAAAGCCACAACTCCTTGTCCTACCTCTACATGCCCTTGTAAAAGGTCCTTCTCCAGCTGTAGGTACTGGAAGGCCCCAAGAAGGCCTTCCTGAAGCCTTCTCTTCTCCAGTCTCAACAACCCCAACTATCTCAGCCTGGCCTCAGAGCACAGAGTTTCCAGCCCTCGTATCTGTAGCCTACTCTGGCCCTGCTCCCCCAGCTCCATGTCTCTCCTGTGGTGAGGACTCCAGAGCTGGTCCCAGCACTGCAGCTGAGCTCTCCCTAGAGCACAGCAGAGCAGAGCAGAGACACAACCCCCTTCAAGCAGGAGATGGTTGCCTTCTGGGCTGGGAGCGCACATTGCCACCTCATCTCCAGCTTTTCCCCCACCAGTCCCCCCAAGTCCTTCTCCCCAGGGCTACTGTCCATCGCTTCATCCCCAGCCTGGATTGATACTGGGCACAAAGCAAGGAAGCCTAGGAGGGAAAACTTCATCATATAATAAATCACCATGNCTGTGGTGAGGACTCCAGAGCTGGTCCCAGCACTGCAGCTGAGCTCTCCCTAGAGCACAGCAGAGCAGAGCAGAGACACAACCCCCTTCAAGCAGGAGATGGTTGCCTTCTGGGCTGGGAGCGNATCTACATGTTTTCTGAACTCTTCCACAGATGGTGGTTCCATCACCTCCGTGGGCCAATGCCTGATAGCCCCCTGTTAGTGAAGAAATTGTTCCTAATATCCAATCTGAACCTCCCCTGGTGCAACTTCAAGCCATTTCTTCTTGTCCTTTCACTTGTTCTTAGGAGGATAGACCAAGTCTCCAACCTCTTTTCAGAGAGTTGTAGAGAGCAATAAGGTCCATCTTGAGCCTCCTCTTCTCCAGACTCTGCTTAGTGGTGCCCAGGGATAGGCNCACCACATCTACATGTTTTCTGAACTCTTCCACAGATGGTGGTTCCATCACCTCCGTGGGCCAATGCCTGATAGCCCCCTGTTAGTGAAGAAATTGTTCCTAATATCCAATCTGAACCTCCCCTGGTGCAACTTCAAGCCATTTCTTCTTGTCCTTTCACTTGTTCTTAGGAGGATAGACCAAGTCTCCAACCTCTTTTCAGAGAGTTGTAGAGAGCAATAANTCCCTTCCCACCCCTACCATGCTGGGATTTGGTGATGAAAATGGAGAAGCCTTTAGGAAAGCATTTACGGTAGCACATCTCCTCTCAGGAAAGGACCAGCTCATTTTTCTACTGTACAGAGTTCATAGAATCATAGAATTGTCAGGGTTGGAAGGGACTTTAAAGATCATCTAGTTCCAACCACCCTTCCATGGGCAGGGACACGTCCCTCTAGATCAGGTTGCTCAGAGCCCCAGCCAGCCTGGCCTTAAAATCTTCCACGGGTATGGCTTCCAGCATCTCTCTGGGCAACCTGTTCCAGTGTCTCACCACCCTCATGGTGAAGAACTTCCTCCTAATATCCAACCTAAATCTACCCTCCTCAAGTTTATGTCCATTCCCCTAGTGCTATTGCTGTCTGACATCCTAAAAAGTGCTTCACCACCCCTCTTGTAGGCCCCTGCAGATACTGGAAGATCACAAGAAGGTCTCCTTGGAGCCTTCTTTTTTACAGACAAGAGTTGCCTTAATGCTTTCCAAAAGCTTTGCAAAGCTGCAAATAGCTCCTCTGCCAGTAGTGTCTGCAAAGCTTCCTCCTGGACCAGAAGGTGGTCACTCAGGGACCTCTTCTCAAGAACTGACCAGCTGTTTCTGCAGAAGTTTAAGGTTCACCCACTGGGGCCCTGCTTGCTAGGACAACCACACCAAACACCAGTATAACCCTGCCTGCTGGATTTCCTTTGAAACCTGCAGGACTTTGTCCTTGGACTTCAGCAGAAGTTTGGCCAGTTTTAACCCGTGGAGAGCTGCTGGGCCAGGAAGGTGACCCAAGCTGACCTGTTGTTGAAGGTGAGGAGCATGAGGAGCACACATTGTGCTTTGCAAGACAGAAAGGTCTAAATAGAGAAAAACTGAATTTCATCCACCTTTCTCCCACCCCCACCGTTTCTTCTTCCCATTGTCCTCAGCTCTTGGTTTCAATTCCTGTCTCAAGTCCAAGCCCCACGCTGCCTCCAAGCCAGCTCCAGTAACAACATCAAAGTCCTGACCTAGGCTGATGCTTCTTTCTGGCCAACAGCTACTTTAAGAAGACATGGTGAACTTTCTATCATCTAGAGCATCTCGAGCCAAGAGAAGATCCTCAATTAACTTTTGCTCTTCTCTCTAAGGTTGTTTCCCCTTCCCAGATGGAAGTTCCTGAGAAATGAAGTGGAGAAAACCTGCCAACTGCCTGGGGAGAAGCAAAGAACCTTGGTTGTGTAAGTGAAATGCTTGCAAGTGATCAAGGAGAAAATAAAATGGAGAAGAAAGAAGGAAAAAATTGAGAAAAAAAGAAGAAAAAAATAGAGGAAAAAAAAGAAAGAAGGAAAAAAACCCCAAACCTCTAAGATTCATCAGTGTTTCCTTTTCTTCTAGTCCTACTACAAGTTATTCAGCAGTGGGGAGGAGGTGAGGACAGCATCAAGTAGACATGATCTTGGAATAAGTGTTTCAACAGATTTAAATGATCTTGAAATAGATAAATCAAGATCCTTCAGCTAATCATCACCATAGAATCATAGATTTGAGTTTTTTGGAAAAGACCTTGAAGATCATCAAGTCCAATTGTTAACCAAACATTGTCAAGTCACCACTAAACCATGTCCCCAACATCACATCTCCATGGCTTTTCAGTTCCTCCAGGGATAGTGACTCCATCAATGCCCTGGGCACCCTGGGCCAATGCTTAACCACTCTTTCTGGGAAGACATGGTTCCTAATGTCCAACCTAAACCTCCCTTGGTGCAACTTGAGGCTGCTTCCTCTTATCCTATCACCTGTTCCTTGGGAGAAGACACCAACGTCCATCTCATTCCAACCTCCTTGCAGGCAGTTGGAGAGAATGAGAAGGTCTCCCCTCAGCCTCCTCTTCTCTAGACTAACCAACCCCAGTTCCCTCAGCTTCTCCTCACAACTCTTGGGCTCTAGACCCTTCCCACCTTCCTTGCCCTTCTCTGGACACACTCCAGCACCACTACTGGAAATAACTGGGACAGGAGGAATTAAATCAGTAAGGAGTCTTCCACTCTTCCACTTCCACCAAACTTGTGTGTCAAAGAAACCCCACAACATTTTGGCGAAGATCATGCTAATTCAAGTCCCATCCTGCATGGGTCACCAAAGCTGAGATCTACTCTTCATCATTAGTTTCCAGAAACCATCTAGAAGACAACTGGTATAGTTCATGCTGTGTAATCACAACTCCTCTCGCCTTCTGGAAGTCAACCACACCTCTGCAGCGACATCCTGGGGTTGGCTTCCACTCATGAGTCACTGCCTCACCCCAGAAGATAGATGTCCCTCATTGTTTTTTCTTGGGAAGCTTTAGATGAATTGTCTTCTTCCATCCCTGCCTACCTTTGGAGGAATGGTGAGCCCACCAATATTGTCCTCCAAAGACTCAATATCTGCACCCAAAATATTAGCTGGAGAATTCAAAGTCGCAGTGGCTGCCAACACAATCCCTCCAGCAGTGCTGTGGCTGGGAACATCTCCTCCACCACCCAAATCCAAGCCCACATCTTTCTCAGTCTTCTCATTCCACCTTTCCTGTTTCTCATCACTCGCTCACTATTAACTCCTTTCCACCACGAAATTATGCTCCATCCATCTGGCTCAACCTCACCAACCCAAGCCATCCACTGATGTCATCATCCTGGATGTTATTCTTACCACCATTGCCGAGGAGGAACTTCACAGCACAGAGCTTGACCAAGGACAAACTCCATTTCAACTGTCCTCAAAACTCAGCCAACATCCTGAGCTCTTCCTCATCTTCTTCTTCCTGTGTTCTTCTCCCTCATCTTCTTCCCTGACTGCAGGGGGATTGGCCTAGATGACCTTGGAAGGTCCTTTCCAACCCAAACCAGTCTATGATTCCACTGTTCTGTTTGTGCAGAGGCACTTGGAGCTCGGTCTTCTCCTTCTGCATCCTTCCCTAGGTGAAGCACAGCTAGGAACTCCTCCTTGCCTGCAGCTTCTCAAGGCTAACCTCTTTGCTAACCATCCACAGAGGGCTGAGAGGCACAGGTGGCTGGAAGACATACCTGCACTGCTGGGTCCCATCCCCCTTGGCTGGATCATGCTCCATGTTGGACACTTTGTAAAGCCAACCCAATACACATCTTCCAGGTGGTGTGGAAGCACCCACCAGAAGCTGTCACAACAGCTGGATGTACCCAGCCATGATGGAGGCCACCAAAGGTCAAGCCTGTTTGTCCAGTATCAGCCCCACCTGACTGGAAGATGCTCTAGAAGCCCAAACAGCACCTCCTGACCATCAAAGGCACTTACAGGGATGGATTTATGGATCCCGGCCAGAGCATCCAGAAGAATCACAGAATCATTCAGGTTGGAAGAAACCTCAAGATTATCAAGGCTAACCACCTTCCTATCACCACCATGCCACTAAACCATGTCCCTAAGTATGACAGCTACTCCCCATGTCAAGAGCAACCTTCCCTGGGAAGTCCTCGAGATAAACTGGGTTTGCAATGCTGTCAGCTCAGCAACCTGAGAAGGACAGATGGGATGAGGGCTTTCCTCCTGGGTGCTTCTAAGCGAACATCAACTGCTCATCATGTGATCCTGTCCAGCCCTTACCTAAATCTGTGACCAATTTGGGGATTCAAGCTGAAGGACTCTTGTCCAGGCTCCTTGCCACACTCAGGAGGATCTGTGAAGGTTCTACAACAGCAAAGCTTCACTCTCTGCTCACTCTGTCAAGACGATGCAGTATTTCACTCAGGAGAAAACCCACCAGCTGCAGGCTTGGCCCCAGGGACCTGCTCTGGGGTTGATATCCAACTTGGGGAGATGAGCAGAGGAGAAAGATGTTTGTCTGGAGACCAAGGGTAAGTTCTTTCCACCCTATCCTTCAGAAGGCACAGACCAGTCAGCTCCATTCAGCAGCTCCTTTCAGATGCTATTGCACTCCTCAAACAAAGCCTCATTGTTCTACCTCCTGCTTGGCAAACAGAAAGTGTTGGGGTTTTTTTTGTTGTTGTTGTTTGTTTCTTTGGTTTTGGTTTGGTTTGGGTGGTGTGTGTTTTTATCTT
>VWZO01011810.1:0-27827 GCA_013396975.1 Bucco capensis | reverse complement strand
CTGCCTCACAAACTGCCGCGTACCTGTTTGCTCTAAGCTTTTTATTTTGCATGTTTTAGAATAGTACTTATATTTACACTTATAAATTGTGTTAGCTATCATGTTTCTCACAATAGAAGTCTAAAATTTGAAACATTTTATTTCTACAAGTTAGAACAATTGCCCTTAATGTGAGGGTTATGGTATTACACATTATTCATTTAAGCAGAAAAGCCTAGGATTCACTGGCCAATACTTCCACAACCCTGCTGAGAGATACTTTCCAGCTTGGAGGAATTCCGTTTCTTAACTCCATTTGTTTCCTGCCATTTAGCCAACTTTCCACTTATTCTGTATCTCTATGCCTTAACATTAACTCCCAGTGCAGAACACTGTAAATTGTTTTCTGAAAAATCAAAGCATCTGGTGGCCACTGTATATCCTTTGTCTTCTTTGGCAGTGACTGTCTCAAAGAATTCCAGCAAAATACTGAAGCATGACCAGCCCTTCTTGAATCCCATACAGCTATTCTCACTCAAGCTGTGTTTCCTAATGTTTCCCTGTCTGAACCTTTAAAATAGTTTCTGGAGATCTCTTAGAAGTCTTCTGCAGTGTCCTAGTGTTTATATCTCTGTAAACAGTAGAGGAAAGTAAACTTGTGAGGTCTGCTCAAACCTTTCCATTTCTATGTATTTCTTAAAATAGGAATGCAAAAATATTAACATTTTTTAAAGATCCCCAAATATGTGCATGCTTCATATGGCAAATCTTTCCTATCCTCACAGTGTGCTACATAAACTCTTCAGAGTGCCAGGCTGTGCATGGGAAAGGAAATGGAGTCTTAGAGAACTCAGATAATTTGATTATGCATGTCTGTATTTTGACCACTTGACCACACATATATTTCAGCTGTTTTAATCTCAAAATTACATTCTTTACCAAACTTAAAATCTATTCAGTTTCTAAAATTCAATTTCAAAAATTAAATTTTAAATCTAGATTTCAAAAAATAATTTGTATTTTTCCGATATTCTTCCTCTGTAGTTTTGGGGTTATTTACCATTTCACAAAGTAAAAGAGATGAGCCTTATTCCTGTTCTATAAATTAAAAAAAAAAAAAAAGATGAAAAGTGATGGGCACAGTGACATGACAAATTTTGGAAAGATAAGCCAAGATGTTATGGCTTCTGCCTCATATACCTCATTAATTTCTTAAAATAACTTCCTATTGGCTTAAAAAAAATCTGTCCAGAGTACAGTGTTGAAATTTAATCTAACCTATCATGACTTTTTTTGCTTTGCTAAAAATTAATTTAGATGTAAATAATTTCATTGCCCAGCAGTGGGTACCCCAGCACATTGCTGATAATAAAACAAAATCCTAGTGGTATTTAATGTTTTATTCAAGCAAGAACTTTGGCAGCCCATGACATACAAGTTCATTTCCTCAATTACTGTATAACTCTCCAAAACCCAGTGTTAGACTGCCTTCCTCAGCTAGAAAATTCATATTTGCTGTTACACGAGAAATTCTTAGGTGAAGTCTGGCACAATGAGTACATGCAAGGCTTTACATTTTTTCATAGTTGTTCATCTATGTTCTCTACCTTAAAAAAGAAGCGTCAATTTATTCTACTACATTATAGCTCTGAATGATTGTGCTTTGCAGGCAGCTAAAAAGAGATAGCTTCTTAAAAATAAATAATGATTAAGGTGTCTTTATGTTCTTTTTTTCTTGATACTATCTTGACTATTCAATTTTAGGTTGCTATTGAGTTAGACAGGAGTTGAATGATGTAGATGTACAAGAAATTTTATTTGATTTGTCATTAAGAAGAGGAAGTTATTGAACTACCAGTGATGAACATAATGCACAGGAGCCAATGGTAGATAAAGCTGGGAGACAGCTCAGATTTCAACTCTTCATTCGAAGTATGTGCATACACTTTTTTCTCTGTTTTACAAGGAGAAAGCGAAGGATTTCAGATGTTGGTTAAACCTAGACTGTAGGCAGATAAAAAGCAGTCCTGAATTTTGGTTCTCCACTATTGTGAACATTTATATCAGCACATAAATCAGTGTGCATACCTGAATTAATGGTGCTTTAATTAAGCAGTTAATCCTGGGGTTTTTTTTGTTCTCTTTTAAAATCTTTGTTTGGCTACCTAGCATGCTGTGGATTTTCTGATTGCTGTTTCATACCTAGAAAATCAGGGAACTGAAGAGTTTTTTGTTTTTCTGTTTAATTTGTGTCCTCAGTGCTCTTTTCTAATACAGCATTTTGCAACAAAGTTCATCTAGTTTTAAAATCTCTTAATTTTGTGGCCCTGTCCAAGCAAACACCCAAAAGATCACAGCCCAGCTATTAAAATTATGAAAAAGGAGAAACCTATTGGTTTTAACTTTGTATCTCTTTGGAAATGAACTCCAAAGAAGAAATCAGGATGTAAATCTCATGAAAACCAAGCCAAAGGAAAATGTGCTTAAGAGTTTTTACAACAAAGTTTCATAAAATTGTACTTCAAATACTTACATTGTGCTTCTTTTTAAATCAAGAGATTAAACTGTGACTGTATACATGTAAAAAGGTAACAAATCACGAACAGAAACCCTAGAACAATGTATATCTGACTAGTATACACGTATTCGCCTTCTTCCCATTCAGCCTCCCACTACTTCTACTCATACTTCCATGCCATTTTACCATTATTCTTTTTTGTCACTTTTGTCACAATCTATTCAGCTACTCTGACTTACCTGGCTTCTAGCTTTACCTTCTAGTCATTCACTGGGATAAGCTAGCATGAGCCCCGAATCCTTAGCATTAGACATCTGCTAAAATGAAGTGGACAAATCAATGGTGAAAGAACTGACTGCAGGATATAGATGCTAACTGACTTTTTCTAGTACAGAAATATTCTTACAGACTCTGTATTTACATTTGGAAATTCATCATTATGGGTATATTCTTTTAGGTCAGTTAGTCACAGATATAGAAGTCTAAAATCTTGAGAGGGGAATGGCAGCGAAAGTAGTCTGGTTTCTAAAGGAGATGTGTCAGTTCTGCAATACACAGAAATCAATTCCTCAGGCTGATTTCTGACCTTTTTTTTTTTTTCTTTTACCAACAGAGTCAGGGCTTTGTGTACACTCAGGCACCAGTAATTGCTTTCTGGATTTAATTGAGAAGCAGTCTCTTGTCCCTCTGCATGACAAAGCCTCCTGCAGAGCTTCAAGATCAAGGAAGGTGAGAGTTAACTCTCTTTGCTGCTGTATCTCCCAACTCAGCACCAATTCCACTCCCTGCAGTTCAGAGCCATCCTTAACACTCAAGATGCTGGTTACTAGCCTCTAAAGACTCAACTGTCTCGAGCAGCAGTAAGGACAGACTGCTCCATAAAGGCAAACAAGGAGCCAAGAGTCACAGCTAGGAATGGAGCAGTGGAAACCTCACCAAAAAAGAGCCAGGAAGTCTGTTCAGCGATTCAAGGTCAGGATCTGATCTGGAAACAGTAACCAGGATAAGTCATAGATCAGCCTGGTCTGAGACTAAGCCAGCAAACCAAGCCAGTGGATGAGGATTACAGTGGGACTGGGAGCAAGTGCAATTGCAACGCTGCTGCAGAGCAGCTCAGGAAGGGGCCAGGCACAAAAGCTTAAGGTTTAAAGTAACTGCCAGCTAAAGGAGGGGGAGTCCCCACTTGTATTTGGGGGGAAAAAAAAAAAAAAAAAAAAGACAAGCTAGGTACTTACATCTAGGAGCCGATTTTAGGTTGAAAATTTATCTCACCTAAGGCTTCACATGTAAACTCACATGAATTGTGGAGGAAGGAATTTTAAACACAGTCTTTCTTCAGTTGCTTAACTTTGGCTCTACCATTTCAGGTTGCTGGCTGTGGTGAGCTCTATTCCTGTCACACAATGATCCTTGTGAATTAATAAAATTCAACATCTACATTCAGATTACTGTCCTAGTTGTGGTACTTAAAACATCCACATCAACACTGAGAGCCTTTCTGTGAACCTGGTCCTTACTACCTCAGTAAACTGGATATACAAAAATATGTAAATTGGTTACTCTCCAGCATGCAACAAAAGGGCTAAAATAGTTATGCAATGAAAGGAAGAGATCAGCAGACAGCCATTTCTATTCTGATTTGTTTTTTTAAAAAAGGGTTTATTTAATCCTTAAAATTCAAGGATATTAATGGAATTAATTAAGTATTATTAAATACGTTAAACCCTCTGTAAGAGGATATATTATAATGTCTGTAATGAAAAACTGTATTCACAAATTTGGATTTAGCAGTCTGAACCTTGAAAGTTTAATCAGAGGCTTGCTAAGTTATGTTTCTGGTACTAAAGTGTGAAATTTATTTAAAAATTGCTGTTTCCTGGAAAAAGAAAGCACTAATTAAAAGTCATTTCATTTGCACCTCATCAATCTCATTCATCTCCTTGTGTCCAATAAAGTGGAAATGATTACACAACGTGGTAAAAACCCTTGCTCCCTGTAAGTCGTAAGACTTTTATGCTTATTTTCTGTAAGTTAGGATTTGATCCCAGTAGCATGTGAATCAGTTTATATTCATGAATTATGATAGCAATTTGAATTTGATAACTTTCTATGGGATTACCATGTGATTGTTTCATTGATTGAGGCACCACTGCTGGCCAAAACTCTTCTTTGCCTCTTAGCATGTTCTTTCTCATGTTTGTGTATGTGCTGTGAAAAGAAGTAAGGCTATTTCTGCCCACTAGCACTTCCATCAAAAAAAACCCCCACTTTCTTACCCATTCTGTACACACTATGTGAGTCAATTGTCAAGGTAACTCAAATCTCCTCAATGGTCTACCTTGCTGGGGCCTCTCCAGCATAGAGTTTCCTGACCCATCTTTTTATGCTTCCTTGGAGGTCTGTAACAAACTCCTATAAATGTTTTACTTCTTGTTTTAGCTACAGTTTGTGTTTGTCACATTAGCTAACCCACATATGCAATTTTACTCAAAATACCACAACTTCTAACTAGATTGCCACATCACCTCCTATCTTCTGAATTTGTCTCTTTGGTAAGTTGTATACTTTGATATTTTTATATTAAACCATTTAACAATAGTCAGTCATGTTTCTACTTTAAATGTTTACTCTTTTCTTCTGAAGTATCACTTCATGTTCCTCAGATTATTACAGATTCTTCATAAAAGAAATAAAATAAGCAATGCTTTCTACATATATTACTCACTTCAACAACTTAAAACATTACATACTCTTTAAAAGTTGGCTAATCTCTCTCCCATCTTTCACTACCTATCCTTTTGCTAGAACAACACACATAAAACTGAATACTAAAATTACAAAACTACTTCCCTCCTAATTTCTTATACAGATCCAGCCTGTCAGTTCTAGATGACTTTGGACCAGCCCCAAACAAAAGAAAGTATTCTGGGTAGTGTAATCCTGCATGGAACAATGTGATCTGTATAAAAAATCACTTACTGAATCACCAGCACCTCTTTCCACTCCTGGGAGATCTCCTATTGAAGCAATGCATGAATTAGTGCAGAGTGATTTGTGAGTTTCCAGCTGTCGTTCATTTATTCTTGGGAAATACAATATACAATACAATAGTACTCAGTCTGAGGCTGTAGTCTGCAATGTTTTAGGAAGTGTAATTTGCCTGCTGAATGTTCTTTAACATTGTTTTCAAACAACAACCGTAGCCCATTATTTCTATAATCCCTCAAAGGCATTTCACTCCTGATGAAATATTGTGTCGGTCACACACACCCATAAAGGAGGGAGGGTAAGAACTGTGTCTGTGGAGAGTCTTGTCTATGAAATGAATGGCTGAGTTGAAAACAAGGGGGTTTACTCCAGTACTTAGCCATTCATGTATGGTTGTCAGAGAGGAAAGCACAGTTAAGCCTGACAGGAGGGGTAGAAGTGACCTGGGCACTCTGATGCAGTGGCTTTGGCACTTTATCATCTGTCTGACCTGTAAAAGTTCTCCCGTTTTAGAAAGAGTATTGCTTAGCTATAATTCACCACTAGCTGCCTTGTTTCTTTGACCAGAGACAGGTGAGGATGTTGTGACATGCAGGTCTCATTTGAGGATCCAAGAGCCTGGGGACCCTACCTTTAGAGCAAGCCAAGGAGCTGCTTGCACAAAGCCAGTCAGAGAGACTGTGTAATGCCTGCTTCATCAAGGACTTTTGGCAAAACCTATGACAAGTTCAGCTCAGCCAAAACCACCGCACCTTTAGACATGCACTGTAGCAGAACTTGAGCACATTGGAAAGTTTTCTGGTGGGTCTCAGGCATCCCAGAAATCTGAGAAGGCTGCATAGGGATATTTTTGCTATTGCTTTCTTGAATTTACGTGTTAATTAGCCTGAACTGCGCATTAGGTACCTAAGAGCTTTTTCCCCCTTTAACTCTTAACACGGTCGATTTAAGAAGTAAATAAAAATATAGGAGCAGGAGGTAAACCTGAAACAAGAATCACTTACAAAAAAATACTGGTGTTAAAAAATCATGGCCATCATTCAGTGTTTAGTAGGTACCATGACAGCAATTATTTTAAGGAAGGATTTGAAAAACAATGCCTCAAGTATTTTTATGGCAAACTCCTCCCATGCTCAGGGGTTTTCATGCTTTTAGCTATTACATCTGCAACTGAAGCTAGCTGTGAAATTAGAAATTTATTTATCCCATGGTACATACGCACACATTTGCAACAGTGAAAGTGAGTAAGGGTCAATAGAAACACTGTGAGTAAAAGAATTTTTTTTTACCAGATTTTGTCATTCAGACAGAGATTCCCATAGTGAAACATTTCCCTGTCCCTTCTCGTTGGTTATATCACTAATATTGTTGATACACTGCTGTTATTTCTAATATGATCTCTGCCAAAATACCAAGTCAGGACAAACAAAAGTTGACCTTAAAATGGCCACCTGAATTGCAGGAAGCAGATAATGCCATTAAGTATAAAACAGAACAATAAAGCCTTTGATTTGTAAACAGCTTTTGATTCTGTAGCATTTAATGAAAATGGATCTCCTTAGGAATACATGTAGACATTAAGAGATTTTTCAAGATTATATTTTTACAAAATCTACATTCAAACTTGTAGTCTGTTTCTTGCATTGTGTCCTAGTGTTAAAAATAAATACATGCAAATGNTGATTTTCAGACTGTGCCTGAAAGGAAAAATGTCTTTTATAGAAATTAACTAATTCTGATTATTTAGCCACAGATTTGAAAGATCAAATGGATTAAGTTGTTGCTAATCTTATTTGGAAGGCAGAACTGATAAACATAAAAGCATTCCGAAGGGATGTTAACAGTGATAAAAATATCTAGACCACTCTGTCTCTGTACATAATTACCCATAATTTAGATTTATCTACCTGAAATGAAGATATAATTATGAACTACTCTATTTTATATTTAGTTTAGTGAACAATGAACATACAGATGTTTCTAACAAAAGTGAAATCTGAGACATCAGAAAAAAATTATATTATCTCCTTCATTTTTCCCAAATCAATTGAATATAATAACCACCACTGTTTCTTAGTGATTTTGTATGGAACTGAAGGCAATAAGTAGATAAGAACAGAAATGTTTTTGCAAAATCAACAGCTGTAATAACTGTAGACAATTCAGAGTTTGAGCAATACTTTCTGAAAGTTTAGTGATTGCCTCTTTTTTTCTAGTAATTTCTTTAAGGTTGAGATTTTTCTAAATTGTGCATTTGGATTAAACTAAGACTACTATTATCATACTTACAAAATGAGAACCTGAGTTACCTGTATAGCTGTGAGGATATTGGCTAGCGCCTGGCCGTATGTGTCATGACAGTGAACAGCAAGAGCACACAGAGGAATTTCTTTCATAACAGCTTCCAACATTCTTTTCATACTTCCAGGAGTCCCCACACCAATTGTGTCCCCCAAAGAGATTTCATAACAGCCCATACTGTACAGCCGCTTAGATACCTATTGACAAACAGAGTAACATGAACAGGTCAAGATTAAGAAATTGAAAATAGGGTCAAAAACATATATTAAAAAAGGCACACTTGTGTGTAGGTTTCAGGGTTTGACCCACAGAGGTGGACCTATGTATCAGAAACCCTCTGTTCTTGAAAACTGTTACCCAATAAGAACATCCCATAGATGCTCTTTTAAAAAAATTATAGTTCTGCTTCTGTACATGAAATAACCAACCAAGCCAAATCCATCAAAAACTTGCTCTTTGACTTGCCCATAGAATCCAAATAAGCAAGATTTTACTCTACGAATTAAGTCTCTGTCAAGTCCTTTCTCAACATTTTCCTTTCTCTGGGGATTTCCCAGCTGTTTGGTTTTCTCCAAGTACTTTTCAGCTTACAAGTTGTGCAGACCTGCCCTTTTGTTTGCGTATTATACACATGGCTTAACTAAGACAATAAACAAGAAGCTTGATTTTGCTTTCTCTTGGCACTGAAAAACATCAATGAAAACTGAAGTTTTAACATGTTGCAGTTAATATTAATTTTGGTTGCTTTTCATGAAATCAAACATTAAAGTACTAACAAATAAAACTGTCACTTATTTAACATTCTAGTCTAAAGTTTAGGTTTTTTTCTTGTTACCAAATAAAAACCCTATTCAAATAATTCTTACTTCTGTAAGTAAATCCCTAAATGTTTCTGGAATTATGTCTTACAGAAGTTCTTTGTATAGGTAAGAGATTTGAGGTCTGGCTTCATAATGTTTGTATCTGACAAGTACAAAATTATGTTTGCATCAAAAATATTGCTTTATAAATTGAATGTGGGATCTTTCCATCTTAGTTTTCTTGAATTTATTTGGACAGGGTTTCGCCTTATTTCCAGTTGCTGAGTATGTTTCTCCCCTTTAGCATTCCTCACTTTGTATCAGCAATCCCAAAAGGCTACTCCACTGGAATTAGAATCCCAATCTGGGAACTAACTGTTTAGAAATGAAAATATGCAATCTTTTTCCAAGACATCTTCAGTTGCACTCTGCTGTTAAAGCAATTCCAGGACTTCATCAGTGGGACTGCTGTGAATATGTCTGAGGAAGCTGACAAAGTGCTGCACCAGAAGTCTCGAAAGTGCTCGATTAATATTGCTGCTCACTTAATTCAAAGAACAGCTGAAAAGGAACTTCAAGTAGCCTGAATCATTCTGCTTAAAGCTTGGAAGTACTATGACTATTGTAAAAGTAGTAAAACTTTGTGCTTTAAAGTCAAAGAGCCCCCTGTTCACATCAACACAAATTCAATATATGCTTTATGAAAGCAACATTGACAAGATTGCAAAAAAGGTTCTACCTTGCATCATATTTTTATATCATCAACACAAGGCAGATGTTTTAACTGGACTACTGTTGTAAGAAAGAAAATCATCTGTACTTAGCAGTAGATTATCTCTAGTTAATCCCCAAACTTCAGTTTTTCTTAAAGATCATGGTAAAAGAAGCAGATTGCATTGTTTCTCTTTTTTTTTTCATCATGATTCAAAGTTTCCCTAGATGAGCATTTTACTGATGACAGAGACTGTATAAACTGCTAGAAATCATGTTGCATTCACTTCTTTCCCATGTTCAGTCCTCAGATCTTTCAGCTTCTGAAAATAAATCCTGAAAGATGCAAGAAGAGAGGGGGGAACTCTGCTAACAAGCTGAGCATCATCACTGACTTGTCATGATCTAACCTTAAACTGACCCTTAAAAAGAGTTTTACATTTAATTTCAAGAAGAATGTGCATGCTTGGAAGCTGAATAGGAGGTTTTCATACTGGATTTTCTGTTTCAGAAAATTCTGTTCTTAGTAGGAGGTAGCCCTTTACTTACATTTGTAAGTTTTCAATGTGGATTTTTGGGAGGAGGATGGGGGAGAAAAGAACACACTGTTTTGTCAGTGTAATCAGAATGTGATTATGAGCTTGCAGCTTTGTTGATTGAACAGTGTTATGTTCTGTACTACTAAGCAGTTTTACCATGCATGGTAAAACTCCCCTTGGGAGCACTGCCCTGACACCAAGCATTGATCAAAATGGGAGTTGGTGACCCAACACCGCAACCCCTTAGGCATGTGAACAATCCTGCTGCTGGAAATAATATCTAAAACTATACTCTTAAACTGAATGCAAAAGGTCATAACTGAGTTACAGATGATTTTAAGCAAATAACAACATAAAACCACACTGAAGTCTTTGTAGTGTAAGGGAAACTATGCAATAATCTAACAGCATTCAAATAAAAGTAGGCACATTTTCTGTGGCCTGATCAGCCTGTATGCTGGATAATGCTTACATGAATTCACTGCTCTAGGTTAAAAGGAAGCTAAGGAGAGAAAGAAGCAGGAAGAAAGATAAAAAGAACCAATTATACGACCAGAAGACAATGGATAACACAACTGTCTTAAAGGATGTTATGCAGTGCTTCCAACAACTTTAAAGTTGTATTTGATAAATGGTTAAACAGTGACTCCATTTCAAGAAAAAGCAGAGGGATAAAAAAGCCCTATGCAACTATTTTAATAGATGAGAAATGTTTTCTTTTTTAAAAAAATAAAGAACCATATGGATGTACCAGATGGATTCTGGAAGTCAGAGGCATCTAAAATTGCACTCACTAGATAACTATGTATAAAACAGTTACATGCCTAGTAATCCAGAAATGCATGTAGTTTGGTTAATGAGCCACCTCTCCTAATTGATTTTGCTTCAGTTGAAAAATCTTTTGCTTAAAAAAATAAAATTGGTCACTGTCACTGACTGCAGAAGAAACAGTCTAAACCTTGCAATGCACTCAAGGGAGTCATGTACTCCGGTCCCAAGAAAGATGATGACCAGAGAGGCAGCTCTTTGAAAGGGTTTAGCAACACAGCCAGTAATTTTGGTAATTCTGGTTCAGCAAAGGATGAATGCATGTGTTTATGTAAAATCCAAAATCCATTAACAGCTAATCAGATACTTCTATACAAACACCAGTGCTTGCTAAATCAAGGTCTCAGTAACTTCAATGCATCAGCTTTTATTCTTAAATATATACACAACGGCGTACCAATACAAAAGCAGACACTTACTAGGATGAAGACAGAAAATAAATTATCTGTGTAAGTAAAAGTTTGCAGGTTTGGAACATTAAGTAGCACTCCCACTGGCAAACTGAAAAGGAGCTCTTCTGTGCAAAGAGAGCAGTTAAAAAAAAACAAACAAGAAAAGCATGGAACAAACCCTATTGGGTAACATGATATTGCAGTAAGCAATTTACCAACAGCACAGCTAAATCTGTCACCACCACTCTAACTAAAGCTGTGTCATTTCTTTCATTTCATATTAAACTCAATTACGGTGTACCTTCCAATTTAGTTTTTTTTTTTTCAAAGTATATGTGGATGCTGTGAGAGAAGGATTATCACAAGATCTATGTGGAATATATACTAGGAAGATGTAGGAAAAGAGGATCTGAAAGTCACACCCACAGATCACAATATATTGGACAAATGTTGACCAGCTGTTAGTGCTACAAAGAGGGGGGGAAAAAGGGAGGGGGGGTTGAAGATTCTGCTGTATCATCAGAAATAGGTGATTGTCACAGAGAACATAAGTCTTTCTCCAGGAAGAAGGACAGCATGTTCTGCCTTGTGCCTCTTGAATACTCTCCACTTTATTCTCTACTCTCCACTTCATCTTTGATGCCCTCTTTGCCTTCCTGAAAAATCTAACACTTGTGTTTCACTCACCTCTGCTGGAAAAAAGGCTAGACAAAGATACCATCTTGCTTCTCCTTTATCCTACATCAGGAAAGGAGGTAGAGAAGGAAGGTACAGCTTATTCCACCATAGCAGCAGACTAAGTTAAGTAGAAGGAAATCATGTTGGGGATAAATTTGGATACATGTGTCAATCACATGACACTCTCCAGAAGCATAATGTTATAGCAGTGACTTTACCAACTGACAGCAAAGTATGCTTATGTCAGCATAAAATAGATTTAAAAGCAGATACTCTTTGCAAGAGGTTGTGCTGAAAATCATCTTATACAACATGGTCCTCTGAATATGTGCTTCCCTTATGCATTTCCTTACCTTGTTGGGAGGAAATAGCACATAATATTTTTTTCTTCGTAGCTGCTAACAATCAAAACATACTACTTTCCTTAGATGCGACTACATATAGTTGAGTGAGGTTATACACCCAGTTTTAGTATTAGTTATGTTTTGTGTTTGTTTTCCTTAAATTTTATCAACTAGAGATCTTTTCAGGATTAAGTAGAGGACATTACTCATAGACATTTTAAAATGTATTTCTGATTCATTAAAAAGACAAGCCAGAAGTTCACTCTTACTTCTGCCACTTTAGTTGGTATGATGTTTCCTTCATATGGGCATCCCAATGCACATGACACATACCTACAATAAAAAGAACACACAAAGATACTTGTGTTTTATATATGCAGATCTGTATCCCTCCATGTCACATATAAAAACGAGTTAAATGTAACTTTATGTATTTAAGCCAGTCAATGCAGAATAAATATTTTAATGAGAAATTAAAATTATAGCAGGTTTATAAATTTTCTTTTAAAATAACAGAACAGAGATTTATAGCTTTATTTATGCTTCAATGTATGTCACAAGTTATAAAGTAATGACACACTGAAGCTAAACATGCTGCAGGAGTCTTCAGTTTTTCTTGTATTTCTTTCTAAAGTTGTAAGAGCCAGCTGAAGTTTTGCCTTGCCTGGCCCACACAAAGTGTTCAGAAGAAGGTATCTTTTCCTTCCTTGTGCCAACTACCCAGAACATAGAAAGCAACACATGGACACAAGCAACTATAACAACCTCACCATCTCATAAATCATTATAAATGTGGTGTATGGAGTAGCTTTCACCCTTTATCTCTGTACTGGCAAATCTGTCCCAGTGTCTTAGAAGAATTGCAGCTCCATTGCTAGCTGTAGTTAGGTGTGCCCTGGCACAAGAAGCAACTGAGAAACCAGACTCTGTCTCTTGGCAAATACTGGTGAACAAAAATTGAAAGCCATAACCAAGCCACCACTGTTCAGTCTTAATGCTGTGTTAGCATAGAGTTTGGTTTAAACTTTCTTTTTAAAATGACAATTAAGAGCCATGAAATTCCAATTAAACTTCTAATTGTTTATCCTGAATTGACTAGGAACAGGATCAAACTAATGAGAAACAGCTATTCAAAATCAAAATAAGTGCAGCTGTAGAGAGATTTACAACAGATTCAGAGGCACACAGAGCCCCCAGTCCCAGTGGGAGGTTGTTCAACTGCTTAACAGAAGAACAAGAGACTTCATAGATCCTCCATCGTTCCCTTTCCCTCAACACTGAAGGACAGAATGTGAAATTATACACAGTGTAATACAAACAGGATTGATCAGATGCCAGTTTGTATGTAGTGAAGTTCTGCAGGGTAAAGATTGTACTGGGTTTTGCAGTTGAAGGAGAAACTGATCGAGAGAACGTGAAATTAGGACGAGTAACAGGCAAAAGAAAATCGGGGGGAAAAAAGCCAACATTTTAATGCATAGAACATATTCTATCCCTTATATGAATGTATGGTGTTGGCACACTGGAATTTGCAGTAAGAATGAAGCAAGTCTTGAACCTAAAAATAATTTGATTAGCCCTGATAAAAAATGGAAATGAATTCTCTTTCCGCAACAGTGGTTGGGTCCATTACATCCTGCTTATAATTTTAGTCCAGATGCCTACTAGACTTTATTTCAATTATCTGTATGTCATTATGAAAACAAGGTTTTGAATCTTGGCCACAAACATCAAGAAATATCAGCCCTAATTTAGATCTCACTCTTTGAGTTTCAAATCCTAATTTTTCTTATCTACAGTGAAGATAAAAAACTAGCTACTGTTTGCGGTTTAACACTGCCCTGTTTTTCAATGACATGTAATTCAAAAACAACTCAGGATCATTTATTTCTTTTTCTTTATGCATACTGTTTTCCAACGAAATCAAGCATGAAAATTTCAGACCCAAAGGATTGTTTTTTACATAATACCACAGTGCCTAAAGCTAGTGAACACACACAGGCTTTTACTGAAACTATTTTTCAACATCAGCCACAGCGCTTATCAAGTGAGCAAGAACAGTACAAAATTCAAATTAAATGCAAAATACACAGCACATATGTGCACACATTCCATTTAATTACATGTATCTTTACACGTTCTTAATGGCTACATGCTTTGGATCAAGAAGATATGGTAGTAATAATGTGGTATGAATGACATCTGTAACTGAGTAGGGCAAACAAAGGTAAGTGTAGGTTGAAAGGTATCCAGAGAACAAGGGAATACTCCCTGTGGTTCACACCAGTGAGCAGAAACTCAGCTGAGCTCACATTATTCAGCTGGGTCTGCTGGGTTATAAAGTATCTAGTGACCTGAGGAGTGTGCCTACTACAATGTACAAATCTGTTTGAGATTATGAACTCTGTATGCTTACACCATTGTGACTAGATTGACATTTTAAACAATGAAAATATGATATTCTACATAGGCATCTGATATTCAGTATTAAACTGGAGAAAACAGACTACTGAAAGAATTTGACAGGTAAAGAACTTCCTACCAGTGAGAGAACAAAGTCCTGTGGAGAATGAAAGAACTGGTTTACAGTAGAGTTCATCAAGGAAGCGCTTGACAGAATTTCATCTAATATCTTCATCTAATGAATTGGCATAACATGTAGAGATGTGGTGATAATATTTGTTGGTACTGTCACTATAACAAAAATAAAAAAAACACATTGGGATTCCATGGAGAAAGGACAGGAGCAATAGAAATGGGACTCGGTTGATGGCAATGGCAAAGAAAGCAAAATGCTTTAAATGAGGCTGCAGAAGAGTAAAATGAACTCCAAATGTGTATCAGGATAAGCATTTTTAATAGAGGACATAAAATATGAATCCCATTTGACAAAGTCTTGCTATATTCTTATTGGAAATAAGAAATAAAATTTGAGTCATTTGTAAGAAAAGTAATGCAAGCTGGAAGAGATGCAGGCAAGGGCTGAATACAGGTAGCAGGGGCACAGAGAGCTGAGTATATGAAAGGAGAAATTAGGCATGTCTGTTTGAAAGAGGCAATATAATCGTGTGTCTGGTCTGAGTATTTACCAAGCCATCCAGAGTTAAGGCAGTGCCAGGTGGGATGCTTCGTAATTGCATTTATGTTGTTCCAAATTAATAAGCTTAAGTGGGAGTGAACAGGTTTCACCAGGAAGGTAGAGCTGTTATTTACAGTTACATTTGGCTCTTGCACTTTCTTTTTTTGTGTGTATGAAATAACCTATAAGGCACTAAAAGCACAAGACAAACCAGCCAAAGCAGAGCCCCAAGACCTCCACCCACACCCCTTTGAAACAGGAAACAACTTTGGAGAACAGGCTGAAAACTGCTTGGAAAGAAAACAATTAACAAGACAGAGCCACATAAAGCAACAAAAGACACAAATTTGAAGAGTCTGGTCAACTGCAGCAAACACTACTGACAAGTCAAGAATGAGAATAGACTACTGCTTCTGAGATCTTGTCATCAGGGAGATTGGTGAGAGCTGTTGTATTTGCAAGGAAGGAACAGAAGCCAATATGTAGGAGTTAGAGATGGGAATCACAGAAGAGGGTCTCCAGACAGTAATTATAAACAGCACCTTCAATGAGCATAGGAAAGAAGAAGAGATAGATGATGAGATATGACATGAAGAACCAAGTAGGGTCGAAGGTGCAATTCTTAGAAGTCAAATGCTTGCTTATATTGCAGTGGAAAAGAGCCAGAGGACAGTGAGAGGTTAAGAAAGAGAATAAGGGGAGGGGGAGAAATAAGAGGAAAAAACCAGAACATGGGGTCATTTGGCAAGTGGAAGGGGTACATGTGAAAGTAGACAAGAAACTCCTGCTGCTCTGACAGTAGAGGAGAAAGAAAAAGGATTAGGGGAAGGAGAAGAGAGTGACAGAAGGAAGAGCATATTGTGTCTATTTTACCTTAGGAGAAAAAGCAAGATCTGATGTGAAGAAAAGCAGAAAAGGCAAAAAGAGGTAAGAGTTTGAGCAATGAATTACAGAGGCAATCAGGATTTCAGGTATTCAATTAAGTTGGAGAATACATCCGTTTTTTAAAAAGATAGCAGGACTGAAAGAAATCAAGCCTTTGTAATGAAAAAGACAGTCTCAGTCCCAGGCTATTCACCAGAGACTCTCCACACAGTATGAGAGCAGAAGTAAATATCTGGGAGTTCACAAAGCAGACTCTGCAGTGGAAGTGTTTAAATCTAAGTACAAGGTTAAATCTTTGCTGAAACAAGGCCAGATGTTTTAGTAGCTTAACTATGTCCTTATCATGCAATCAAGAAAAGAGCCCATGCAACCAGAGGGGGAAGAAGACCTGCTATAAGTGTACGTATCTATAGAGCTACTTTACACGCAGGTGAATGCTGTTTTGCTCACTCAGGTTCTGTGAAACTACAATTCCTCCCTTTAATCTAATGTGACAAAAATAAATTATCTACTTGTTTCTTGTGGTGGAGTTTACCCAGTCTCTTGCCTGTTTTACGGATTTCACTACAGATGGGTATCATTTGGTCTTCTCCTAAATTGTTTTCATGCATATAAAAACAATTAAAAAACAAACCCCAACAACTTTACTATGTAATATTTTGGACAAAGGTGAAGAACAGCCTCTGGGGATGGGGAGGGAGAAGGAAGAGGAAGAGAGTTTTCAATTTTTTCCAGTCAGCTAAAACCAAATTGCACTGTTCCGCAAATGGTATAGACAGCGTAAGGTCCCCACAATCAAGGTCATTAGGAATGGTGATAATCACCACACCAGCCCAAAGACTGTGAAGTGCAGGATATAAAACCACAGAAAGGGTAAGTGAACAATCTTTTCATAACCAAAGTGTGTTAAAAAGAAAATAAATCCAAGCAGAAACTGAACTCCATGTTGTCAGCTTGTTTCAGCAAGAGTTCCAGAGCCAGATCCACAGCTGCTACCACAGCTGGAAGTGCAGAGCCTCTTGAGAAGCCAGTTGCAGACTCAAATGCTGCTGTTTCCTGTTTATTATTATAGTGTAAGTTCACATATAATTTACCATGTTCACTGCAGATGTATTTATTTTTATTGGATGTTCGTGCTAAAATGTATATGCCTATCATTTGGTGAATTCATAATAAGGTTGACATATTCTGTCTGTTTGCAAAGGAAGCCATTTGTTAAAAACAGGCAATCTTTACTGTGAGGGGAAATACAAAGAAGAAGGAAAGGAGATTCTTCCAGAAACAGAATCTCCAAGCCAAACCCATAATGTGCAAATAAGGCCAGGACTTTTTTTTTCTACATTTGATTTAGGAAAAATAAAGAAACAACCTTTCCATATATTTAGCACCCAGTTGTGAGTAATATATATGCTATTCAAAGCGAATCCTCTAGTAAGAATATGTTATTATTTTTAGAATGCCCAGAAAACACCATTAAATAGCGAACTATGTTCTAGGAAATAAATTCTTTAAAACCAGAAGAAAACTGTTACCATAATGAAGGACCACTTAAAAACTTAACTTTTAATATCAATTATCTATGGAGCAATCAGTAACATTCTAGCAAATACATTTTATTGTTACCTTATAATTTTGTATGAACATTTCAAGCCTGATTTTACACTACACCTTAGGAAGAAACAGGAATACATTTTACTTCCCAGAGGTATCTATTTTTTCCTTTAAACAAAACAAAACCAACAACACAAAAAAACCCAAACAAAGGAACAAACAAAGAAACAAACAAAAAACAAACAAGCACCTCTTCTGGTGTACTAACAGTATTTTCTACCTGCAGACAGAAAAAAAAAAACAAAACGACTAGAACTTGGTATAAAGTTCTTCAGAAGGAAAACTTCTCCTCTTATATGGTGCAATCATTCAGTACAACAGTTAGTACAATGGTTCCTACATTTTATCTGTCCCCAGTACAGAGAAATGTACCAAGGCTCCACATCCGAGCAATCTCCAGCCTCTCAAAATTCTCCAAGGGACTGTCACCAGCTGGCTTAATATAGGATAACTGTGTAGATTCTGTAGATTTATACAATTTGCATACAAAGATGTTATGCTTCCAAGTCTATCAAATGTTCACCTACATTTTGTTGTTCCCATAGTCTCAAATACAGGTTCACTTATAGTGACATGAAGGTGTCATATTGGTTTTACTACCTAAAGAAGTCATGGCTAGGCTTCACGAACGAAGATCCTGGGAGGGCTCCATCCACGCTCTTCACAAGCGCTTTTTACAAGTGTGCTGATGGCTGAAAAGGCCAATGAAGGACAGACAAGAGAGGTTGCAAAAGGCACAGCAGAAGGACTCCTTAGGAGGTATAATCTGCAAGACACGATTGTTTCTACGCTGTCTTTTCTCCTCAAGAGTGATCCTGCGTGCCTTCTCAAAAACATCTGCGGCATTAAAAACACTATGTCTGCAGACCTCCCAACTGGAGGCTAGAGTAGACCAGTTAAGATGATCAATATGGGCAAGGCTCAGATGTTGTTTCAGGGAGTCCTTGTATCTCCTCTTCGGGATCCTCTCTCGCGATAGCCAGTGGCAAGTCCACCATAGAGCATAATCTTAGGGAGGCGGTAGTTCTTCATCCTGGAGACGTGACCTGCCCAATGCAGCTGTGTTCTCAGCAGCATGGCCTCAATGCATGAAATTGCTGCTTGTTCTAGGACAGAGGTATTAGTCACATAATCTGACCAATGGATGTTTAGGATTGTACGGAGATAGCACTGATGAAAGCGCTCCAAGAGTCATAGGTGGTGGCGATAGATGACCCATGATTCGGAACCATGTAAAATAGTAGACAGCACAATGGCTCTATAAACACTGATCTTTGTACTTTTCTTCAAATGTTTATTTTGCCAGACTCTTTTATAGAGTTTTCTGAAAGCACTATATGCCTTTGCTAGCCTATTGTCTATCTCTCTGACCTAAAGAAGTGATAAAGATATGAATCACCCTATAATGGATATAACTGCAACTATGCTAAACTGCACAGCATAGTTCAAAAATGGATGTTTAAAGCAATGTGAAAAAACGTGTGTACTCCAGCCCTAAGTATTCCAGAATACCAGAAAATGAGAGTTCAAAGTTTCTGTGTGTATTCATAAAACATATGCAGCTTTAAACTGTACTGATTTGTGAAAATCGAATTGTTGGGAATTTATTTCATGGTATAAAATACAGTATTGTAAGGCCATCCAAATATTGTGAATCAAGTTATTTAAGATGACTAATAAAAGAAAACAAAGAGCATTATTGAACTGAATTATAAAATCAGATTGTCTTGATAATCAGAAGTTTCAGATAATCAGGATGTTTCTTTATAAACAAAACAGATTCCATTAATAGTTTCCATAATTGCTAGTTATAACATATATTAAAATGAAACTGATGTGTTCTCCCACATCCATTTTTTCAAAATCAATTCAAATATCACTAGCATAAGACAAAGATAATTAAAAAAAATTCTCTTTAAGTTTCTACTATTTTGTGTCCTACCTTGTGTGTTAGCATCAAAGCTAAAACAATAATTATTTCCTCTAATCTATAAGGAATTATACATCTTGTAACCTGTAACCTTTATTACAACATAATATAAAAGGTAATAATAATAATAATATTGTATACTATCATTTGTTTAGTATGTATTTGTCATAGTAAAAAATATTGCTATATTTCAAGTATATCAACCAGTATTTGGATTCTATACAAACACAGACGTGAGCCAAATATTGATATATTTCAATATGTTTTTACATATTGTGAACTTTGTCATACTGTTCACCCTTAAAAGACATAGGACTATAAATAAAGGAATTGCATACACCAGTTTAGAATGAATGTGTGATTAATGATTGAAGCAACTTTGTAAAAACATACTTGCAGTAACTTTATTTTACAGTGAACATTTGCATCTGTTTGTCTAATGCTAAACATCTAACCATTTGTATACACATTAATATTTGCCTATGCAAATAGTTCAAATGGCCTCAATAGAACTATTCACATGAAAAATTTTCAGGATGGGGACGTAAATACAGCTTTTAATTGCTAGTCATGGAGAAGTGGGGTTTAGTAAAGAAACAAAAAAATTATAACCTCTCAGCGCTTCTGTTCCCAGTTAATTTTCATTAGCACTAAGACAGGACACAAAGTGGGCAGGTAGAAACGCATGTCCTTACTTCCTTACTGTTCTATTGTACTAATTAAAAATTATTTCTGCATCTTTTTTAAATTTTGTCATAAATCAAATTGGAAGAATCTAGCTTAACCAGAATTTACTTAACATTTTCTTCATATGTGCATTTACAATGCATTTCAATTAAAAAGCAATCCAAAAGACTAGTCACAATTAACATTTGCTGTGTTTTTTTCATCAAACCTAGCCATCAGGCTCCATTTTTAATCACTGAAAAAGATGTGATATTTTTAATAGCACCTGAATTATGCATTGAAAGATGCAATTCTAAAACCAGAAGTATCTTGTGTCATTTCACATACAAAATATCCATAGTAGAAATTAGCTGACCACACAGTTTATAACTGATTTGGCTCAGTGTCTTCACAGAATGTGTCCCAGATGTTATGGTAGTTTTTAAGCATGCACAAAAAAATAAAAATAAAAACCTCTTTATGACGCTAATAGTCTTACTTCTAAGACCATACACAAGATTCCAATTCCTCATAAACATCTGAGCTAATTTAGTAAACATTTAGAAAACTGTGTACTGTGCTACAGATTTTAAATCTGACAGCTGACAACATAAATTTTCTGGATGATGATCAAGTCAATGTTAGTGCAGCTGTAGCAACAGTTAGATATGCAAAAGCTTCAAGTTGAGTTTCAACTGTTTTTTTCAACATTTCTCATAAGATTCAAGGATTGCCAGTGATTTATACTCACTACATAAATTCTAAATTGCCAGGAAAAATAGGAAATAAAATTTAAAGCCCTTAAAATTATTTTTGGAAGTATTTTTCAACTGCAGGAATAAGGAGTTAGGGCAGAGCACTAAATTATCCATTTCCTATGAATAAATAACACTTTAAATAATAACAGTGCTTTAAAAGGGAAACAATCTATGTATTGAAATTAATATGCATACAATTTATGCATATTAATATTTTATTACCTAAGTAAGTCAAGCAGAATATTTGGCCTATAAAGTTTATATTAGAAGCCAAGTGTGTAGTCCTGGGGTATTGTCTGAGCAAAGGCTACAGGTTTTGGCCATGGTTCATTAAAAGTAGCAAATCTCTAAAAGGTTGATTAAAAATAATTATATTCTCATTGCACAGAGTACAAATCATGTCCATACAGTCCACAGCTTCATTTTGTGTTACCTTGGACCACAAATGCTATTAAAACACTTCTTATAGCTCTTGTGATTAGCTATAAATAGGTAGGATGGGGTTCATCTGCTCTAACACCTGATAACAAAGAATCATCTACAGTCTACACATTAGCTAGGCTATCCATAGGACAACTAACAGGACAGGACCCTAGCTCCTTTGCCACCAAAAGAATGAATCATCCAGAGAGTGGTTTATCTTAGTATAAAGCAGGTATTTTAAAATGCACATACAATAAATTATAGGCTGAAGGCTGCCTCTATTTCCCTCTAGTAAGTACAAGCAGACTTCGGATAACAAGCTAAGACTTGTGTGGTCACGNGCAGAATCACCTCTCTGGATCTGCTGGCCACGCTTCTTTTGATGCAGCCCAGGATGCGATTGGCCTTCTGGGCTGCCAGCATGGACTGTTTGCTCAAAGATCTGTCTCATATTACAACAATAATTGTAAACACCAGAGAATTATTTTCTGTAAATAGAAGCCATACACCATATAACAAAACAGAACCTGAAACTAATCTTATCCTTGAAATTGAATACAAACCAGTTAAACCATGAGAATTAATTCTAAATACTCAATGTCAACTGATCAGCCCATGAAGAGTGCATCTGAACGAGTATGAACACAGAGGGACAAGACTCAGTGGATCACTACACCTGCTAATTTTTCCCTTAAAACATATTTGTCTAGACTCTGATTCACAGCAACATTTTTCATTAATTAATATTTTGGCTCCTCAAAATCTCCCTGGGAGGGATCTTTTAAAAGTGCATTAAAGTCCAAATGGAGTCTATTAACCAGTTCTTAGTATGTTCAAAACTTTCTTTTCAGTATTTTCATGTACTGAACTCCATGTTCAATGGATGTTTTAGATACTCAGTTATTATCTCAGTTAGGGTTTTTTGTATGAAATAAGGCTCCAGATTCTGCAATTTAAATTCTCATCACATTTTTAGCAGATTAGCTACTCTATATTGAGTTATATTAGATTCCCTTGGAAAAATACCAGACAGTTCTCTCCTAAAATTTTTTGTTTAAGTGTGACGTTAGCCCAGCATCTTAACTCCTGATGCCTAAACCTCTAAGTTTTACTGGATAGATTAGTTACCAAGCTAATATCCTGTGATGAAGATAGCTGTAACATAAACATAAATGTAGTTTCTCTTCAATACACCTATCCTCTCTAACTGGATTCTTTATTCAGTTAAAATTCCACAAATCAAATAGTTTTGTCAATGGCTTCCTACTTCTGAATTATTCACTTTTATTAGACCTGTAAGCCTAAGGAAGAAAGCTATACCTGGAGCAAACTTACACCATTTTCATTCATGACTTTGAATCTGTTCATTCTGTAGCATATCTCATATTAAGCAGTCCACTATTGAGGCATTGTGTAAAATACTGCTCTTAGCATGACAGACTCAATAAACTTGTCTTGTGTGTACTGTGTGAAATTTGTTTGGGTTTGCATACTGAAGTAAAATTGCAGATCTGTACTGGATGCACAAAGTAAGCAGTTTTAAAACATAATCTGATTGCATTTTCTGAGTTCAATGATCTTTTTTTTCATTTCTGTATTGTTGTTTTTTTCCTGTTTGCTTCATTATCTGGTTCTTGATACTCCTCTCTTTTTTTTCCTTCTTTTTATTCTTAATTATTATATATGTTTTTTGTGCTCTGCTTCTGTTTGAACATATTCTACCTCCTACATCTTCATCTCTGTACATACCTTCCCAGACCTGCTGCTTTCTTATCTTATTCTGCTGGGTGCAGAAAAAAAAAATCTGCCTCATAAGTTCATCAGATAATACACAATAAATATATGGGAATGTTGTAGACTCCTATCATGGAAACAGTATTGTCATCACATCAGCGTATCAGTGCCAGAAAAACCACTACTGGTGCATTACAAATGCCTTAGACATAAAATCTGTAGGGGGAAAAAAAAAAAGCAAAAAAAAAAAAAGCAGGTTGCCACTTTCATAAACATGTGAAAACAAAAGCATAGAAGGTAAGTTAACACTTTAAGGTCCAACATCATTCTATAGTACACCACAAGCAAGATTTCTTCACCACCTACAGTTTACATCTTCTGAACTAGTTGCAAAGTCCTTTTGTTGATACCCATAGCTATCCAAAACCATACACAATGTATAAGCTTTGAGGGTTCCTTGATGGTTGGTTGTCTGTATTGTGCTATTTGGTTGAATCAGTGAAATAGATGAATATGAAACAGAAAATCTTGCCTGCCATGCCTAGACATCTGAGAAAACAGAAGTTTCATGTAAAAATTTAACTAGTGCTTAAGGTCTGTTGCTATACATGTCTTCTCAGAATTGATTGCCTGTTCCCTTATTCACACCTACCTAGGACCTAAAATTCAGGCATCCCTGAGCTTAATCCTCCTGGAGAACTCAAATTCCTAGTTATATTCTCAGCTCAGTATTTAGTTTCAGAAAATGTGGCAAACAGCGATGGCAGAGACCTTTCAAACAACAGACCTATTATAAAAGAAGCTGCTCAGGAAGGCAAACCCTCACTCTACCTGACAGATTAGCAGCTAGATAGAGTACTTAAACCCTGGTACAAGTTTTTTTCTTAATACAGTGAAAGTCCTTCTCTGTTTAGTGATTTTCCATCTGAAACTCATAACCAAGTTGCAAAAAAAGGACCCAAGCATTTATAATCTATCCTTGGTTAGATGTGTGTGTGTTAAAATCCTTGGGCTGGATAAGAAGACCTCAAGAGATCCCTCTCAATCTAAACCATTCTATTATTCTGTGATGCTCTAATGCTGACATATCTACGAGTCAGATCTCCCTTTCTCAATGCAAATAGTCAAACTACCACACTACTGTGCAAAAAGTGAGTAATACCGTTACCTCATCACTATTTATGGAGGAAAGAGAAAACCCAGTATTTACTGCCAGATAGGTTTTCAAGCACTTATTCTCTGAAGTATCTGCCTCTATCTATTTTCAAGTCCAGGTATTTTCTGAGAATGACGTAGCTTACATTCTCAAGGAATCTCACTGTTTATCCTTGAACCTATGTTACCTTTTTTGCATTCACAAGGACCTTCACAAATAATCTTAGATAAGTAGCTCTGAGAAAGAATGACTGTTCAAGGGCAAGTACCATTCACAATTATCTCAAGATTAAAAGACAGTACTCCACAGAAAGAAAAATACTGAACAATTCCAGAGTTTCATGGACTAGAGAATCCAAGCACTTCAATGCCTGGAGTTTTCAGAATAACTTATATCAAGAATATTTTTTTCTTAGAAGTAAATGTATTCTATCACTTTCATACCATGAATCTACAGTGTAAAGTGATATATTATCAATACTATAGTAAAATGAAAGTATGTGGGGTATTTTTTAAGGCACAGGCAACAGTGTTACGAGTTCTCAGCAGCACAAAATAAATTTTATTCTGTCATCTGTGATAACAAAAATAAATTTGTATAATAAAATGGGTATATTCATGCACATTTTGTTGTTTGGTTTTTTAAATTTCTAGAGAGACATTGTCACCATTAGTAGTTACAAAACACAAAGTAAAATTTATAAATATACTCAATCTGTATAAAACAACCAACCAACCAACAAGTATTATTTCAATTAATCTAAAATATAAAAATTCAGTACTATACTTCTCTACTGGTACAAAATTCTCCTGTAATAGCATTCCAATAATTCTATATTACTTAAGAATCTTTATATTTACCCACGCACTGGAATATTCATATTCCTTGCAGATTTAGCAACTTCTTCAAACTTCTCTATGCTTTCTTCAATTGAACAATTAATATTCATTTTACTAAAAGCTTCAGATGCTGCAGCAAATACTGAGACTTCTGTAGCCCCTGCTGCAATCTGAAAAATACATTTCAATAAAACATAATCATAACATTATATAAAAAGATTAGATTAAGCATTCAATTCTAAATGTTAAAGTACATTATATCATCCATATCTAAAATATAAGTTTCCTTCCATTTTTTTTATTGAATCAAATTTTTAGTTCATTTACTATATCATATTTCCTTCCTCTTCATAGCAATTAGGTAAACATATTTTTGAAGTGATAAATGATAAAGGTATAAAGATATACGAAATCACATGAACCAACTATGAAAATAACAATGATTGATACATGTTTTAATTTTTCAGAAAACAGAAAGATCATATAACAACTGTGAAATGTCTGTCCTGTGTACACAGACTCTTCCTCATGAATGCCAGGAAGTCATTCTCATGCTTAGGAAAGCTCTGTGCCTACATGCACCTATAGCAGCAACAATAACCAACAGGGATTTCCTTCATAAAGTCAATTTTAGGGGTCCATTGTTCTTGGTGTCATAGTCAATACGGATAACAAGGAAACTGTGCATGTGAGAGTCTGATGAGAAAAAGTCTCAGAGCAAACACCAGTCTAGAAAATGTGTAAATGTAACTTCACTTATGGGTCAATTAGCCTGAGCTTTTACTCAGCACCTCAGAACTCCATCAATTAACATGAGGCAAATTAAAATGCTGGAAGTCAAATCATAGGAGAAGAAAACCTTTACACTTAGAGAATAGCTAATGAATTAATTCTCACACTCCATTGAGAATAATAGTCTTGTTCTATGAAAAAGAATGTAGCTTTTCCCTTTACTCTCTGCTTCTGCAGGATGTCTAAGCATCAGCAACCCTTACAGGAACAAATATCCTTTGAGACAGAGAAAGAAAGGTAGCAGCAAGAAAGAATGCAGCAATCACCTATAAAAAGTTTTGCATTACTTTCCTTTCATGATATCACTAAATACAGTATCAAGATACAGTAAATTTAACTGAATTTATACAAGATGCCATTGCAGAGAAAGCTGTGTCACTGTAAGTCTAACTATTGATAGTTAACTAGCCTATACACAGAACACAGTTTTAAGAGATTTCAAATGCAGTACAGAAACTGAAAGATAGACTACACCACAACTGTCCATAAATCAGTATGCTTTCAAAACAGTCTGTCCTATATCAAGATAAAACCATAGAAGCAAGAAAAATTTTTAGATAATATAGAAGTGTAGATTTAACTATCAATGTCTATGCTCTAAGAAGACTGAACTGCTCCATTTTTGCAATTCCAAACACTTTGAGTCTATAATTTTGAATATTTACTTTGGATAAACTGAAACAAGTTAAACTTTCTATTCCTACCAAAATGAAATGCTGTATTTAAGAAATATAATACATCCCTATAAAGCATTTTCATTTAAATGATTCTTTCCTCATTCTTCTTTACTTCTTTCCATTAAGAAGACACTCTTCAGAAACTTTTCTAGGGTCAACAAGTCAAAGAAAGAGAAAGAATTGTTTTTCTCTTTATACACAAATATCATTTACAGAAACTTACAAAGACTGTTTGATCAATACTGCCATTAAAAAATTAATATAGAGAGCTTAACATCACTGTGAATGTGACCCTTTTTCACAACAAAAACTTAGAATTAAAATAAAAATTAGAACAACTTTGTCTTACTTCTAACAGGACAGGTTATATGACATTAAATAGCTAGTTCATGGCACTGAACTGAAAGTGACTGAAGCAGGAAAGAGATTATTTGCAGACTTATATGAAGGCACTTACAGCAGAATGAAAACCTTGAAGATTAGGTGTAAGAACAGGATATTGGACTCCAGGATGCCGCTCAATGCCCCTCATTACTTCTTTGTGATCTGCCATCTAAAATATATAATAAATATTTCATACTGATCAACAGTTATCTTCTGATCTTATATAGCTAAGTAGAAATTATAGAACCATAGAATCATAGAACATTCTGAGTTGGAAGAGATCCACAAGGATCATCAAGTCCAACTCCCATTAGGCACAGGACAAAAACGCCAAAATCACAGGAGGTGACTAAGGACATTGTCCAAGCGTCTCTTAAACTCCACAAGATTTGGAGCCATGACCACCTCCCTGGGGAGCCTATTCCAATGTTCCACCACCCTGTAGGTGAAAAACTTTTTTCTAACATCCAGCCTGAGCTGTTTCTATAAACAGCTGGCTGAAGTCTTGCAGTCGCCAGCCCTTGTTCTGGTTGAGGACTTCAACCTACCAAACATCTGCTGGAAATATAACACGGTAGAGAGCAGGCAGGCTAGAAGGTTTCTTGAGTGTATTGTATGGAAGATAATTTCCTGACACAACTGGTAGATGAGACTAGCATGGAGGGTGCCATGCTTGACCTCNCTAGCATGGAGGGTGCCATGCTTGACCTCCTGTTCACAAATAGAGAAGGACTAGTAGGAGATGTGGTGGTGGGAGACCATCTTGGGCTTAGTGATCATGTAATGGCTAAATTCTCAATTCTTAGTGAAGTAAA